>JARHVA010004858.1:0-600000 GCA_037957365.1 Torreya grandis
GGATTAATAGAATAAGATACTACCTAGATTTAGGAGTATTGATCACCATTTTTGGATATGGATAACATCGCACAAGTTTTTATTTTAGAATCATATAATAATGCATAAGGATCCAATTTTGGTTAAGTCCAATGATGCTCGATCTAAATAAGGGTGCATAAGTGGAGAAGTTCTATAAGATCAAAGAGTGAAAGATGTAAAATACTAAATACTAAATACTTGAAGTTATGACATGCTCATAATAATTTATGTTAATGTCAAGCCCAAAGTGTGGATTAGAAATATAGTTGGGAAAAATATGGAGAACAAATCTAGAATAAGAGGAGTGATAATAATAATCTTTTTTATTATAGGAATTCACTTAGTTCTGGAAAATAGTAGAGGAAGATAGTATTTATTTTAGGACAACAATTAAATATTAAAGGCCTTCTTATAATATACCATAATTTATTTCATAAATTAGATATTATGTTAGTAAGAGGGCCATTTCTATTGTGGCATCATTTTTTATTGCACAATTATCATGATATATTGAGGTTTGTATGTTGTTATTGATCAAACCTTCCAATCAATGTAAGATTACTTTTTTATATAATATAGATTCAAAAATTTGAGTTTTAGAATCATAAAAGTGACCTATATTTTAATGTAAATATGAAAATTTTATAGTATAAGGAAAGCCACTTCAATTATGGCATCACCTTCATGGAACCGTGATTGAACTCAAATTTGGTGAAATTATGAACATTATTTTGATGTATTTAATAGACTTATTTTCAGTATAAATATTATTCAAATTGGACCCCATTCTATAGGATTAACTATGTTGAATTGTATAAGAGAATAATTATTCCAAGTCAAGTTACCATTAGATAAGCCTGTATAAATGAGAGCATTGGAAATTTTTGGGATGATGCATAAATCATTAAAATTCTATCAAAGACTTAGAATATTTTAATATAGTACAAACAATGAAAATATAACTTGGTGTAGAAACATTAATTATTATGTGAAAAAAAAACATTAACAATGAAAATTGTTTAACACATCTTAGAGAAAAGAGGAAACTGTTATCAAGTATTAATTATACAAGACAAAGGAGGTGAATGGGATATGCATTTATTATGGAAAATTAGAAGTGTTAGTGTACAGAGTGACCAAAAAAAGTAATACAATGATCCTTCAAAAACTAAGGAGGTAAATTTAGGCATTGATGTTGATCCGAAGATCACATCCATTGGTGATTATTATATTGATGAAGTATTAGTGTTCATCATTAAATTATTGTGAAACCTATAAGATATATTCACTTGAAACTACATGGAAATGAAGGGTGTGAAATATTCCTTGGGAAATATGGGAATCACTATGCAAAGGTACAAATATAGTGAATAAGAGACCATATTTAATGAATCCCAACCTAAGTGTGAAGGTCAAGGAAGAGATAAAAAAAATCTCACAAAAAGAGTCATCTATTTTGAGGTTGAGTTAAAGTGGGTAAACTTGATGGTAATCAACATAAAGAAGAATGTGGACATGATATATATATATATATATATATATATATATATATATATATATATATATATATATATATATATATATATATATATATATATATATATATATATATATATATATATATATGTAAAATTTATCATGTTGAATGATGTTTTCATCAATAACCCAACCTTGTTTGTGGAATAAATTCTTGATGGAATCATTAGTTGTAATATCTACCTTTACCAATGGTTTTTTTGGCTATCACTCGGTAAAAATTAAGGAAGAAGGTAAGCCAAAGATGAACTTCAAAACCAATTTTGGGTCATTAAATAATAATGTCATGTTCTTTGGACTAGGTAATGTGCTCGAGTATTATGGTGGAGACATTCAAGGACTTTAACCATAAGTTATTGAAAAAATATATAGAGACCAGACCATAAATGGATTAGACAAAGATCACTTAAAAAAGTTAAGGCTAATGTTTGTTAGATTTGGGAAACTAAAAATAAGTGAATATTCAAAACACTTTTTGAAACTTACTACAACATGAAATATGCAAGGAGGGAATTTTTGTTGGTCCTACCAAAACTATAGTTTTTTCAAATGGTAAGCCCAACACATTCAAAGAGATGTGTACACTTTCTTAGTCTATGTAAGATATTATCATAAGTTTATAAAAAACTATGAAATATTTTAGGTTCAATGGAGGATATTTTGTGAAAGGATGGGCCTTTCATTTGGTCCATGAAATAATAGGATTTATTCGAAATGTTGAAAGAGAAGTTGAAGAACATGCCTATACTATAATTTCACAATTAAAAGACACCCTTCCATTTCCTTGTAGATGCATCTACGTTAGTAGTTGGCATTGTATTTATAAAATCACATGACTCAAATATCTACCATCTAATCTAATTCATGAATTAGAAGCTCATCTATAAAGTGCAATTACACCACCACTAAGAGGGAGTTGCTAGCCATTCTCTATGCACTCAAACATTTCTAACAATACTTGATTGCTACTCTGCTTATGTTTTTCATGAACCATGAAGTGTTAAAGTATATTTTCAATAATCTAGTGTTACATGGGAATTTTTTTAGGTGGATAGTTTCAATCCAAGAATTTCAATTTTCTATAGTTATAAAAACTAAAAAATTAGAATTATGGACTTCTATTTGAACCTAAAATGGAATCTAGATTGGTGTTATCTAGATTGATTTAAAGGGGTATATATAAATGAAATGGCACAAGGGTGATAATCAAAACTATAGCAGAATAATTAGATTTTAAACTTAGATATAAGCATACATTGAATTTATTATGCTAAAATAGTCTACATATGGAAAGTACAACTATGATAGATATAGAAATGATAAAGAAATGAATTACTTAGCTTGTTATGATGCAAATATAGTTATGGATCTAGAATAGATTGAAATTAGGTGGGAAAGAGATTATGGAATAATCATCAAATTCTAGATTTGAAACCTCTAGCTCTTTGGATAGTAATATTAGCCTAAGATTGTTACATCGATGTTATTATATGGGTTTAATGCTAGTGTCTTGTACATAATATCTACTAAAACTGGATACAACCAGCTAGATGTTTCTAGGTTCTACTTCACCTTTACTATGGCACATTTAGATTTGGGTCATGGATAGTTATTCCTTATGAAATGGTAAAACCCTATATTTTCATCTTCAATGTGACCTTGGGGAAAAATGTGTTAGTTGACACATGGTGTCAAAATGACCCCAATGACACCTCTATCAAAACACACTTCTTACATAGATAATACTTTAAAGAGGGCCTTAGTCTGATGTAGTTATCCCATATGAGTTGGCTTATGTGTGAATCATATAATATTTGTAAATTAAGTACAATAGTGACCTAACTTGTAACTTAGAAAACTAGGCTGTTGGGCTACTTCTTTTATACTTTATACCTATAAATGTGTTTTACCTATGACTGGTATGTAAATAGGGAATATTTGATCAATTTTATTCTTGATAGAGTTATTTTGATAAGTGCCTTAGTCTCTTTGGTATTTTTCTCGGTGAGGAATGAATGAAGGTTAATATTATATTTATATCAATCCCTTTGGAGTAATAACTCACATTAAATCACTTAGGCCAACCATTAGGATATGTTTCATTTGAAAATTGGATGACTTTAGGGCACTAAACTCTTGCATCAAGACATGACACCAATGTTGATGCTACTATCTATCCTAAAAATTGTCCAGGGAGTAGGAGAGAATGTACAAGTTCAAAACTTATAGATATGGAAGATAATTACATTTTAAGTATTATGGGAAAGATAGAAGACCTAGATCCTTAACATAAGACTGGTTTGACTAAGAGATATAGGCCAAGGGACATAAAAATAGATCAAATGTGAGACTTACAAAAGTAAGAAAGGTAAAAATTGAGAGGAACAACCAAGGTCTCAGTTTGTCAAGTGTACAAGACTGAGGTTCTATATAATCATAAAATATCATCTACAACTGCATCACTTATCATGAATTATTATTGGGGAAAGTGCATATAACATTAAAAATCACATTCTTGATGTGTAAATTTGTAAAATAAAATAGGTTCCTAAATGTTTGTCCATGATTGTGACATTTTATTACTTCAATAGTCATACCAAGTTATTAGAATACTAATGATAAGCAACACTTGGTAGTATGCATAGTGCCTTATCAACTCATTATTAGATAATTATAAAAACTTTGGCATGATGAGGTATTAAAAAAATGAATTATGTAGCATGAGATAGAGGACATATTTCATGAATTATGTGAAGAAATTTTAGGTAGTAATTATTTCAAAAAATATTCCATGCACACAATATTATTCTCAAGGCTATGTTGGCCACCTATTTATAAGGACATAAAATAGTTTGTGAATAAACGTGACATATGCTAGTACATTGAGAAACTAAACAAGAGATCTGAGATGTCATTAGTCATAATCATCACTCAAGGGCATTTTGAGAAATGGTGCATTAGTTTCATTAGACCAATTACTTTGGATTTACAAAAGTATGGCATGTGGTACATTATAAAAGTGATATATTATTTGACAAGGTCGGTAAAAGTAGTTGCTATTAAAGATTGTACCAAAACTACGACCACATAATTTTTATGTGAATACATCATAATAGATAATATTTTCAAATTATTCTCACATGTGATAAAGGTAGTTATTGTTTGGCTAAGATGTTATATAAATTATATTTACCATCCCCAAGACCCAATGAGGAAGTAGAAACATTTAATAATATTTTGGCCATAAATATTTTTATAGATAATAAAATATAATTTATATGAAATCTCAGTCTTATATACTTGAAAAATACCTATCAAGTCTCTATCTTTTAGTTTTCTACCTTACTCCTATAAAAAGTCTCTAATTCACCATCTCATGGTGCTTAAATGTTTATCATATGGTTTAAACCTATCTTTATGTTTAGGATATTCTACCCTTTAACCCTCATCCAAAAAATAAAAAGGGTTAAACATTTGGTGAACCCAACTTTTGTGTCTTCTCATGTAATTCCTTACTTATTCTAAGGTTTTTAGTCTTCTACGATTTCTAAATTTAGTAATTCATAGATCTAAATTTTTCCATTTTACTTGGCACCTTTATTTACATTTATAAAATATGTAAAATGTTAATAAATATATTTTTTAAATGGAATATAAATAATCCTTTGTCAATTATCTAAATACAAATAAATAATTAATTAATGTAATCTTACATGTTACACAAGAAGACACCAATAAACATGCTAAGGTTAGTGCATCCACATACAATAATGGTGAACCCTTAAATGGTATAACTCTTGCTACATCCTCCATGGGATCCACTAATACTTCAACTAAATTACTAATTTAAATTCCTAATTGGTAGCTTATCAAATCTCAAATATAGATCCCAATGAGACTACTGTATAAACTCTTGTCCAAGTTATTCATGCTTTGGAAGATAAATTTTCCAACATTGAACAAAATGTTTTGAAATCACCTCATGATATTTATTCATAAGATGTGTTACATAATAATCTTGTACTTTAAATATATTTACACCCTTTACCAACTAGTTTTTTTGTACCCAAGTTCACATTTTATGATGGCAAGGGGATCCCAAACAACATCTTTGATATTTATATGAAACTTGACTTGATTATGCTCCAAATGATAAAAATTTGACCAAATCATTTCCATGGAGCCTAAAATACTATGCTCTAATATGGTCCTATGATTTAACAATACAATTATTGAAAGCATTTAAACCTCTAGCACATTAGTTTCTAGCACATTTCTCTATTAACATCACTGAAGACATGTCATATTCCCAAGTCACTAAGATAAAAAAAGGAACCAATGAACCTATTATTGAATATGTTTTGAGTTAGAAAACAATGTTTCCAAAATGAAAAATCCAATGATAGATAAAGAGCTTCAAGAGATCTTTAATCAAAGTTTTCTTGCCACATTACATGAGTTCATTATTCTCAAAAAGTTCAACTATTTTGATGACTTATGCCATATTATTTGAGATCATGAAATGGAAATTATTTCCTTGAACAAGCTTAAGTATTAGCTAACACATCAACTACATATACTAACACGTTTCATATCAAAACAAGATACAAGGTAAAAGCTACAAAACCTAAAAAGAAAGCAACCAAAAAAAACTATTGTAGTATCAAAACAAACTAATCAGCCTATCTTATCCAATATACCTAAAATAAAATTTACATGATTACTCATGTCTCCATATTAATTAATTAAGAAGCTTGTGGAGTGCCCTCATATATATCTCCCACCTCCTACAAAGGTTTATATGAGTTGACTTCTACCAAAAGGATAATATGCTAATGCATAAAGTGACTATCACCAAGGCCATAGGCATTCTAAAAACATATGTTATATCTTGAAACATAAGATCCAAGATCTCATCGATAACCAACAACTTGAATTTGATAGTTCTCCAAAGGATTTAGGTTCACAATATGGTGACCATAAAAACCATAATATATTTAACAATCCATTGTAACATCATTCTTAAAAAGATCCAAAAGTGAAAATGACATATAATGCACATCTCCTCCATCACATTATGGGCACCCATTATATGGGATTATTGAAACTTATACACACATAATACATCCTATAGTTCAAAGAAATTTTATTACATTTGATGAAAGTGACATTTTGGATAATGACTTAGATATTCATTCATTATTTATTCAAGCATACCTTGATCAATATCATATACATAGTGTTATGATCAATAATGGTGATAGTGATAACATGTGTACCATTACATTAATTACAAATTTGGGATAAATATAAACATTATTATTTATAAAATATGATGAAAATGGTCAGAGCATTTGATTAGAAATCACAAAATGTTATTGGGGAAATTGATTTACCTTTACAAGTTGGTCCAACACATATGGTTACTACCATTTAGTTATACAATATATGGGACTATTATATATGTTATTGGGACAATATTATATACCTAATTTTTTTTAGTACCTTCCATAGTGCATGGGTGTATTAAATACATTCATACCAATAGGGTACTCATTGTTTTTAGAATTTCATATAAACATCTACTTGAGTAAGAAGAGTTTATTTCTAGACAACTAATTATATAACCTGCTAAGGTTAATCATCTAAAAAAGGGTAAGCAACATGCAATCCCATTTCCTAGGCTGCCCATACTTGAGATAATATTGCACAAGAGATAAAAATTGGATACTATAGAATCCTCATCTACACTTACATGATCTACCCAGCTACTAAGAGCACATAAATATTCTCCACTTAAAGCTACACCAAAGAAACTATAAATAAATAAATAATGGGTTATAATAACCAATATTTATTCTATTATCTCTTCATGACAATAAATTCCTATGAGACATACACAAAGTACCATAGATTTTATAGTTCCCAATATGACACTTATGCATCCCACTTGGCAATATCACCGATTTGATGTACCATATTATAAGTTTAGGTCTATGTGATTTTAATTTGGAGAAAATGAATAAAAACTACCAAAACATAGGAATTTTACCTAAAATACATAATACAATCAATATGAGAGATTGTAGAAGTAAATCAGAATCAACTAGACAACCCTTACTAATTATTTGCTTCTCCTATCCTCCCTCCAATATATTCAAACCAAATTGTTGGATTTTTGATTTCTATTAGACTTATAATTTTGACATGGTGATGGTATGATAAATGATTATGATTAATGGATTCATGGATTAAATGGATTTATGGATTTAGCATGAAGATTATATGGCTTTCTCTATTGGTTCCTAGTTCATGTAGTTTCTAATTGGTTTCAATGTAAGATTGGTTTGTATAAATAGGATATGGAAAAAATCTCTATGGATCATATTCAAAGTTGATCCATGAGGATCAAGGGTGGAGGAATTTATAAGAAATTAAAAATTCCTTGGAAGCCTCTAGAATAGAGGCTTCTAGAGAGGAGAGGCTAAGTTAGATGAGGTTATAGAATTAGATAATTATATAATCTCCTTTGGGATTAATTATGATTAGTGAGGGATTAGGATAGGGATTAGGTGGGTGATTAGGGACTAAGGGTGTAGGAGAGCTTAGGAGTAGGCTAGTGTAGGTGGGTCATAGGAATTTTAAATTCCCAAATAATGGATAAGTGGGATTAGGATAAGATTAAGAGATGATTATAAGTATTGATAGATTTAGGGAGGGTAAGGAAAAATTTATTGTGATAAATAAGAGTAAAAATATGTTAAATAAATGACTAAAAGGGATGACATTAAGATACAATTAAAGAGGATAAATGAGATGAGCAGAATTAATGTCGACTAATAGTAATAATAGTGATGATAAAGGAAGTAAGAAAATTTAGGTGTATATAGGATATTCCTATTATAATATCTTAAATGGGATCATTGGTTAGACATTTTTCCTTCCAAAAAATTCTAAAAACTTAAATATTCATGGAAATATAAAAACATTCAAATAAATTCAAAAATACAAAAAATATTTAACATTTACATGTTGACTATCTCCTTTGCATCTATGTTTTTTAATTTATGTTAGTAGATTGAATATAATTTATTTTTTAGATACACATATGTTTCACATATACCTGAGTGTGATACAAGAATACACTAGATACATGATACATATAAATATAGTTTTTGGACCTTTCCTCTTCCTACATGATACATTATGTTTGGGGGCATTTGATTCCTTGATCATGATTCATACATGTTACATTAATTTATTATCATTTTAAAATTATCATGTTGATCTATATACTAATGCTTACAAATGTCTATTCTCATGATTATATATTTCATAGTGTACTTGATATGTTATGTTACATGAATTATTTTTCTAACAAATATATGCAAAGACTAGTATAATATTCTTATGATAGTTGCTTATACTTCATTTATTCACATTGTCACTTCTTTGAGTTGATTTTTATTGATTTTTATTGTCTTGCTTGTGGAATATTTGAATATGTTCCTTGATTTTTGGCCCTTATTCCAATATATGTTTCTTTATTTTTCTATTTTGACATTTGAATATGTCATTCCTTTGAGTGTGAGACATTTAAATATGCCCCTTGTTTGCAGTATCCTTAGACACCTTTTATGTGACATTGAGTGCTCTTATGTGTGTGATTGATTTTTTGTTGAACTTGTTTTGTTACCTTATATATGTTTCCATGATCCATATCATGCATATTAGATTTTTTTGATCACATATTATGATTGACATTGGTATTGTTGATGCATAAAATCTTTGCTTCAGTTTAAACAACCTTATATGGGAAGCTTTATAAGTGTGGGACCAAATTGTGATCTATAAAGCAACCTCTAGGATTATAGAACCTAGCTCTTCATTATAAGGGGGGGGGATTAAATGGAGAAGGAAATATAAATAAAATTGAAAGAACACTAACTAAGGTGATGCATTGAGAGATTCAAAGCATTAACCTATAATTGTATAAAATAGATTGAGCCCTTAAACACTATAAACCATAAAGGAGCATAAAGCATGAATTAAGATCTATAATGCAAGAAAAGATAAATACTATAGAAGTAGAAGAAAATAAATAATAGACATAAATAACTCTTCACTCAAAATGACACTAAACACTAATCATCTTCATTATAGGTGGATAATAAAATATATAAGGCCTTACAATCATATACAAGATGTCCAGTCACACCTGTGAGGGGCACCTGCCAAGGTCACAAAATAAAAAAATACTAACCGTTACTATTCCTATTCTGTTATAAATGGATATCTACAAAAATAATAAATCCCAACAAAATGATAACCAACCCCTTCCAAAATGGATGAGCCTATAATATATAGGTGAGATGGCTTCTCATAGGAATGACACCTAGAAATCCTAGCACTCACACCCATAATGATGCCATTGTAAATGAATGAGGGTATCTATCTCATGAGTGTAGTTAACCTATAAATATTAGATATGGCACAACTGCAATATCTTGTTATGTCCATAACACTCAGGAAGAATATAGTGACACCATGTCTCAAGCTCTTAAACTGCTTATGTTATGATTTTAGAGGTGGGGATCCATTTGAATTATCCAATGGCACAAATCCTAGCTTTGATAGGAAAACCCTATTGTTGACAAGTGCCATGATGCCATGTGGAAAGGCTCACTTCTTCTTCTTCTTCATTATAACCATAGGTGGATCCCCTTTTTCTTCTCTAGCTAATGGTACTGCTTGAAGGCTTAACAAAAATAAAATGCCTTTGATAAACATTAGGATGTCACATGTTGAATAGGTGCTTCTCCTAGGGAATTTGAACACTTCTTCATGAAAATGAGCATGGGGGCACTAGGTCCTACCCATCATCCCATCAGCCAATGATACTGCTCCAAGGATTGACCCAAAAAGAACTAACTTTAAGGAGTTTTAGGACACCACATGTCAAGATGATGCACCATCAAAGGGAACTAAAAGCCTCTTTGAGATGAATGAGCACTTGGATACCACATAGAGGAAGTGGAAGGATGCCAACACTTAGGCAAAATTGAAAAAAATACCTCGAGAAAGAAGAAGCCAAAAGAAGAACTATTAGATGTGCTGAGTTTGTTCAGGACCAAATAAGAACTACTCTAAAATAACACAAGGTGGATTCTAATCCATAGTTCTTGGAAAATCATATAGGTGTTTGCCTATGAATGAGAGAACCCAAAACTATGGTATGTGAACTAGTCGAGGTAAAACTTTCAAAAAAGGAGAAAGGTTTATAACTTATAATTTTTGAAGGACTGCCTCCAAAAGCACCCACTCTTTGTCTTTGGTCTAGGCCTTCTTCTTAAGATCCTCAAAGGTTCTATATAGATGAATAATATCCTTAAAAGAGATTCTCTCCAGGCCTTGAACTACCACCAACATTTATAACTTGAGTTGGGAAAGTGGTTGTAATATTTTCTCCACCTTAGAGATTCTAGGTGACTAACCAAGAGCCATAAACATAGTCTAGTCATTCTATTTTTTCTCTAATAGTGCTTTTATTTGGTCTTCTAGAAGGACACTATTATTTTCCAAGAATGGGGAGGGGAGTCCTAGTTAGATGAGTTATTCAATATTCCCCCACCTGTCTTGGACCACCTTTTATAAGGCATTTAGGAATGCCTTATATTTGGATACTACCTTGTTGTAGCCTAAGAATTCATTAACCTTTACCACCACTTACCTTTGGTCAACCACCCTCATTGCTCATAATTTATCATCTGAAGTGATATAAATATTTTGGATGATGAGTTATGAATTTGAGACCTTGGTGGACATGAAGGTAATGACTTAGTCAATAGATGTGCTCACCTAGAAGCTCAAATTTTGTGAATATATGATAAAGGTGAGGGCCAATTTTAAGTTTACGACCATGTCCTTAATCCTTTCCTAATAAGATTTGTATAACTACTAGAACATGGGGAGGATTTCCATGATCTATGAGCAAGAAACAAGGTCATTCCTTAGCTTCTCAATTTCTTGGTCCTTAACCAAGGATTCTTGGTGTACCTATTGCTTCTATTGTTGAATTTGAGAGATTTTAAAAGGCCAATGTTGGTTTAGTCTCTCTCTCCTATAGCTTGGTCTTGATGACCACTCATATATTGGATTTTACTTAGAAAATCTCACTAGAGATGTAGCTATGAAGGTTGGACCTCATTTTATTAATCTTTGCATCTTTGAACTTAGCCTTAGCATTAAGACAATCAACCATAACCTTCACATTAGTGAGTTACAACTTGGTCTTCTCGAGCTATTAGGTTGATTTGATGTATTGTGTAGTCATAGACTTTTGTATTTCCTCCATCAACTTGACTTTATCAGTAGGCCTGGCCTCGTTAAGATTGAGACTAATAGCTTGTATAGTATAGTCCCCCAGCAACATCTACTCTTGGGGCATGACTACTTGAGGGGCTAGATGAGAAATCATGAGGGATTGCTATGTAGGGTCATAAAATTATTGAATTTGAGTCTTTGTTGGGGCCTTGTTTTACTTCCCCCTTTTCTTCTCCATCCAAGCCTCTTGAGACCTTATTACAATGTCTATCTACTTAAGGTACCACTCTAGTGCTTGAATATTTTCCCCTACAAAAGGGAGTCCCTATAGTATCATGAATGGAATATTCACTTGATACTATGCAACAACAAACATTTTTCCTCTTGAGGTGAGTGGATGGAGGGTGAGGGTGGAAGGAAAGAAAGGTCAGAGTCCATGGGGTGGGGTGAATGGTGATTGTGCCATGATGGAGGGTGAGTTAGATGATGAAGACAGAGGAGTGAGGAAATGTAAATGGGAGGATATTGGTATAGACATCTAAAAATGGCCATTGATAACTTTTGACTAGGTTTTTGGCTAATTTCTACCTAAAATACACAATTTGGCCTAAAAACATTAAAACACAAAAAATGATGTGAAATTAACATATTCAAATGCTGATTTTAGCTAGGGTATCACTAAATGGGGTAATGCAATTTATGGGCCAACTAACTTTGATCAGAGCATTCTGAGTCAAAATGCCAATTTTGCACTTAGGTGCTCTAGATTGCTCTCTCTTATCAAATCTTTTACACAAGACATGTGATTTTGTTATTTGTTATTAGAAACATTATAAATGAGAATACACATCCAATACATCTAATATGGACTTCCAATTCCAATCTAGTCAAATTTAGGACCAATAACAAGTCATTTTGATTAAATTGAGTAATTTGTGCACAAAGTGCTTAATCATGCTTAAGAGTTAATTAACCCAAATCAAGGCATAATTAAAAATTCCATAGAAACTTGTTGAATACTTATTTTTGGAAATGAATATTGAATATATGCATCATTAATTGACCTCATTTCTTGGGAAGACATCCCTAGGACATAAATGCCATGAATATCAGGATTCATGCCTCTTATGCCTCATCAATGCCTTCCATGATGCCCTCCATGCCTCTTAATTTCCCATTCTTCCAATGTCATGATGAGGATATATACAAAATTAATTCTAAAAATTGAATTAATCCTCAACCACACATCTCAATCTTGATATGGATGGTTGAGGTTGATTATGATCAAATCCAAAAATCTACAAATACGAGGCCTCACAACATCATTTCTAAGCTTAATTTGTGCAAATTTATAATGAAGGATTAGTTCTAAAAGCTTCAAGAAACTATTGTTACCATGCCAAATTTATTCCAAGCTAAGCCAAAGCCAAAGGTGCCAAGGAGAGATATAGGTTGCTGAGCTTCCATTGTCAATGACCTCATGAGCACAAGTTGAGCAAGCCACCACTACAAAGACATTTGGAGCATCCAAGAAAGGTAAAGTAACTCTTGTATTTGATTCCATGATTTTTAGTTGTGTTTATCATTTGATTTTGTTAAGTAAGCTCTCCCTAGTGTCTAAGCCTAGATATGTTATGCTATTAGTGTGCTTATTTCACTTTGTTTTTATTTTATAACTAACACCATACTAACCATCCTCTCTTGAGTTAAATTCCTAGATCAGGCCATTACCATCAACCAAGATAGCCATATTATTGACATTCCATGTCCCACAAGTGTTTATTGGGATTGATAAAATCACACTTTATTGAACTACATCCATAGCGACATAACAGTTGAAGAAGAGCAAGGAGGCCAATACAATATTCATGTAACATAAGAATACTCTCTTAGTGAAACCTTTTTAAAGGTACTAGGAGATAATCCAAGTCAGAACACAACATCTTCTAGTGACACTATTTTAAAAGCACTAGAATAAAATCAAAGTCAAAAGCTAATGTTCATTAGTGGGACCTTCTCATAGGTACTACAAGACAATCAAAACAACTTCATTGGTGAAAACCTCATTGAAGCACCAATAGTTGAGCATAAAAGTTCTTCACTACTTGATGAAGACAAAATAAAAGATTAAATCAAAATATATTTCAATCTAAAGCTTAATCAGATGGTAGCTACTCTCAAGATCAAACAATAGAAAAATCTGTTGGTCCTATCGAGAGAACAAGTCTTCAGCCCCATCATAACTAAATTTATGTTAAATCTGGCATTAACAACATTACATGTGATTGAACATCCTAATCTTCATTTGTTTCCCTACCATTCCAAATTCCATTATCATCTACCATTTCATTTCATAATCAAACCTACCATCCATTATTTATCCTTATTTACTATCCATGGCCACACTTTCCTTTGTAGAGGCTACATGAATACCTTGTCTCTATGTTTGAAGGAATAAGAACCAACGACCAATGAAGATCACAAAAGCATTCTTAGAAATGTTATCTATATGCCATTTTTGATAGAGCAGCTATTCAGATGAGGTGTGGGATAGCAATTAACATGATCAAGTATTCTATTTGTATCATTTTTTAATTAGGATGTGCATCTCCCCATCAAAAGGAACATTAGAATCAAAAACCACACCTAGGCCAAAAACATATACCATGCCATTGCCACTATTACATATCCTTTTTCCATTGTTATATATTCTTAGCCATTCACCCCATCACTTGGGGGCAACCCTCTTACCATTATATCCAATCTATAAAAAATCATCATTATCTTTAGCAAGACCATACCATCCTATCACTCCATTCCTATTAGACCAAAGCCTACTTTTAGTCATCCTACCCAATATTATTTTGATCTTGGTTCATTTGGTTCTTCTCACACCTTTTGTTAGAGGATTCCAATCAAGTTTCAAAAACCAATCCAATCTATGTTTATAATGACAGTCTATGAAAGTAGTGTGACAATTGATCTGACAAGAAATTTTTAATCCTATCCACATTTGTTTATGTGAGCTTGATTATAACCACCTATGGGAAAACCAATGTTTCACCAATCTTGATACTAATTATAACCACCTATGGGAAAATTAGTATAATTGACCTATGCTATTGTATCTTAGTTATAACCACCTATGGGAAAACTAGGGGAAACACTTGTTTACCATGCATTGCTACATCGCCTTACCATTACTATTTTCATTTAACTAGCCATTTACCAGATTTGAGAACTTATTAGGACCTAGTTGGTTTTTATTCACTTTTTGTGTGGATGAAATTACTATGAATTGAGGTCATTTTAGTACTATGGGGGTCATACTCAATTCATGTTGAGGTCACCTCAATCCCCCTTTCCATACGCTCTCACCATTTTATGAGCAACCTAAGCCAAATGCTCTCACCATTTTGTGAGCATGTATCTTGTCATTCTCTAACAAGTTAAAACACCTCAAAATTCTAAAAACATTCATAATATTTCAAAATACAAAAACATTTATCATGTCGAAGCCTAGTCAGTTATCCTTGATTCGCCTTACTAAGGCATTGTCATTGTTAGGATGTTTTCTTTTGCTTTTATTTTTAGGCTTTATATTTGTTTGTTTATTTAAAGTTTTTTATTTGTTTGTTTATTTTCTTGCCTATTTGTTTACTTTCAATACTATTTCCTTGACTCATTCTATATGTGTTCATTAGGTGATTCCTAGTGCACATTATTCTTGAGTACATCCATATTCATCTATTAACATTGTCATCATGGTTTTTATCATTGGTGCATTATTTTTTGAGTGTTTATTAGATCAAGAGTCAGTCCTTATGTATATTTTGGCCAAGTCTTCATGGTGTTATATCATGAATCCTACCATCACATGCTACATAAAAAATTAGCTTCTCAAAGGTCTATAATCAATGGAGCTATAGAATTTTCTCCTTGGCACCTTGGCAGATCCTTCCATCCCACCCTTGATCAATATAACTCATTTGACCATTCTAGTTGTATCATTATTAATCAGGATGAGCATCTCCTCATTGGTAGGTATAATTGAATCATTCACATTGATCAATATTATTATTCTTTTCATCTCTTTCATCACTTTTCACCTGATCATTTTTAATCTGTATTCTAGGTTATATCTTTGAATTATGCTTGCCAATCATCCCTGACTAGGGCATCATCACCTTTAGACAATTTAGGTCCTCATAATGATTATAACTGCCTATGGGAAAATCATTATTTTGAATTTTATTATTGATTATAACTACCTTTGGGCAAATCAACATCCTTTTTACATCAATACATGTAAGAATTTTCTTATTTGGATTAATTTCAACCATATATTAATTCCACCTTTCTTCTTATTTATTTTTGAGGGACTATCCATCAACAAATGTGACAACCACTCCCTCAAGGGGGAATCATCATAGGCTTCCAAAAACCATTTAGAACTTTTATCTGTTTGGCATATAGGCCATTTTTCATTCTTTGAGAAGACATTGCTTTACCTATGGTTTGAAACATCTTCCCAAACAAGGGCAAACTATAGACACCCAAAACTGGCCACCGATAACCTCCAACTAGGATTTTGTCTAATTTCCGCCGAAAATGCACAATTTGGCCTAAAAATACTAAAACACACAAAATGATGTGAAACTAACATATTCAAATGCTAATGTTAGCTAGGGTATCAATAAATGGGGTGATGCAATTTATGGGCCAGCTAACTTTGATCAGATCATTCTAAGTCAAAATGCCAATTTCGCTTTTAGGTGCTCTAGATTGCTCTCTCTTATCAAATCTTTTACACAAGACATGTGCTTTTGTTATTTTTTATTGGAAACATTATAAATGAGAATACACATCCAATACATCTAATATGGACTTCCAATTCCAATCTAGTCAAATTTAGGACCAATAACAAGTCATTTTGATCAAATTGAGTAATTTGTGCACAAAGTGCTTTAACATGCTTAAGAGTTAATTAACCCAAATCAAGGCATAATTAAAAATTCCATGGAAAATTGTTAAATACTTATTTTTGGAAATGAATATTGAATATCTTCATCATTAATTGACCTCATTTCTTGGAAAGACATCCCTAGGCCATAAATGCCACACATATCAGGATTCATGCCTCTAATGCCTCATCAATGCCTTCCATGATGCCCTTCATGCATCTTAATTGCACCTTCTTCCAATGTCATGATGAGGATAATTACAAACTTAATTCCAAAAATTAAATTAATCCTCAGCCACACATCTCAATCTTGAGATGGATGGTTGAGGTTGATTCTGATCAAATCCAAAAATCTATAAATAGGAGGCCTCACAACATCATTTCTAAGCTTAATTTGTGTAAAGTTATAATGCAAGATTGGTTCCAAAAGCTTCAAGAAACTAGTGTTACCATGCCAAATTGATTCTAAGCCAAGCCAATCCAAAGCCAAAGGTGCCAAGGAGAGATGGAGGTTGCCAAGCTCGCATTGTCAAGGACTTCATGAGCACAAGTTGAACAAGCCACCATTACAAAGACATTTGTAGCATTCAAGGAAGGTGAAGGAACTCTTGTATTTGATTCCTTACTTTTTAGTTGTGTTTGTCATTTGATTTTGTTAACTAATCTCTCCCTAGTGTCTAGGCTTAGAGATGTTATGGTATTAGTGTGTTTATTTCACTTTGTTTTCATTTTGGAACTAACACCATACTAACCACCCTCTCTTGAGTTAAATTCCTAGATCACAATTGGGATTGTAGAGGAAATTAGTGTGATCTCAATGGTGGGCTAAGTAGATAAAGAGGAGAGTGGGGCCAAGGTAGTACTTGGCTGGGTATTGTAGAGTGTCATAACCTGAGGTGAAACCATGGGGGAAGATGAAGAGGTGACAAGGGAGGCTAAAGTGGAAAGAAGGGGCTGTAAGAAGTGTATCTTCTTATGCACAAGCTTCAGTTAAGGGGTAGATTTTCACACCTCAAGCTATTTTTACTAGGATGACCCAACCATGAGGTAGATAGAAGAGGCTTGTTATTATTTTTGTGTCATATGGTATGGGAATATGGGAGGAATTCAGGTTGAATGCTTTCAAACCTCTAAGACTTTTTCTTTCTTCTACTATAGGACATCCCCCACTTCTTACCTAGGGGTATCTTCTTCTTCTTCTCCTCCTCCTATCTCTATCTTGAGAGAGAATCCTACTTCCACTAGGATTTCCTCTAGATGATGTTCATCCCAAATACTTTTGAAGATTTCATCTATCTCTTCATCATAAAAATTAGAGTATGGCTTGCTAATATCTTGACTATATTTTGTATAGGTAGTTATTTTCTCTTTGCTCTAACCATTCTATGTGAACTATGCTCTTAATCCCTTCATTAATATCTTAGATGGGTCATACATATAGACCACATTGTATAAGTATTCCCATGGTTTGAGGGTATCTAATGAGATCTATAAAAGATCTACATAAATTTGGAGGATTTCTTCCATGGGTGACCTCTTCTTCTCTAGGTATGATCAGGTATGATACTTAGGGGTGTTGGTGGTCTTTAAAGACACTATGTATTTGATTAGATCATAGTTTCATCTATCATCGATTAGGTCAAGGCCAAACTCTACCATATTGTCTATGAGAAGTCATCCTTGCTACTTCTTTATCACTATGATGCCTTGTCTTATGAAAGGGACATCATATGGGCCTTTCTTCTTCCCTACTTTATAGACAAAGTCTATCACATTGAGTTGGTGAGAAAATTCTAGGGCTAGGGTTTTCTCTATTATTAGGCCCAGGAGCTGGATGGGTTATCTATGGAAACCATGAACTAGGATGAATGAAAAATGGTTTCCCTAGAACTAGTTAACTAGGACCCTGCTCCTAGTGAGCCATGACCACTATGCATCTATCATTCTAAATATAATGGCCTCTATGTTGAGTTTAATGATAATTGGAGATAAAAAGATTTCTAAGAACTCATAGTAGTTTTTGATGAATGATAAAACATGGGTCCATACTTTGATTGGGGTCACCATGTTGGTGAAGATGCCCATCTCATAGGAGTTGAGATTGAGATATATAAAGAAAAATTAGGATCGATGGTATAGAATGAGGTGCAGGAGGAAGGAGGAGTACTAAAGGCTACCCAACATCAAAAAATTTGCTAGCTCATTCTTCATGGTAGTGGTGATGGATTCTATAAAATCCATCCTATAAACCTCCCCCTTGTTCACTATAGTAAGGAGGTAAATCATCCCTAACTAAAAATTCATGATGCTAGCATCTGTGTCCATCTTGAAGATGAAAGCCAACATGGATAGGGTGTCTTTCAAGTACTGTGTGGGGAAGCTTTCTAGGGGATTGGGTAAAGGATCTCCATGATGTTTCTCTTGAGGATAGAGTCAAGGAAGTGTGCTTTCTCATGGAATCAAGAGTCCCAAACATATTAAAGGATTTTCATGCTATAGATATTAGCCTTGGGATTACTTGGGAGCCTTAGCATCTCCCTTTTGATGTCTACACTAATTTTCACCTTCAAATGGGCATTAATAGTAATTATTCCAATGTTCACATCATATCTCTCCATGTAGAGGGCAATGATTTTTGGGTATAGATGGATGTAGGGCAACATATACTATGCAAGTATACATTCCCACATTCTATAGCCTAACAAGTTATACTCCTCCCTATAGACCCTCTTGAGTATTTGAGCATGAGCTCACTCTCTCAAAATTTTTGTATTCTTAGCTAGCTTAGGATCAAATATATCATAAATGAAATTAGTGACCAATTTTTAGTCTTTGTAGTCCCCTTTGGCTACCTTCTTAATATTTGGCATTTTCTCCTTTCATTGAGAGGGAGCAAAAGTGTAAGATTTGCTCACCACATATTAAGGGGGAAGGTTCCCCTGGATACCCAACCCATAAGTCCTTTGTCTTGTGGGATGCTTATTACCTCTTGATGAATATGTATAAGTCTCCATCTTGAATCCTAATTCAAAACCACTCTCTATCTTTATTGAATAATTAACAATTCCTACTCATAAATTTCCATAGTTATTGGCTCAGCTCTCTTTTTTCTCTTTAATTGCTTAATGATCTCAAGAATCTCAATGGATAAAGTGTTTATCTTGATGGAAAGAGGGATGTTTATATATCGATGTGCTTCATCATGGAAAATTTGAAATAGGGCACCTCCCATAAATATTAAGGCTGGCACACATGCTCAAGGAGCCACTCACAAGAGATTTGTAGTGATCATTATGGGGGATCATTCAAAATCAAACATCTTATATTAATGAAAAGTAAGTTAGGTAGATAATTATCTTTCAAAGAATGTTTTTTGAAGATTTAGAAGAGATAGGGTAAGGACACATGGAAACTAGATAAGCCACTTGTGATAACAACATAAATTCAAATGAAACAATAATGAAAAAGGAAACAAAGCAAAAGGAAATAACAACAAAGGAAAAGAAAAATAGAAACAAAAAGGGAAACTAACTTATTATGTATAATAGAAATGAAGGTAAGCTATTTGAAATGCTTCAAATTGATCCCATTAACTAGGATCTCTAATGCATTACCCTATTATCTTCTAACTTGAAAGCATTTCCCTACCTATTGATGATGATGCAAAATGGTCCCCTCCAGAAAGAGTCAAAATTCTCATGTTGGCCTAGATTTGTATCTATTTGATCATACTTGAAGACTAAATCCCTGGGTTTAAATCCTAGGTCTGATGACTTCTTATTGAACCATCATTTGATCGCCTATTGTTTGGTGATTTTTACATTGCTTGCCTATTCTCTTGCTTCTTGGAGGCTAATTAGCTCTGAGTCTAACTTCCATCACTCCATTTTACATAATTTCAAAAGCTTTTAGAAGTTGTAAAGTAGGTATTTTTAATGACACTGGTATGCCTACCTCTTTCCTATAGACAAGTTCATATGGGGATTTTAGAGTGATGCAGTCCACCCATAGAGTCATTATCATGTGCATGTGCTACTCCCTTTGTCAATTAGTGCCTATTCTTTTGATTAGTCTTATAAGGTTATTATTTGTTGACTCTACCAACCCATTCCCTTTTAGGTAGAAATTGGATGAATTTTTTAAGAAGATACCATTTCAGAGCAGAAACATAGAAATCTTAGACTAGAGGAAGGATTTCATGTTGTCAAAAATGATTATCTTGGGTGGGCTAAATCTTGATATGAGCTCTTCCAAGAAGTTGAGAATCATATTCTTGATCACTTCTTTTAGCAGGACTACTTTGATTCACCTGGTGAAGTATTCAGTGGTCATTAATGTCCACTTATGACTAGTACTAGAGATGAGATTAATCATCCCAATGAAATATAGACCCCAATATGCGAAGGGTTCATCAGTCATGATTGGATTCAGAGGCATGGCCAAATTTTTTCTTTTGCCTACAAAGAATTGACACTTTTGGCATTTTTTAACTAGCTTATGGTAGTCTTTGAACATGGTTGGCCAGTAATACCCCACATGTATGATCTTTATCATGGTAGTTTTTATGGAGAAGTGGCTGCTTGGGAAAGTGAAGTGCATATCTTGGAGAATTATCCAAGCTTGGTGTCTTTCAACACATCAAAGTATATTCCCATCAAAAATTATTTTGAACAAGACTCCTTAGAATAACATGTAACTAGCCCCTTAAATTTGATAGAAATGCCTTTTATATATGGGGAGACCATTGGGGTACTAATTAGTTTGTATGAAATAGATCTTGTCGACCACCCAAGATCCATTAAGTTTGTAGTGGTTTAGTAGGACTACTTTTGGCTTGTCCTATTCTTATAGTGGGAAATTTGCACATTGGGGTAAGAAATCATAGATTTATTTTCCTTGAATCACCTTTGTCAGCTTGGCTTTGATATCATACTCCAATATCTTGGTGATCTAATTGGCCAACTTTTTAGTGATTTCTCCTTCTATTATGTATTTGTGGATGCTAAAGTGTGCCACATACACCATTATTTTTCATCCCTCCATAAGGTGCCTAAAAGTTTTAAGGCCCTTGACAATGGGAAAATCTTGTCTCTCCACAAAATTATACTTCACTTCATACCCACACAATGTTCTTAAGTAGAATGTGATCAGGTGTTCATTTCCTCCATCTTCCTTTTGAGTTAACATAGTTGATAGGCTATTCTTACTCTCATATATGTACATGATTAAGTCCTTATAGAAGTCTGGATTGGATAGTACTGGTGTAACATAGATTGCATCCCTTATCTCATCAAATAATACTCTTCCCTTAGGAGTCCACTTGAAGGCCTAGTCCTTCTTACGCATCAGCGTGATTGATCTCACCAATCCTACGAAGTTAGATATGAACTTGATAATTAAATTAATCTTTCTAAGGAAATATTGGACTCCTTTCTTATTTATCATCAAGGCTAAGTCTTTGATGTATTTTATTCTCTACAAGTTGATAGTGATCCCTTATTTGGATACTACGTACCCAAGTAGCTTGACTTGTGGGACTTCAAAGACACATTTATTGGGGTTAAGGGACACCCCAAAGATTTGAAACTTTTAGAATACCTTCTCTAGATGGTTGAAGTGGTCCTCCTTATTTATAAACAACATGGTGAGGTAATCTAGGTAGATGAGGATGATCTTATTAATCAGGACCTTAAAGGCCACATCCATAGCTCACTAGAAGGTATCCCAAACATTAGAGAAGCCAAAATGCATCTTCACATATGCAAAGGTTCCCCACTTCATGGTGAAGGTGGTCTCATGCTAATTTTCTTTGTATACCCATACCTGATTATACCCAAAGAATCCATCTAGTAGATAAAACATCTATACACTTGCTATTATCAGGAAGATCTACTCCATAGAGGGGAGGGGATAATGGTCATTTAAAGAAGCCTTATTCAAATCCTAAAAGTCCATGCAAAACCAAATATTTCCACTCTTATTTTGTATAAGAACTAGATTGGATACCCAAGTTGATTATTGATTGGGTATATAATATTTGAATCGATCAATTTCTTTAGTTCTTGAGCCATGAGGGACTCAATTTTTGGATTCATTGGTTTTTTATTCTACTATATTGGTTTGGATCCTTATACCAATTATATGGTCTGTTGAATGACCTTGTGGTCATATCCCTTTAAGTCATCATAAGTCCATTTGATGACTCCTTTATATTTATCTTATGAATAAATCAATTGCTCCTTGTCCTTTCAAGGGATTTATTTTCCAACCTTCAACTTCCTTCCATCTCTAACATCAAGCTTAGAGTAATCACCCTTATCTATGACAAACTTTTACTTGTCATTCCTTACATCATCAAAATCAAAAATATTTTCTAAGGTGATGAGGCCCTTTTGTAGTTTGTTAGTTTTTAATTACATTACTTGGTCCCTATAATACTCTTCAATATTTGGCTGAAATTATTCTATGAATTTGCATGGTTACTAGAGGAACATGGAGATCTATTCATCACTTTCAAATACTTACCAATTTTAGTCATTAACAGGGATGGTAGGTCTAATGATAACCCACATAAGATGATCATTGATGAACAAATCTATTACTATATTGAATTGGGATCTAATCATTACCATTATATTTGCTTTTGAATTCATGGCCCTAGGGATGATTTAGATGTTGAAAGCTTCAAGGGTTTCAATAAAATCCCATATATGGTGGTGGTAGGAACTCATGCATAATTTTTTTGTATCCACAACTCCTCTTACTTGCCTTACCACTAATTTTGAATCACTGAATACTTTTAACTATTTTATGTCTATCTACTTGCTAGGCTAAGGCCATGGATTAGTGCTTCATATTCAGCCTCATTGTTGGTGTAAGAGAATTAAAATATAAAGGATTATAGGGTCTATTTTATAGAAGGATATATTATTTGAATGCTAGATCTAGAGCTGATCTTACACTTTGTGCCATCAAAATGTAGAGTCCAAAATTCAAACTCATCTTCAAGCCCTTTGCTTTAGTCTTCTTTCTTCTTTATGACCTTGGGAATGACCTGGTCTTCATTATGGATCATGTAGGTCTTGAGGCTAGTGGCATAAAAGTTTGTGAATGGGTTGATTTCAATGAACTCATTGACAAGGGTATCTTCCTCTGGACTTCTAGTGTTCACTACCTTTTCTCTTTCGAGAATCTCCACATAGTTTGTCTCCATTCTTGAGAAAGAGGCATACGTTGCTTCGATGTTCATCATAAATTCATCCACTATGTGTTCTAGGTGAAGTGGTTCAAATAACACATTTAAATTTGAACCATACTTGGTCCTCAAAATTAGATGGGACTAGTCCAATTATAGGTACCCATGTATCTTGGTATACATAACCCAAAAATAGGGGGATGTCTATCAATACAATATCTTATGGTATAGTAATGTTAGGAAAAGAAAATAATTTGAGAGGTAGATCTCTAATGATCCCTAAGGTTTGAACCTTCTTCCTATCCAACTGCATCACTCCTTTATTCAATGGCTCATACTTCAATTATAGTGCATCTACTATCTATTTAGGCATCACCATTGTGATCACACCTAAATCGATCATGGATTTGTGAAACAATTTATTCCCTATAATCAGTGTCAAATAGAATGAGTTACGTTTTTTTTTTGCTTACCCCTTATTTGGTATTGACAAATGTGAAGGGTATATGGGGTTACAAACTTGTGCTAGCTTCCTTCCCCTTTGTCTTTGTGGGCTTTGCAATCAACTTTCCTTGAGTAGGCTTTTATTGCTTCTCCAAGGCTTCCTTTAATAGATATTTTTTCTTGGGGATTGATAGGAGGTCATAGAGTAAGAGATTGGTTGGAACCCTTTTCATCTACTTTACCACATAGTATGACCTCATAGGTGGGACCTTAAAATATTTTGCCTTGTTATACATTATTTTGCTCCACCTTTGATGTGTTAAAGGTGAAAGTTGGGTAATGGAACCTTTTTGAAAGTCACTTGGGGCCTTGATATAGATTCAAGGCTCTCATCCAACCTTTTTTTGAATCACATGTAACAATTAGATTAAACTTGTGTGGCTCTATACATGGAAATTTCGCTTGCATAGACCCCATCTTCACCTTCTACCCAAGAGAATAGTGCATGATCTGGGGCTATCTCTTCCTCTTGTTTCAAGTACATCACATATATATATGCCATCAATATGGAATCATCAACCCCTAGGGATTCATATACATAGGGTAAATTAGGTGCACTTCCTTGTCATCATTATTTAGAAAACTTATACTACAAATTATACCATTGACAATTTCATGGTCCATGAACATCATTACTTTGGAAACACCATTAATTAGAATCATCTACCAAGTTATTTTGGCCAAAAACTAGCTCCTTATTTGTATTTGATGATACTATATACAAGGGGTCAGGTATCATAACCATTTGGTTTGTGGGCCACATTTGGCAATTCAACATTTGATGATTTAGAGCTTGATGGTTTGGCCTTTGCCTTTATTGGTGTTGGTTCTGTTGGTAAGGTACTCTCCTTTCTTAGTAATTATTTAAATGGGGATTCAAGGGCATAGCCTTTTACCTTTTTAGATTGATTAGCTCATGGGAAAGTTATTATAAGATATTCTTCATGTCATTCATCTCCACAGCTAGTGAGGATTGAGCAGATATGCTCATCTAAGTAGGAAAATATACATACATAAAAGGTGGGGATCCTGATGTACTTGGGACTTATTCTTGTGAAGTCATTAATATCTCTGAGAACATTAGCATTAGTGGCTATGGAGGAAGCTTTCCCATATATATCAAATTATTTTTAGATCTTACTGCTAGATCATAAGTGTTTGACAACATCTATCCTCTGAGTGACTGGATCATAACCATAATATCTTAGTTAAAGGCCTTGAGGTGTAAAAAAATGGTCATTTCTATAGGTGGTTGAGCTTCTTCTGGGATCCTTTTCTAGGTCTTTTTGAACTTGGTATTGAAATTAGTAATGGCCTCTTATGGGCCCCTCTTGATAGTTATTAGTTTTTATAGGAGAGACAATCGGTTTACCTTCTCATTGAATCACTCAAATAATTTTTCTCTTAGGTCATCCCAAGTGTTGATGGAGTTGGTTGGAAAAGATTAGTACTAATTGAGATCCCTTCCTTTAAAGGAAGTGGCTTGTAGCCTTAAATCTACATTCTGCACATTGACATAGTGCACAATGCACACATCTATAACATCTTGGAGATGTTTTGCTGTGGTCTTTACATCCTCTCCTGAGAACTTAGGGGGAACCTTCAAGACATTCATAGGAATGGTGTCCCACATAGTTGGGGGTGTTATAGGGATAAGTGGGTTGTCATTATCCCACAATATGAAGTTCTTTGATGGGCCTTGAATAACCATTTATTGTTGTTGAACAAATTTAGACCCTATAGCCCTTTGGTGAGTTGGAGCTCCTAGAGGAGGTGTTATCAAGATTGGATTCTTTTCTATATGTGACCTTATTACAAGTCTTTGGCTCATAAACATAGGCTTTTAGTTAGGTATACTAGTAAATTTGGTCCCAAGGCATGCCAAAAAAAAAAAAAACTATTGATACTCAAAACCTTTGCTTTAGGTTAAAAAACCTTATATGGGAAGCTTTACAAGTGTGGGACTGAATTACAGTCTGTAAAACAAATTCTAAGATTTTAAAAGCCAACCCTTCATTATAAGTGGGGGGATGAAAAGGGAGAAGAAAGAAATGAAAATAAAATTAAGAGAACACTAACTAATGTGATGCACTAAGAGATTCAAAGCATTAACCTATAATTGTATATAATATATTGAGACCTTAAACACTACACCATAAAGGACCCTACATCATGAATTAAGATCTATAATGCAAGTAATTATCTATAGAAGCAGAAGAAAAGAAATAAAAGATAAAAATAACTCTTCACTCAAAATGACAAAGAACACAACATCCTCTTCATTGTAGGTGGAGAACAAAATACATAAGGCCTCAAAGGCACATATAAGATGTCTAGTCACACCCGTAAGGGGCACCTATTAAGGTCATAGAATGAAAATGCTAACTGCTACTATTCCTATTCTATTAAAAATGGTTGTCTATAAAAATAATAAATCCCATTAAAATGATAACCAACTCCTTCCAAAAGGGATGAGTCTAAAATATATACATACATACATACATACATACATACATACATACATACATATATATATAAACGAGATGACTTATCATAGGAATGACACTTAGAAATCTTTGCAGTCATGCCCATTATGATGATAATTATAATTGAATGAGGGTATTGAGCTCATGAGTGTAATTAACCTCTAGATCTTGAATATTGTGCAACTACATTATCTTATTATGGTCATTATACTTAGGAGGAGCGTAGTGACACCACATGTCAAGCTTCTAAACTAATTTTGCTATGCCATTAGGGGTGGGGATCCATTTTCCTCAACTAATGGGAAAATTCCTAGCTCTGACAAGAAAACTCTACTGTCAACAAGTTCCATGGTTCCACATGTAAAGGCTCACCTCTTCTTCATTATAATTGCATGGTGGGTCCCCTATTTTCTTCTCTAGATAATGGCACTACCTAAAGGCTTAAAAAAATAAAACACCTTTATTAAGCATCAGGATTCCACATGTTTTATAACCACTTCTCTTGTGGAATCTGGGCACTTCCTTGCAAACATAAGTATAGGGCATTGTATGTCAAAACTATGTCTATCTTAACAACTCTTTAGTGGGCTCCACCAATCATCCCATCAGCTAACGGTGCTACTCCAAGGATTGACCTAAAATAAACCATCTTTAAGGAGCATTAGGCCACTACATGTCATGTTGATGCTCCATTAGAGGGAACCAAGAGATTCTTTGAGCTGAATTAGTGCTTGGATACCACATGGAGAAAGAGGAAGGATGTTGACACTTCAAAAAAATTGCAAAAAGGACCTCTGGAAAGAAATCAAAAGAAGAACTATTGGATATGTTGAGCAAGTCTAGGACCAAATAGGAATTTCTCCAAAATAATACAAGGTAGAATCTAATCCATAAGTATATTTACTTAAACATGATACTCTTATATGTTACCTAATTCATAAACAAATTATATTGTTATCTTATCCTTTTAAGGCAAGGTAACTACTAGATTCCATTCCCCTCACCTTAAAATGGGGGAGGGGGGATATTAGTGGGACCATGTCATAGAGACATGAATCCACACATACATATTTTACACATTTGTCAATAGTTGATATAGTTTACATGATAAAAATATATACTTGGGTCAGAATCCTATACACATTGCACCAAATTTTATAGATTTGGGACAAAGGTTTTCCTATTTATGAAAGATATTATACATAGTTATAGAGTAGAGGTTATATTTTAATAGATAATTCATATTGATACATATTAGAGGTACATATGCCATGCAAGTGCACCAAAAATTACAAATACATATTCAAATTTATTTACCAAGAAGTACCATTTTCACTAGGAAGCATCATTTTTAGCCCTATTTGTTTATAGTGATTGACTCTTTTTTAGTAGTGTGGTTAATAATTAACACCCTAAACAACCTAACACTCCTTATATTTTATAGGTTGAGTTGGATATACCACTTTTATTGGATTTTATTGTAATGTCAATTGATTTGTGTGATGAAGATTCAATGATCTCAATGACCATGTCAAAAATCACATTTAAAATGAGTAAGTGGCAAAATTATATTCTAATATACCTATTGAAATATCCAAGAGTTAGTTTTCAACCTCTCTCAATTATAATGCTTCATAAGGAAGCATATTCACCAAGCAAAAGTACTAAGGGGAAACATGGTTGTATTGACACACAAGCGTAACCCTTCCTTTATCTCTTTCTTTAAGAGTATTTAAATTATGCAAAATATTATATTATTTTCACTGATCTATATTGTAACATGCTCTTAGTTATATTTCATACACTATAAAAAAACTCAAACTGGGATCAATCAAAGGCAAAGTGTGTTGAACACATCTATTTCCTTTAAACTAGTAATTTCATCATTATGCATTACTATAATAAATGGGTAAGTGGGAGATGTAGATACTAAAATATTATTTATATAACATATCAATCTTGTAAACTTGAAAAATTCCTATTAGGGTTCTACCCTTTAGTTATATGCCTTCATGCAGTCGAGAGACTCACATTCACCATCTCAATGTGTGTAAATGTTTATTTTATAGTCATAATCTATCATTTATGATGATCCAAATCTCCCACATAGTACAAAACTTCCCAGCCTTTTAGACAATTGCATACCACATAGGGACACTTATGTCGATGTAACTATCCCAATTCTTATTTAGTGTTTATACCTCAAGATTGATAGTGTATTTAGATGCATTTTTAGGTGCACTCATGAAATTAGAGAAATCAATGCTAAAGGTTTAGTATGATAATTACATCAATGGTAAAATTTTGTGCAAGGGCATGCATGTTATTATCTATGATTCAAGGTATGAAAAAAACCTTAGAAAGTTGTACATCTAGTGGATGTCCCCTATATAATTTGTGATATACTATAAGTTGGTGCATGAAAGTTGAACACTTTGGATAGATAAATACTACAAGGTAATATCAATAGAAGTAGGATAAATTTGTTATACTTATAATTACTAATGGGTTACTACAAATAAAGATTATGCTAGAGAAAATGTATCAAAAAATATTTACTTTTAATTCATTTCTTTCTGCATTTTGCTTTGTATTTTTATTTGTTTATTAAATATACTATTTTTGCAAGTGATGATGTGCAATTTTTTTGTAAGTGTAACTAGAATAGGTCAATATTGTAGACACTTAATTTTAATCACTTTCATGTCTAAATTATATTAAATAACCATTTTTCATAATCACATGTAAATTTGATTAAAAATCATTATTTAACCTAATTTACCCACACAACTACTATTTTAACCCAAAATCACAGTGACACATCCTATATTTGGGCAATGGATCACATCGCAATACTTATCTTATCTAGTGTATCCTAAATCAAATTAATACTTTACAAAGTGTTATTACATGACAATTAAATGAAAATTTGATTGATGAAATAACATTTCAAGTGCACTATTATTTTAATTGCCAATTAATCACCTTGATTAATTAGCCTAAATAATTCTTCTAATGGAAAATTCCATGAATTGGAATTTTATATTTTTCATAAAGCAAAGTGGATTTATTTCCTCACATTGGTGATGTCATAGGGGAAAGTAAATGTAATGTAGTAGAGTGTGGGCAAGGTGGTCTATGACATGGCCACTTACACACTTCTCTCTTAAATGACCTATTCCACACTCTAAAAGGACCATCCATTTTACTTTCCTTCCAAAATTCCTTCCACACTCAAAAAGGCCTTAAATGGCATATATTACACACTCCATGTGTGAAATCATGAATTTGAGGATTCATTATCCACCCTCCATTTGGAGATGAGATGGAAGGTTCACAAACATTTCAAAAGTCTATAAATAGAATGGCCTTTGTCCATTATAGATAAGCTCTCTTGAATTAAACTTACTATGCAAAAATCATATTAGAGCTTCACATTTCATCAACCATTCCTATGCAAATCTAATCAAAAATCAAGTGTAGACAAGGAGATATGTTTCCCACATGTGGAATCAAGCTTTGATAAATATTTCTAGTGTACAATCTAAGCTCAAGCCTCTTCACATGCCGATTTTCAAGAAAATCTCCAAGGAAGGTATAAACTTAATGTTTTATCTTATATTTTGTATTTGTTTCTTATTTTCCATATCTCACCCCACATAATAATATTAGTATGTTAGTTATTCAAGTTTGTTTTTGACTATGGTCACTAAAAAATGATCTAAGCTATTTCATATTCTTGTTCTTACATAATGGCACACCCAATGGGACTCGACACATCCCACAAGCTCTTCTAGACCATTCACATTCTTCTATTTACCAAAATGAACCTAATAAATAGTTTAAATCACTTTTTTTTCTTCAAGGATTCACTAATTTCCATGCTGGGACAAAAAGAGATATTGTTACTACATGAGAATGAATTTAGGAAACTTATTAGTGAAATCATTAGAATTTTTGACAACATCATCCTTAACAATAGAGAAATTATTTTTCTAGACTTTTTCTCTTTTTGTGTAGGGTCAAATAGTGAAATCATAACATAAATAAGTGAAATCATCTCTAGTAGTGGTGAAATCATTTTAGTGGTATTTTTATCTTTTTGTGTAAGACCAAATCATCAAATTAGAATATATTTTTGCAAAATTGCTTTGACAAACAACAAAATAATTTATTTTATAGTTTACCCTATTTTTTTTGCCAAATAGAGAAATCAACATACATATTAGTCAAATCATCTAATGGATTGACAAAATCATCTAATGGATCAAAAAAATTATTTAACAGATATGTGAAATTATTTTTTGGGAAAATCAAGACCTAAAAAAACTTATTTTCAAACTCCTTACTAGCTCAAAACCACATTTTTCAAACTTTGAATCATTTATGTGATATGACCATAACCAAATAAGTGGTGTTTAAATTCAAACCAAGTATTTTTAATTCATGGGATTGAAAAGAATTCACATTTAATTTGGGTTATAAAAGAAACTTATTTATTTTCCAAGCTTTTTTCTTTTGTGCAAGTTTTCTTTTGCTTCTTGTTGCTTGAGTGTCTTGTGAGGATATTTTCATGTATGACTTCCCCTTTTGGGTGACCTAAAAATTAAAGGTTCCTATATGTTTTTATACTAAATATTTATGTACTATGTTCTTCACTTTCCATTTTGGGGGGATCTTGTGAATTAAATCATTAATTATTTCCTTTTTATTTTGACTTTGCAGGGTGGAATTCATCACCTTATTACAAGTCCTTAAGGCATAGTGATTGGGATTTCATCCATATAAATTATTACCAATCTTATTATCTGATGGAGTATATAAATAGAGCTTATATCAGTGCTATCTTATCTAAAAAGTTCCTCAGAGCTTGATTTTTCTAGTAGTATGTCACTAAAATCCTAAAGATGAAGTGGTTTGTAAAGGGACACGACCCTTTTGTGAATGGACCATTAAATATCAAGATATAATTAATATATTTTAGTGCCCATTTACCACAAAGTATATTGGGATCATTTGGAAAGACAAGTAAAACTTTTAAGATATTATTTTACCATGGAAAATTCAATGATTCATGGGTGAAAAAGTAACATCCCTTAAAGATTGCATTACTATACAAACCTTTTAAGAGAAGGGTGGGATTAAAACACCACTAATAATTACAATAATTATTTAAAAAAATTTAAATTTTATAAATCCTCTCTCAAGATGAGTATATCAAAGGATATAATGAATGTGATGTAAACCTATGTCAATCATTAAAGTTGCCTTGTAATGCGTGTACATTGATACTTGATTATTATTTCAAAACATTGTTTATATTGTAAACCAAATGTAGTCAACAAACCAAGTTAAAATTCCAAACATATTCCAATACATACTCATACAAAAAGGTATTACTCTACCAAAATCCTAGGTCAAAAGTAACTCATACCATGTCAAAAATTGTCCAAGTGCTTATCTTTCTTAGCTAAACCATGTCATTAGGATGTCTAATTTAAATCAATACCTAGTCCTAGTCCTAGTACTAGTCCTAATCCTAATTAAAAATTCAAAACCAAAATCTATATTCTTGTCTAAATTATATTGTTATGTCATCAATCTTATTCCAATTCTATTCAAACTATTCCAAGGTCAACCAAAGTCAACTCTATTTTGATGTCAACCAAAGTTGGCTCTCTTCTAAGGATGAAGTTAAACTTGTTCTAAATTAAAAAAATAGTAAACCCCTTTTTAGAGGTCAAAGGTCAAAGCCTAATTTAATATTGATTCAATATTATCTAAAGCCAACTTTGTTGCAATGTTTTCACATTTTAAATTCCAAATTCCTCAAGTTTCTAAGATTACAAAGTCAAGAATTGATAGTTACTCTAAGACATCAAGTTTATTTTATTCATTCAAAAGTTAGGTTTCATATATCAAATCCTTTCAATTCAAGACCAAATTTAAATGTTGAACATGTTCACTTAAAATTATGTACCAAATCAAGACAAGTTCCACTTATCCAAGCTTATTTCAAAATGAAGATCTTAAACCTAGACATGCCTAAGTATACATGTAGTGGGGTTATCTATAACCCATCCTTTGATGAAGAGGTGGTTTACAACCCATATGGTATGACCACTATGTAGAAGATGAGCAAGATCGTCAATAAATTTCCAACATTCCATTTAATACTAAACTTGAATAACATAACCCGTACCTTCTATCCATACCACTTAATGCTAAACAAGGATAATATCAATTATAACATACACATGTACCATTTGATATAGATCATAGACCTAATCCAATGTACCTTGTAAACACACCACCTAGTGTTTAGTATAGAAATGATCAATTTACATGACAAATCTTCAACAACAAGGATGAACATCTTATTAGATTGCTAGAAATGGGGGTAAAATTTCCCCTCGATTTCCAATGGAGGTTTCTTGTTATTTGGTTAGAGACTCCAAAGAAACACCTCTTACATTATTAAGAAATTAAATAAATTTTAACCAATTTTAAACTTTTATACCAGCTTTTGATGAAGCTCTTGTAGTTACAACAAGGGAAAGTGTCAACTCATTGACCAATCTTCTCAAATCCACCTTATTGCCTCTCAAATCCAACAAGCTAATCAAGATTTTTCTAATCTTTCTAACTCCCTTACTACATTGGATATTCAAAAGTAATCACTAATAGAGATAAATCCTTTGAATACATATCCAATGGATTTGTTATCTTATCCCATATTTAATCTAGATCTATTTTCCAATAATAAATTAGTGGTAGATCTATTTAACACACCTATATCCAAAAGTAATTTAGTAACTAATCTGGATTTGAATATCCCCATGGATTATTTTTAACATTTGGTGGATATATAAAAAAGGATACCTCAACCCAGATTAATTAACCTTTACAACACAACAAAATATTCCTCCAAATTCCCAACATATTATTTCTCCCAACATTTAGGTACTTCACAAAACCATGTTGAGACCATGCCTAGTCTACAACATCAAGTTACATGTAATAATATACCACTTCAACAAGTGGTGACCAATACCCCACCTCAATAGGTGGTAACTAATCCCCAATTTTAAAAAGTACCAACCAATCCTCAATAAACATTGTTTAATACACAATATATTTCTATCAATCAGTAACTTGTTGCTTCTATTCAATAAATTTCTTCTTCAAGCCAACAACATGTTCCACTTAACTAATAACAAGATCCCTTTATGTGAGAGATTTTTAAGAATCAACAGTAGAATCCTCTTCAAACTTGACAAGTTTTGTTAAATACCAAAAATCCATTGCTTTGTTTAAGTCTTAGTTCCCTCTAAATCAATGTTGCACTCAATAGTGACTTATAAATAATAAGTCCACTATCAATAGTATAAATATAATTGAAGAGTAAATGTTCTTGGTAGATCCAATCACAAATAGATTCCCCAATATTCTATACAAAAATTTTATCTAGGTAAAGGTCATTTACCCACTTCCTCTCACTCTGGTCCCACTTTTTAGGATTTTCAAGAGGTTCAAGATGCAGTTTCAACCATTCAAATAGGAAATTAGAATAAGAAATTTAAACTAGATGGCATATAATCTTATCCATTTGATATGATCCATCTTCAGATACCTTTCTTATATAATTTTTATATTCCCAAATTTGATAAATTTAAAGGTAAAGGAGATCTAAAAGAGCATCTAAAATAGTTATTCATTGCATGTTAAGAGGTTGCGTATAGTAGTGTGTACCTACCAACTTGTTTCCAAATAGTTTGGTTGGGCACACCTTAGAATGGTTCCTTAGTATACCTAAGAATTTTATTGATAATTTTGATGACTTATTAGATAAATTTATGTAAAAAATCTCATATAATGTGAAACATGAGCTGACTATGGTTGATTTATGTCTAGCTAGGCAATTGGGGAAGAGAAATATTTGCTAGTTATTTACAACAGTGGTGTGACTTATATAGTTGATTCCCACATAATCTCCCTGACAATAAACTAACTATAGTGTTTACTACTAATCTTCAATATAACATTACTTATAATCTTAGACTTCATTATGGCAACAAATTTGAAGAGATTATTATTAAGGGAATATAAATTGATCAAACCCTTATCAACAAAGGGGTAATCAAGATTTATTCTCATAATAAAGTTTAGAAAAAGGCTCAAACATATGTTCCTACACAATTAAAATTAAGTTCATCAAATAAACCTAAACCATTTAACCTGAACAAAAATATTTTAGGAGATGGGGTAACTGGATCCCAACATGTGAAAATGGTAAAACCACCATATGTTTAGGCAAACCCACCTAATTAAATTATCACTTTATAAATACCCCCTCTAAGAAGAGGTCATTATAATAATATATTTTTACTGATATTAGAGAGCCTATTGAGATGGTTTTCTAGAAGCTATATATCGCTAACATAATGATTTGGCCAGTGCTAAAACCATGTCTAGAAAACCAACCTAAATCTAATTAGTATAAGGAGAATTAATTTTGTGATTATCATTGGGTTAAAGGTAATTATATTCATAAATATGTGCAACTTCACCATATCATCCAAGATTTGATTGAAAGTGGTTAAATAGAGTTGGATAATGTGGCCATGATGTCTAATTAGAATTTGGTTATTTATCAAAACTCTTTTCCACAACATAACTCCAACAAAAATCAAAATTAGACTCAACATCAAGCTAATAATCATAACCATAACATGCCTCCTAACAATAAAAATTAGAGACATAGTTAGTCACAAAAAAATTGGAATCAAGGTTAGTATGCCCATTCCAAAAAAATTAACTATAATAATCTCTCTTGTGACTATGGTAATGTCAGGGGTCACATTAATAGTGGGTATATATCTACCATTAAGATCAACCCAAAGTCAACTACTAATATTACCCAACATCCATCACCATATATTTTGGGACCTCCTCCATCATATTCTATTAATCCTCCATTGGTGTGATTTGGTGTTCATGAAATACAAAAGGTGAGAGTTGCCATCATAGGCCTTCACCCACCTTATAATTATAATAACCCCCCAACAACTTGAGGTTAAAAAATCACAAATCAATTCTCTAAGGTTAATATTGTCACCAAATATTTCACCTTAGATGAGGGTGTTCAAGCATCCTCCATATTTGGGAAATATGGGAATACTTCTAGGTATGTGGGTTTACCTAGAGTAGAAGTAGACCTCTAGGTTTAAGGGCTAGCTCCCTAAATTTGCTTTGAAGTGATTATCACTAAACTAAATATTTACTTATGGGAAAAGGGATATAAGTACACATAAAATGAATATAATCTAAGGTGCTGATACACCAAAATTATTTACACAATAACAGCATACTTATTTCACTAAGAAACAAGACCTACAAACTAGCTTCAAAGTCCTAAGAAATTCTAACATAAGTGTTTCAATATAGAGGTGATATGTATATGATAACTCAATGTAAGTGAACTAGAGGGTAGATTTCACACAATAAAGACAATTTTACACTTTAAAGGAGCCTAAAACACTAGCTACACTCTATATCACCTATTATAACAAGAAACTTTTACATAAACATGAAAGGATAAGGAGAAGTAAGGATAGAAGATTATCACTCAACATCACCATACATCACTTTGCACACTTATAAAAAATGTTCATGAACTCAAAAATAGATTTAATTTATTTTTAAAAGGAAAATTAAAACATCAATCTAGTAGGACTTCACCATACATGGAGTGGAATTAGTCTACAAGAGCCAAAATGGCCACTAATTATAGAAATTGAGAGAGGAGATAAGAGAATGAAGTCCAAAAGTCAATAAAACATGTGTCAAGATGAGAGGAGGAGTTAAATATACATGATAATTAAATATGGAATATACCATGAAATTTATCATAAGATAAATGCCCATCAAAGGCATGAAACTCCTGAAATGCAGTGTAGGACTCTTCATTTTCTTGCCTAGAAATTGCCTTCATCATTTGGCCCTCTTGGAATGATCCAAAATAGAATAGGGACATATGAGATGATTTAAATGATATGGATGGGTTATAAACAATATCCAACATGAATTTAATGTGTATCGAATCATTTACATTCTTTTGGACATGAGTTATCACTACCTGTAGTCATAATCATTCCTCTTTTCCTCCCCTTCACACTTGGTATCAAATAGGTCTTCAGTTTTTCAAATTAGTCCATACGCGTGAGGGTATGGAATTTTTAAATAGTCTTAATTCAATTATATGTATTATTTATACCTCAAAATTTCTCCTGATTTAATTTATTAGCTTCTCACTTAATGATCATTCCTCATTCACTATGTCATTCTAGACTAGCTAAAGTGGAGGTACTTGTAGAAGTACTTTTGAGGTTAGATAATGATAAGTGGACATGGAAGGTTATATTAGGTACAAATATTCCTCCAAAATTTATTTTCATCTATTGAAACTCCCTTGAACCTACATAATACATAAACCTATTAAGAAAATCCCTTTAGCACCCCATCCGTACAAATAGGGTGAAACTCAACTTGGTGGGAAGGAGCTCTGGGGATTCCTCTACAAGATCAAAGTCATTTCATAGTCAAAATATCCCTCTTATATTCCTTTAATTCCTCATTCTTCTCATTAGGTCATTACCAAGGGTTTTAGAGGGTTTAGAGATATTTTGGCTCTTAAAGATTGTTCATAAAATCCCACTATCTAATATTCTAACAAATGCCAATAAAAGCTTGTTTCTAACCCTCCTCAACATCTCCCAACACCTTATGATTCCATGCTATGTGACCATATAGTTACAATCTTTCAAATTTTCCTTCTTGAGCTTCTCTCTTCATTTTGCATGACCTGTGATGTTCTTAAGCCAAGAAATGCCTTTAGTATGATATCCTCTACATTAAATTTCAAACATGCTTTATGACTCTCCATTCAAAATTTTTAGTTATTTTTAATGCTCCTCTAGCCTTAAAAGTGGTATTAGACCTCTTTTTGAGCTTTAGAGCTAGTTAAGACCTAATAAGTTTATCTGCTCTCATGTGGGTTTAGACCACCCTATTATGCTCTTACACCTATAGGTTATTTTACATATTTTTTAATTTCTATCACATCCATCCACATATATTTGAAAGGTTATAATATTATACTTGTCACCTTTCTTTCATCATCCTCCTCTCAAGCTTATAGACTTGATTGCCTGGAGTACCCTCTATCTAAGACAAAACAAAGGGTATATCCCCTATTTGTTTAGTAAATTTAAAGGTTTTAAGAGATTAATAAATTAATTAAGGTATTATTTAATAATTTTTATGGTTTTTTCACCATCATAACACCTTAAAATCTCATGAAATCTTAGACATACTTCCTAAGTATTAACTATGTGTAAGACTAGCGAGTGTGACTATAGGAGTAACTAGAATGGCCCTTACCCTGATTACAATATGATGGACATGAGGTATAAGGTATATTAATACCTTTAGGATTATATTAAATATGTATAATACTCCCAACCTTTTCCAAACTTATTAGTAATCACCTTCTACTTGACATACCTATTTGACAAGTCCACTATACATTGTATTTTCACTCAGAAGAGAGGTGCTTGTAGATGTTTACTACATGGTCATACATTGGATCATTACCATGATATAATCCATGATGTATTATAGGACATATAATAGTTACACTTGTTCATATTATGCCTTGAGTGAGACCCACACACTCACTATCTAGTCCAACCTAAATGGTCACCCTATAACCAACATGGAGGTAGTATTTTGTGATCAGGAGGGAACCTGTAGGTGATGGCCTACATCAAAAATTGAATCTCAACCCATTTTATTGTCTTTTATAGATTCATAGTGTAATTTATATTTAAAAGGAGTCATTTATATGGATATTATACTTCTACTAGGTGTCATAGTAGGATCAGGTTATTTGGACTCCATTACTATAGAGAACATTAACATTTTATAGTGAAAATATGCATGGAATGATAGGATTTTAGCATCATATTATTTTGACCAAATAACTCTTTTTCATGTCAAACCACTAAAGTTTCACTTAGAATATATAATGGAAACTTTAGACCAGTTGACATATTCAAAATATCTCATCATGAAAATGTTATAGTAATGACTAGGTCTTTGTTTGGAGATTTTAAGGTATCCAGTCCCTAAAAGAACCCTTTTGACCTAAAGGCATGCATTCCAAACTCTTTTCCATTATATGGATTTAAAATGATTAACAAGACACTATCCATGTGTTTAATCCTAAAAGAGTGTTCAAATAATCCCAATCATCTATTTTTTCAATGTATTCTCCTTTATTTAAACCACCATATATTTGAAAATGGGGTTATGGAGATATGGTATGAGGTGTATGCATGATGAACTATTTTTAAAATCAATATCAAACCTCCATCACTGATTTTATAAAACTCCTCCATGTATCTAAACTTTGGTGAAGCTCATATACTAGTTCAACACTCACCTTACAACCTTATAGATCTCTGTGGAGACTTGTGGATGCACATGAAGGTGTGACACAAGGCACTAAGAAGTAAATATGTATTTATGCATAGTGAATTATCTTATGGATCATCTTAAAAATTATAAACTTATCTAAATGGATCCTATCCACCTTGAGTTACTTTAAACAAGATCAAATTCCCTCACTTCACATGGTTATCTCCTAGATGGCACCTATAGGTGTACATTAATGTTGCAAACTTGAGTATGTTGGAGAACATAGTGTCACATGAATTTATTTTCCACTTGGAGATATTATCTTAACGATTCATATTTCCAAAAGTATTATAAACACCTTATAACTCATCATTACATCTCCATAGATTCTATACAAGCTTTCACACCTCTGATTATGAGTGAACACTTGTAGGAAACTTGATTGTGTATCACTTTCTTGAATATAACCTTCATGATTCTACTTGTGAGACTAATATTGGAACTAAATTACATAAAAAATACATTGTCTAAATGAAACATAACATATCAAACTCACATGAAACCACCAAAAGGAAATGAAACCTTTGCAGATGTTGAAAACCTATTTGTAACACCATATAAGACCAACCTACAACTTAAGATTCTTGGCCCATTAAATCAATTTAAAAAATGAAAAAAAAGGTGGTAATCATGAGATAAGGATTTATATCTCTTTTATAATCAATTTCATAAACTCAATTATATCAACAAGATCACACATGAAGAAAACCTATAGGGTGTGGGAAACAACATGCAAAAATAGATAGATAACTTATTAAGCATGGTTAATAAAGAAAAAGTGAAAAATATTTGAATAATACCATTAAATATAAGTATATTGAGTTTACAATCACCCCACAATATAATTTGACTTGAAACCTCTCTTATAAGATGTACCAAGAAGAAACTTGTTGACCAGTTTTGCATGTCTAATGGAGTGATAGAGAAGTAGAATAGTTTTTAGACATTTTTGAGAATTAAAAATATATTCAAGAATTTAAATGAGTTCATGGGAGTTTAAGAGACATTCCACAATATTTTCCCACCTGCCACTCTCCTTTATGAGTTGTACAACTTCCAAAACTCTTTCTTTTCACTTGTTTTCTTGATTTTCAATTAGGAACACAAAATTTTTAGTTAGGACTTACATTACTAAAAATGAATATTACATATTATACATCATAATATAATTCATAACACTTGTCTTATAAAATCATATAACCTTTACAAATATCTCAAATATGACCCTATGTGACTAGAAATGGCATAAGGGGCTAAAATGGAATATGACCAAGGTAATGACATATTAAATGACCCAAAATAAGACTATTACACACCTTATAGGACCATAATAGACACATATAAAAAAAATTCACTATAGGGGGTTGACCTATTTTGGCTTGTGGTAAAAATAGTCAATAGTTACCATTTAAGGTTCTATACCATTTTCCTCCAAAAATCTTATTCAAGGCTCTTTGACTCAAAAAGCCAAGATGATTAATCTTATTAAAGATAAAACTTAGGGTATCATGGAACAAATTCAAAAGACAAGTTCAAATTTCTATTTGTTAGGTGTGGAGCCTGATTGTCTTCCAAGATCAGAGTTAAAATTCTAATGTTATTTTAGTCGGGCTTAGATCTCATTCTTTGAATCCCTGATGGCACAGGGGGTTGTAAGGGGGGAAATTACCTTGTTAAATTTTAATTTTGTAGTCAATATGGGCTATTGATTAAGGGTTTTAGATCTAAAGGTAGAGGTTATGTTTAGGTTTTTTTACCCTAAAATTTATTGATATATGGCTGAGATGTATAAGTGTGAAAAATGAGGAAATATTATACATAAAGAGGAGGCATAAAAGGTAGAGAGGTGTAACAGGGTTTGTTATAGGATTTTGTTTCTCCTTTGTATTTCTATAAATAATATACTAGACAATTTTGGTGGATGTAGCCCATCTTAGGTGAACCACATTAAATCTGGTGTCTCTTGTTATGTGCATGTTTATGTTTATTTTCAAAATGTTTGATTAATTCATTTCATAGTTTCTCTTGTATGTGATTTGGGGATAGATCTAGGTTTTAATTTATCTTAACACTCTTTTATGTCTTATATGTATATCAATTTTCCACTAACATATTGAATGAGCTTCTAAGTCAATCTAAGGTCCCAAGTGACATTATGCATGATAAATTTCAAACACTCATGAGCCATTTGGATCCATGAAAATAATTTAATTTTGATCAAATTTATATGTCATCCCTTGTAACTTTGCATAATTACCTAATTTATATAGAATAAATCATTTCATGGAATAATAGTAAATAAGTCCTCATAGGCAATGGTTCGAGACTAAATATTGTAACTTTGAAGCTAGTCAAAAACTTGAGATACACAATATATTATATTTAGCCACATATCATTACTATATGATCATATGATAGTGAAGATAAGAAATATTAGGGCACCATTTATTTTCCTATTATCATTGGGCCTTTAACCCACAATACTCTTTGCCACATTCTTAACTTGGAACTGTCATATAATTTGCTCTGTGGATGACATTGAATTTATGAAATATGTGTTGTACCTTCTACTTTCCATCCATGTATCAAATTTCCCCATTTTAGGTTGGAAGTTACTATTCTAGGTGATGTGCAACCATACCAATTATATAAACACATGGAAGCAGAGTATTAAAGTTACAACTATCACGTTGGCATAGATCTTATCTTTGAAAAGAACAAAGATGTAGTTGATCAACCACCCAAGTCCAGTTATGTGAATCCTAAAACTCTTGCTTCGACTTCATCTACATTACTTCCTAATGTTGCCAATAATTTTAGTATTCAAGACATCATCCTTGAGGAATACAAGATTGTAAATGTTTTTTATATAGTCAAGGTGCCTAAGATGCCCAAATCATATGGTAGACCTAATTTAAAAACTATTAAAATGAAATGGCACATGAAGGATGATTATCATCAGAAAGGACCCATTATTTTCATCAAAACCACTTCACAATAACAAGATCAGATTAAAGGTGATGACTACTCATGATTATATAGTGATTATTTTTCCACTTGCTACCAAAACATAAAATATCATATCCCAAAAAAGATAATGGATAACCAAGATGATAAATGCAAAGGCATGGGGGTAAATAAAAAAAGGACTTATTGAGCCATTATCAATTAATAAACATAATGAAATTTGAGGTATTGGATACAAACTACCTGGGGGTGACCCTTCAAATCCCTAGAGTGACACTAATTAGTTATCTAATAATGATAATGATGATATCAATGTAGAGTCCTAATATAGAATTTATGATGAGTTTGATGATGTATGTAATCAAAAATACATCATGTCTATAAATCAATCCTAACTTAGAGAAGATAGATCATACCATACACTTATGATTGGGGATACATTGATTAATCAATATTATAACTAATATGGGTATCCACTAGACTCAATTAAAGGATCTCTTATTATAATATACCATGCTAAGGAGGGTTATAAAGGCTCTAGTATAACACAATCATGCAATAACCCTAAGGGGGTCCTGATTTTTGATATTTCACCTATACTAAGAAAATTTAAAGTAAATCTAATCTAGTGCTCACCAAATTTTTTGGCACAAAGTGGGGGTTAAAGACACTAAAATTAAACATGCATATAAGACATATACTCACATCAATGTATATGAAATCCTAATGCATGGAATAGAATCAAAAATGCATATCTATCTACTCTTACAAAGGATAAATAAAGTTAGGAATACTTGCCTTTGAAGATGAACCCACTGAGCCTCAATTTCTCCCTTGGTCAAGGTGCTTCACAAGAGGTTGTTATGGTATGTAAGGATATCAAAGACAAATCAACTCTAGGCTACACAACCTATCAATGTATCCAAAATACTTCTCTACAAGATAAGATTCATATATCAAAATAAAGTATGAAACCCTAAGATTTACTTCTCAATTATAATGGTCAATAAGCAGATGTTTATTCTCTCTTACTTCTTATTTCACTTCTTAATCAATTTTAGAAATGAACTTGTATTTATAGGTAGATTTGAACCTTGACCCTTAAAAAAATCCTAATCGATAGGGTCGACCTAGTCAACCTAGGACCATTTTGGAGAATAATTCCCTAGGTCCTAAGCTAGGTCAGCTAAAGGCTAACCTAATTCCTAAGTAAAAATATCTCAAAACTGTATAGGGTTGACCCAATCGGCCTAGCACAACTAACTAAAAAAATAGGATTTAGGTGAGGAAAAGGAGGATAAAATGTAGCAAATGCCTAGAATGGGTAAAATAGATAAGAAAAAGCTTAGGGATAATGGTTTTAGGAGATAAGATAATAAGTGGTAAAAGGGATAATAATCTTGTGAAGCACTAATGGTCTACCCACCCCTTTCTTGGTGCACCCCTTAAGGCATGCACTCAGAGAGATTTAGAATCAATGGGTTTTTGCAAGATAAAAAGTGTTAGTAATCAATAAAAGTTTAAAAATATTATGTGTATACATATGCTCCACTCAAAGCTCATCATGTGTCACTAAGGTACAATAGGAGATGGTGATTCAGGAAATAGAAAACACATAAAGCTGATGCTAAGTAAGATGTAGTAAGGAGAAAATAAGATAAATGAAAGGATAGAATTGAAGAACACATACCTTTACTTAACTTTGTGATATAGATAAATAAGTAGATTGCATGAGAAGTGAAGGTGTCCAATATGAATAAAATTAGGTGAACCTGTAGAAGTTAGTGCAAAAAATAGCCAAAAAACAATTTTTTTGGAAAAGAGGCATATAGTAGTGGAAAATATTTCCTACATCATCATTATTCTATAAAATTTTATGGTTTGGAAAATGGATGATTAAAAATAAAGATAGAGGAAAATAAGGAATTTGACAGAAAAGATTTGAAAGATTAAGATTTTTGAAAAGTGATTTTAAATAGGTTGAAATGAAAGTCATTTTTAATTTTGACTTGTGAAGGATAGAAAAAGAGCTATGAGAGATAAAATGAGCTATAATGGTGAGGATATGATACACTAGGTAAGATGGGCCCCTAAAGGTGGCAACAAGTACACGATAGGTAGGCAATTGTGAATCTCAAGCTAGTTTTTGAATATTCTAGTGATTTAAGTGTATTTTTAGAAATTTGTGTTGTAAAGCATTTCTAGACATCATAATGAACTCAAATCAGATAATAACAATAGGAAAAACCAATTAGGGAAATGGGTTTGAAGGGTTTGGGGAAATAACTACCAAAAGGCACTTATTTCATAAAATGTAAGGAGTCAACAGGGAAAAACAACTAGATCAACCTAGTAGGCTAAAAAGTGATAAAATCCATATTGCCAACCTAGTAGGTTTATGTTGATGTAGTTGGTTTTTTACACTGTCGACCAAGTACATTGTTGCTGACTAAGCAAAAAAGTCTAGTATGACAACATAGTACTAAGGGGGGAAATAAGAGGGTTAACTTCATTTTAAGTCAACCATGCCAAAATAGGGATTGGTAAAACTAGTGTTTGACCAAAGAACTATAATAGTACAAAAATGGATGCAAAAGGCCAAAAAAGTGCTAGAAGGCCCAAAATGACCTACTGAGAGCTAAAAGGGCCAAATGGGCTAGAAATAGGTCTAATTGATTAAAAATGAATAGATTGAAGTAATTTAGGCATTTTTGTATTTTAAAAGAATGTATTTTGATTATACATGACATGGAGGATCTAATACATCTTTTGTTATTTCTTGATTATAAGAACATCATATATTTTGGTATTTAGTGGATGCATCATGGATCCTAAACTTATTAGAACACTTGTCAATAGAGGATAGAGCCAGATTCGTTTCTTTGGGCTTAGGTGACATAACAGATACGTGTAGGATACCACTTAGTTTAGATTTATTAGTCATGTTCTTAGGATACTAGGAATGATTGACTAACACTTTCAGGTGGGAGGTCGAAGGGGATACTATAGAGGTGGGTATCACCTTGTAAGATGTGAATGCCATCTTAGGATTTCCCATAGCAGGGATATCATAGTCACAGTAGTCCATGATAGTGAGGAGGAGAGGAAAGCCTTAGCCATATGGGCAATGGGATCAGAGATTATTTACCCTAGATTGAGGGTGAATATGTTTGATGTATATATGGCATATATTTTAAACATTTAAAAAGCTATGATAGGACATGTAATAGCATGAGTGTTATGCCATAAGTTAGATAGTAAGGTATCACTCTTTGTGATAGCCTTGAGTTAGACGATATTAGAGTAGAGGGTGACATATAACCTGAGAACTATCATCTAGGTACAAATCATACATGACATGTATGGAGTGATATCTCAAGGATATAAGTCAGTGGGACTGATCATATTATTGATGGCATGGATTTATGAGAGGTTCGCCATGTATCAATCAGTTGGATTTCCCCATGTGGTTGATGATAGGTCACCTTAGGTATAGAGATGAAGATAGGAATAGGTAGCACATGATGTGTCCCATTTGAAAACACTATAAATAGTGAGATGAGCGGATATAGTATGGTAGCCATATGGGAACATAGTTATGATATGACCTAGTTGGGAGATAGAAGCACCAAATTTGGCATGGACAGAGGTAATATGGCACTACCCTTGATGGATGGAGCCATATCTAGTGGAATGAATACTAGGGTAGATGGGATTGCCTCACCTAATGATATTGATACTAATACCCATGTTTTGGGCTTAACATGTGAGAGATCCATAAGTGAGAGGAGGACTAAGGCCACCAGTGGTGAGGCCAATATTCAGGCCATGTCATGAGGTACCATGGACTAGTTGATTATGATAGGTAATAGAGTGAAAGGAGATGGGTGTGGATGTAGGAGCACTAGAAGTACCACCACCAGATCTATAATAAAAGGAATAATGACCACCATGGACATAACATCAATAGAGGTAGTAAGAGTAGGAGAAATTAGAGACTATCACCATCTCAGATGACCCAACAGGTAGGCTAGAATAGAGTTGGATGATAGAGAGACCATCTAAAAGTAGCTTGAGATGGGCATGAGTGGTAACTGTAGGATTTGTTTTTAGGAGGTGACTAATAAAAGAGGTTCTTGGAGGTCAAATAGATAGGGAGACTATACTCGATGGTCATGAAGATGGTGAGACAGTAGGGGATGACACATAAATAGGTAAGAAAATGTGATTTAATTTTGCTTAAAAATATATTAGAAATAGATAGATTTTGAGATATATTAGTGATATAATATCTATCTAGTGTGATTTTTTTTAGGTGTCATGAGGATGAGGAGATAACATGGGGGTACCTAGTGACGGAAGCACTCCATGATGTCTTAGATGTAGTTCTGACATCATATGACCCTACTACACTGGAGGATCCTAGGGTACCATCTACCATAGCTCAGGTGAGCTAGTTTAGACTAGTTGAAGAGGCTATTAGGAAGTTATGAGTGCATAGAGAGGAGATGCAACCATTGGTAGAGGTGGGTGTAGGAGAGATAAGGGCCTAGTAGGCCCTAGTTGAGGAAAGAGTTGTACATATGGTGACAATGACATAGATGACATAGGTAGATGCCCAGTAGAGAGTGACACATATGAAGACCCTGGCCTATATGACATAGGTACATGAACAAGAGAGAGTGACAAATCTAGTGACCCTAGCCTAGTTATCATAGGTACAAGATTAGGTAGCTCATCTATAGGGGCAGGTGTCAGGATTAAGATCTCATATAGCCTTGTTATAACATTTTTGGAGGGGTCAAACTGAGGCATCTACACAGATCATGGATAGGCCACGAGAGAGGCAAGAAGGGGCTCAAACATAGAGCTAGAGCATTATATATGGTTGGATTATTGTATTAAAACTCATGATATATATATATATATATATATATATATATATATATATATATATGTTTCATTTTGGCAGTTGAATATTTGATTGTATGTGTTTATCATTATGGTTATGGTTGTTGATGCTTGGATATATTTCTTTCTAGCACATGTATTTAGATTTCTATTATATATGATATGGGAAATATATGAGGTGTGGTTTATTTTCTAGCATTATGTAGGACACATGCATGGTTAAAAAGAAACAGGCAAAAAGACTTGGTAAAATATAAACAATCAAAAATGTACTACACACTATTTCATATTGGGAAATGTGTAATAACAAAAAAATGACTAAGTATAAAGAACCAAAGGGTGGTAAACAAGATGGTAAAAAGAGTTTGTTTTTAAACTAAGCGAAATATTTGACACCAAATTAAAATAAGTAAAATCACACTAAATCATGTCAGCAAGTATAAAAATAGTGTAATAAAGTGGAAAACCTAAAAAAAAACACATGGTATAAAACCAAATAAATTAAGTTAATCAATCATACTAAATCACATTGGGAAGTATACAAGAAAAAATTGGAAAACATTGGTCTAAAATTTATCACACTAAGTCAAGTTGGGAAGTATGAAAAATTCAGGAAATGGTTGGATTCTTACATGTAATCAAAAAATAAGAAGATAAAAGTGGAAGAGAAATAAAGTTAGCAAAAAACATACTAAATCAAGATGGGAAGCATGTCAATGACCTGTAACTTCATGATCAATCACATCTTATCTCATATTTGACACATGTAATTTTGATTATGACTTGGATTATTAGAAAATTTTGTGAGGAAGGCTAGGTCCTATCCATGGTCTTACACTGCAACTCACAAAGGGAACACCAATGAGGTGGAATAGATGTGAAAATCTGGTAACAAAGGATTCTAATAATAGGATTGTGAAATTGTAGTAATTTATGAGTAAGGCTAGGTATTATCCATGGTTTTACAATGCAACTCATAAATGATATCCCAAGGGGAGTGATTAGTGAACAAAATAATATTTCTCAAGAGGGAATGTAAAAAGCATAACATATGCATCTTATGAGAAGACCTTAGGATACAAAAGGCATACTAAGGACATGACAAGACACTAAGTGATTGGTGACCATCAATGTACAAAAAAACCTATTTGTTATAGACATAGATCTATGTAGGAAAATAAGTGTGCTAATAAGATCAACTCATGAAGGTATATAGGTAAAAGAAAATTAAAATGGAACTACCTTCCCATGATGTGTTTCCCTTTCCTCAGGAACCCTTATAGAGTCATTGATTTACTACGAAGATTGGGTACTTACATGAGAAAGTATCTTGCACTAAAAGATTTTTTTATTCTACTTTTCTAATCTACTAGCCTATTGTACCCCATTGGACCTTAGCTCTACTATGATGCCAACTATCGAGTTTGAGCTTTGACTAAAAGGAGATGTGATTTGAGTCACATCTTTTAGTGTGATTTGAATTTTAAGAATTGGAAAAGTTTTTGCCTACTATATCATTGCCTTTTGTTTAATGATTTTGATTTTAAATGTTATTAAGGATTTTTAAGATTTTTCCTCCATATGGACTTGGAATGAACAAACATTTGAGATAAAGTGATACACATGAATGAGTTGTAGGCTTAGGCTAAAAGAAGATAAGTAACCAAATACAAGACTGACTAGGACACTTAGGATTAACAATGAACTAGCATGTGACCTCAAGTCTCAACCATGTATATGTTTAGTTTGTGAAAAGGGAAGAAAGGTAAAAAGGAGTTCCAAAGTGGAATGGTAAAAGGAGATTATAATGTGATTAATTTTGATAATTAATCACATGGTAATAGGGAATGACTAAAAGGAACCAAGTTTGGATAGCCAAGTCACAATGCCAATTATCTGTGAAACATAGAGATAATAAATCAAATAATAAGGAAAATAAAAATAAGGGAGTTTTAAAAAATAAAATCAAGACAAAAAATAGAGCAATGATAAAGAAGACATCTAGAAGAAAACATAAATGATAGTATAAGCAATATATAAAGTTTGAAATTAAAGTCATTATGTAAGGTAAATAATAATTTAACACAATGTTAAATGATATAACAAATAGATAAATATAGGATTGGAGCATGCATCCAATCCAAATGAAAATGTAAAAGCTCCATACGTGTGCTCATAAATACTATTAAATATATCCACACACATTATCTAGAACATTAGATAGATCTCTATGAAGATGGATGCAAATTATTGCTAATGTCTCATCAATCTTCAGTGAAAAATAAGAAAATATTTCTTATCTAATTTCCTCAATATAAAAAGTAAGAATGCTAGATGGATCATGCTAAGGAGGGATATCAAGTAAGGGATGTTCAAAATAATGCATGGGAGTAGACTCTATGAGAGATGCAAGAATCATCAGTGGGGAAGTGTCAACATGTGAGGAACTCACAAGTGGAGAAGGATCCACATGTGAGGGAAGCTCCATGGGTGAAGGAGTCATGGGTGAAGGAATATAAGGTGATAAAGGGACCATAGGAGGGGATAAAACCATTAGACATGGAACCATGGGAGAAGAAGGGGGAGTCTTCTTGCAATAATGACTTGTGGGAGGAATGGTATAAGGTTTGGTAATGGCTTTAAGATGATATTTAAGGTGTTATTGAATGATGTGACAATGATCAGTGTGATGGGTGCCAAATTGGTGCCAAAGATAATACACCTCTCCATATTTGGAAATATACTCAGGGAGTACCTTTGGGGGTGATCCATATAATCTAGATTGATTTAGTGTATAATAAATGTTTACCTTGGATCCTTATAGGCTATTAGTTAAATACCAAAAATTATTCCTTAAAACAATCAACATAGGAAAATCAATGCAAGAAAATACATATCACACTGTACAAGAGTTGATTATGGTGTTTGATAATGCCTACGTCTCTAGGTTCGCTAGCTAGTTGAACCAACTTATTATAAAATGTCTATAAGTAAATGGAAACACTTATAGAAAATAATGAATCCAAGTGTTACAAACCTTTGAAGAATATTAGAATCCACAGACAAATTCTTCACCTTCCCAAAACACACCTCTATATGTCTTCTACTCAAAATTATCACTTTAGAGCATAAAAAATGGAAACAAAATGCCTCATATCTAGACACTCAACATATATCTAAAACTGACTCTGAAACTAGAATATTTCAATAGTTTACCTCAAAGTTCAAAAATGACTCTAGATTCCTCAAATTAGAGGAAGAGTAGAAGTAGGTCCTTATGCCTTAGAACAACAAATTGCTTCTGAGGCTTTATAATTTCTTTAGAAGTTCTCAAAATGAAAAAGGATCAATTAAAAAGTTGTTCCTTGGAGAAAAATAATATTAGTCCCTTTTCAGACTTTTCCCCAATTCTTCCATTGGCTCTCTCTACAACTTGTCCAAGTTTCTTAGCTCTTAGCCTTTGCTATGGCTGCTAAGCTTGTTTTTGAATGAAATCAAATACAATGTCTTAGCACGTTATATAGTGCTACGTCCCATAGGTTCAATGGTGGGGACATTTATCTTTTACCCTAATATGCAAGGTTTGAATCCACTTTCCAAAATTTTTGGTGGTCAAAGCATATCTTTTTGGTGGGTAATGTTTATCATTTATCCCACATTAGTAAGTGGGGGGCTGTGAAATAATTTATATACCACAAGACTTGTGGTATCACATGCCAAGTAATTGGCATTACCATGTATTACATGGGGTTTGTGGTGGTATGTGGGTTTCATGTGGTATATTCAGTGGATGTTGAGTTTCACATGGATATTAGACATGAAATGTGAATGGAAAGTGGAAACTTGGGCATGACACGTGGCAAGGTATATGGTGAGGTGGCTTTGTTACATGGAAATGGTTGGTTATTTGATTTGTTTAAGAGATTTGAGAAATAATATAAAATTGGACCATGGTAAAATAATTGGTGGCAAGCCACATGGTGGCTTGAGGACCCACCACATGGTCCAATCTCCTCTCACCACTTGTTGATCTCTTTCCATGCCACTTATCGACGTCCAATTAGATGTTCCATTCAAACCACAATTTTTTACACCGATTGCATTTTTTGTTGAAGATGATCTACATTCACCTATCAAAGACAAAAGATATAAACCCAAAAAATTTTGTACAAATTGAATTCCAGGTGTCATTTTCTTACTGGTCCACATTTTTACCACATCATCTTGTTGACCAAGTTTGACCATAACTTTGACCGGCCATAACTTTCACATATAGACTCCATTTTATGAATTGTAAATTGTGATAGAAAGCTCACAATGAGATCTATGCATTGGAATTATTATTGAATCATTACATGTTGGATAATTTTTTTGGTTTGACCAAATTTTCCCTACTTTGACTAATTTGACTAGAACTTTGACTGGTTACACAAGGAACATATGAATTCCATTTTCTACATTCTACATATTGTTGGAAAGGTCTCAATGATATTTACATAATGGTGCAAGTTTTGATCTACATCAAGACATTTTCTATATTGACCCCTAGATCAATCCTCCCCACTAAGAAGGTTTTTATCCTCAAAAAGCTATTACTAGACCTGGTACTCCATGTGAGGATATTTGCATGGCTCTAGCTATTGGCTCAAATGTTAGTCAGTTTTGGAGGTACTCTCATGGGTTTTTAGATCTGAAACTATGAAAATATTGTAGGACATCTAGTGTTATAACCATCACCATTTTAAAATTATCCTTTTAGGGTTTTTTACCTAGCAACATAGTTTATAAACATTGCCCTTTTTGGGTCTTTGACAAACACTATTATGATTACAAAAATTTCCCATACTAGGTCTTATGTATAAATAATTTCTATATTTAAGCATGCATACATATTGGCACATACTAAAACATACAAAAATATATACAACCTATCTTTTGAAATGTACCTGATGTTTTTCATGATAGCATGTTACCCTATAGTGTTCCTATCTACCACATACATAAAATTACACTGAAGGCACTATTTACCTATAATGGTTATTGTTGATGTACTCGCATGATATATTCTATCCCATCTTTTATAATGATATACTGATTTTACTTTTTGGAAAAAAGTTGCCTTTCTTAGAGACAAGTATGGTTTACCTAAGATAATGCCACTAAACTGAAGTGGAACCACATCTAATTCAAATTCATCTAAAAATTTATTAGTAATTACATACCCTAGTTTACATGTTTTACTTACATGTACACCATTATCAACATCTATTCTATCTAGAGAATAGGGTTGGAAATGTGGCTTAGTTTCCAAACCTAGGGTTTCTACAACATCTTCAGTATTAGATTCTTTTGATAATTTTTATCAAAAATAACATCTATCTTAGAATGCTTGACTATTATTCTTTTGAAGAAATGTTATTTACCTTTCCAGGGTGATAATTTTTGAACAATCAACTTCTCATTGACTACCGTCTCCCTTATGATGTTATCTCAAGTTCTAATTGACAAGACTCTATTTGAGGAGGCTCTATATTTTTCTTAACTAAAGATGCAATTATAATCTTTGCCTGAGGTTGTGGATGATTATACTTATCTTCCTTCAACATTTTCCCCTTAGCATTAAAATAAAATCCTAACTTCATTTCTTCTTTAGGTAATTTCTTTTCATCAGTCTTATTCTTGACATTTCTCTTAAACTTCCTTTTAGGAATATCTTGTGCATAATCAAAAAATACATTAAATTATTTATTCTTTGCATATCTTGATGAATCATTAGATGTATCATCATATTTAACTACTTCATCTTCTGAGAATGCTTCCTTCAAATCTTTAGGGTGTTTTGACTTACTGCTTGAGTAATTTTCTAGCTTAGCTTCTTGAGATATTTTTCCTTCATCTCCATATCATAATCCTACATGGAGTGGTCTCTTTGTCACTTAGATAGGTTGGAAAATACCTTAAGCATTAATTCTAAGGAATTTTCCTTTGAATACCATTTTAACCAATAGATTAGAACATATTCCCTTCATGTGCTTTTCAAATGTATCAACACATGAATTTGATAAATGTTTAGGGTTAGTACAATCAGTTTCCCTAACATTGTCAATATAGCTAGAAGAGTTGATTTCATTGTTTTCATCATCAATATGTATACTATAATATATATTTTTAATCATACCATTATTTTCTTCTAGACTTCCAACATCATTCTCATTAATAGGACTAGCAAAAATAATAGAAGAATCACTACTAGAATCAAAATGTACCTTTATAGTCTAGCTTGGCAACATCTCTTGGATGAATCCTTCATCTATTGTTTGATGCTTAGGAGAACTAGGATCTGTAAATTTTTTTTGATAAGTGCCTTCCCTTTTGCTTTGCATGTCTACTCATTCTACTTCTTGAACCATAATGGAGCTTGACTAGGATGTAGTATCCAACATTGCTTGACAATATGACCTTATTGGGCACAATGCCCATAAATCTTTGAATCTCTAGGAATCCTATTCTTATATGATGTTACTATTATAGTTATGATCATATTGCATCAATGTTTTGTTAGAGGCTCTCAATTTATTTCTCTTGTCATTGCTATACTACTTACTGACTTTACTCTTGGGCTTGTAAAAATTGAATGATCGTAGTGATAATAGAATTCAATAACATATAAATATAGGCTAGCATTGGATCCATTGTTCTATAATAACTAATTTTAGTGAAAACAAAAAATCAAAAATTGACTCACAAATTTAGTTCTGATATCAAACTTGATGCACTAGAATAATGCCTAAATAGAAGTTAACCCAACACACTAACCGTTTTGATACCAAATATGATCCATAAACTCTAAACTAATTTAGTGAACAACAAATGTTTACCTTGGATCCTTATAGGCTATTAATTAAATACCAAAAATTATTCCTTCAAATAATAAACTTAAGGAAAAGCAATGCAATAAAATACACACCACACTGCAAAAGAGTTGATTACAGTGTTCGGTAATGCCTATGTCTATGAGTTTGCTAGCTAGCTAAACTAATTCGATATAAAATGTCTATAATTAAATGACAACACTTATAGAAAAATAATGAATCCAAGTGTTACAGACCTTCGAATAATCTCAAAATCCACAAATAGATTCTTCACCTTCCTAAAACACATCTTTTTATGTCTTCTACTCAAAATTGTCACTTCCAAGCATAAAAAATGGCACAAAAAGGCCTCATATCTAGACACTCAACATATAGTTGGAACCCTCATGAAAACTAAAATATTTCACTAGTTTACCTCAAAGTCCAAAAATGACTATAGATGCCTCAAATTAGAGGAAGAGTATAAGTAGGTCCTTATGCCTTAGCACAACAGATTGCTTCAGAAGCTTTACAATTTCTTCATAAGTTCTCAAAATGAAAAATAATCAATTATAAAGTTGTTCCTTGGAGAAAAATAATATCAGTCCCTTTTTGGACTTTCCCCAATTCTACCCCTGGCTCGCTCTGCAACTTGTCTAAGTTTCTTAGCTCTTAGCCTTTGCTATGGCTGCTAATCTTGTTTTTGAATGAAATCAAATACAATGTCTTAACAATTTATATAGTGTTACATCCCATGGGTTAAATTATGGGGATGTTTATATTTTACCCTAATATGCATGGTTTGAATCCACTTTCCAACATTTTTTGGTGGTCAAAGTATATCTTTTTGGTGGGTAATGTTTATCATTTATCCCACATTAGTAAGTGGGGGGATGCAAGATAAGTTATATACCATGAGAATTGTGGTATCACATGCCAAGTAATTGGCATTACCATGTATTACATGGGGTTTTTGGTGGTATGTGGGCTTCACATGGTATATTAAGTGGATTTTGGGTTTCACATGGATATTAGACATGAAATGTGAATGGAACATGGAAACTTGGACATGACATGTGGCAAAGTATGTGGTGAGGAGGATTTGTTACATGTAAATGGTTGGTTATTTGGTTTATTTAGAACATATGAGAAACAATATAAAATTAAACCATGGTAAAATAATTGGTGGCAAGTCATGTGGTGGCTTGAAGGCCAACCATGTGGTCCAATCTTCACTTTCCACTTGTTGATCTCTTGCCACACCACTTTTTAATGTCTAAATGGATGTTCTGTTCAAACCCGAATTTTTTTATGATAGTTACATTTTGGTAGAAGATAATATAAATTCACATATCCAAGACAAAATATATAAACCCATAATTTTCCATACGAACTGACTGCCATATGTCACGTTCTTACCAGTCCATATTTTTACCATGTCATCTTGTTGACCAAGTTTTAGCACAACTTTGACAGGGCATAACTTTTGCATATGAAATCCATTTCATGAAACATAAATTGTGCTAAAAATATCACAATTATCTCTATACATTGGAATTATTATCAAATCATTACATTTTGGATAATTTATATAGTTTGAACAACTTTGCCCTACTTTGACTAGTTTGATTAGAACTTTGACTGGCTACACAAGGAACATATGAGATCTATTTTTTACGTTCCACATACCATTGGAAAGGTCTCAAAAGGATCTAAAAAATGGTGTAGGTTTTGATCTTCTTTAGGAACTTTTTTTATATTGACCTCTAGATCAAGGGGTGGTATGGCCTTTTTTGAGGACTGAGGGGAAGAAGGATGTAGAGTATCAATATATGATCATAATTTATAATAATGTAGGAAAGAATGATTATTCATTCCATGGAAGCAAGAGATACGCATGTGAGTAGGTTTAGTATAAGTAGTCACAAGAGGAGGTGTAATAGGAATAAAATAAGCTTGAAAAGGCTCATTGGCCCATTTGGTGGGTAATGGATCCATCTAAGGTAAAAGAAGTAAACCATCACCAATATAATGTGATGGTGGGGAAGGAATGAGAATAGGCTCAATGGAAGGAACAATGGGATCAGAAGCAAGGATAGACTCAGTGATAACGGGAGAAAAAATGAGCTCAAATATAGTGGGAGTATGGATGGTATAAAATATATTAGGATCAGGAATGGGCTCCAATACATGCTCGATTGAGGGAGGGGTAGGGTCTACAGAAGGCCAAATAATGGTCTCACACATATCAGGGATAAGTGAGCTATAAGGGTCAGGGTACCAAGCAAAGTGGTAAGGTCTAGTCATAACATGATCCATGAGCATACTCCTATAAGGTTCCTTAGAAACTAGAGATGTTGACACCATATCTACCCTATGATAAAGAGGAAAAATACTAAAATTAGGAACTATAAATGATGGAACATGGGAAGCACTTTAATACTGAAGTAAAAAAGAATGATAATAGATAATATTAGCATCATAAGCTTGAATAAGATTGCCAAGGAATGGATAATTTAAGGTACAACCATCATCATAGTCAAGGGTGTGAAGATTAATAATGAATATAGGGATGAACTTATCATCCAATGAAGTGTGGTGAATAGAATGTTGAGTCTTAGTCAAATAATGGGAATATCATCACAAAGAGGTTTACGGGAATGAAGCTATAAAAAAGAAAGAATATAAGAGATGAAATGAGGTGAGAGATTGCAATTTTTAATCTTTAGGTTGATCTCTTTAGGATCATCATCATCAGAATCTAAGAGGTTAGGGGGAATATTCCCAATGAGTTCAGGCTGACTGTTATAACCTCAAGTTGAGTTGATGGGAAAGTTGAATCGTTGAGACTCATGGAATGGAACATTGGGCAAAGGTTCAATAGTAGGAATCTTGAAGACACCATAGTCTTGGAATTGTTTGAAATTCTAAGGGTTAGTGCCACCCTAAATCTTATAGATGGCTCCATTATGAGGAAATTTAATGCAATGGCAAGTGAAAGAAGTAACTAATCTCATACAATGAGTCCATGACCTACCAAGAAAAATTTTATAAGAAAGAGGAAAGTGAAATATCATCACCTTCACACAAATGGTGATAGGTGGGATGATAATGGGAAACCACACATAACCTAAAGGAGGCATTTTCCTTTGATCATATCCTTATCATGTGTTGCATATGGATTGGAGATTACATTTAGAATATCCAAGGGTTTTGATAAATTCAAGAGAGGAAACATGAGGATTAGAAACGTCATCAATCAAGGCATTTTTGACTTGGCTATCACCAATTTGGACACTAATGAATAGAGGAAGATCATCCACATGAAGTAGAATTTCATTGGGAATCATAGAAGTGATGGGAAATTTTAAAGAAAGAGAAGTGCTCATTGTTTCTCAACATGGATGGACATCTCTTCACACTATTATATTATGCTATCTTTAGATCTAGATAAGGTTGCTTCACGTCTGGCTAGGGGAGGACAAGGGATGCCCATTTCAAAAAAGATTTGTATAAGATAGTTTTAATGATGTGAAGATGGCCTCATAAGGTCAAGAAATGGAATTTGGGATGGGATATTAGTGAGTTATATAATGGGATCCCACTCATCATAACCCATGAGGAGATTGTTATAAATAGGTGCATAGTGATTAAGGTCCTCAGAAGGAGGGACCAAAGTGCATTGGAATTTGTGTGGACCTGATATTATAATTTAGGAAAAAGTGCATTGGTAAACATATGGAAAAGGTTATCATTGGCCATGTTATGTTCGCATTTGTTAGACAATGTTTTCCATCTTTTAACAAAGCTTTGGAAAATTCATTTTTAAGTGGTTTATAATTTATGACATGGGACAAAGTGTTTTCAAGAAGATCATTAGTTTGGAACTCTTGGACTAGATCATTTACAAATTCTTCCAAACTAGTAATATAATGAGTTTTAAGTTGGTTGTACCAATCTAAAACATCACCCATGAGGGTTTTGGCTAAGATCCTGGTAGTGGAAAAGGTATTTAATTTGACTCAATCCTTATAAAGATTTATAAATGTTTTAAGATGAAGAGTAGGATCAGTCGATCCATTATAATAAATGGTAGAGGTGATACCTCTTATATCAATATTTTCAACTTGAGTGGTAAGAGGTTCATTTTGAATATGATTAATGGTTTTATTAACCAAAGGAGGTGTAGACAATTGAAAACTACATAATTTTATATGTCTAAACCCCTAAAACCCTTGCCTGACCCTGAAGTTAGTTAACCACCTAGTTGACTTAGCCTATTTATTAATTTACTAACTCAACTTTTTAAATTACCCCTTTTTAATTCATTTTCATCTAGACCTTGACCATCGATGGTCATCCTAACCATAAATAATTAGCTTGACCATCAACAGTCAGGTCTCCAAGTCTAATTTAAAGATTTAAAGCATTACCAGATACATAAGATAAGCATGACATATTTAGTAACATCCATTTTATGATGCAAACTAGCTTTAAAGCATCACAATTAGCAATTTTTTCCTCTATCCAATTAGCAAATTCCTCCTACACATTTATTAACTTCATCCTATAAAAGGAGAGAGGGAGGAGAAGAAAGGGATCCAAAACTCTAGCAATATGTGTCCAAGCCATCTTTCATCCAGGTATCCAGTATCCCTTCAATAAGTAAGCAACATTAACGGAGACCCAAACCTCTATCAACATCATTTTTGAATTCCAAAGTACTGTGACTCTAGCCAAATTGCTTCTACCTTCCACCACCAAGTTACATGTATCTCTTGCTTGTTTTCTTTGATTTATATTCCATTCTTAGCTTCCTTGTCCTATCAGATCCATCAATATCTGATCTTTCATTCTCTTTGATCCATAATAAACCTCTATTTATCTAATTACCTAATATGCTATCCTTTTTTTGATCATCCCCAAAATCACATTGACAATCATTGATGGTTAGCCTAACCACCAATGGTCACCTAAATCATCGATAGTCACCTAACCATTGATGGTTCGCCTAATCATCGATGATTCACCTAATCAATTAATCATCGATGATTCACCTAATCACTTAATCATCGATGATCACCTAATCATCAATGGGCACTATGGCATAAAATAACAAGAAGTTATTTTCACCACCTTGACTTCAATCAATCCCCATGTTCTATGTTCCTATATATTCCTAGAGACTTTTTTGATTTTTTGAACTTGACCCCCAACTATCTTAGCATGAGTATTGACCTGATTTTTATATATTTAGTGTTTCTGGTTTAAAAAAATTTAATTTCATCTCATCTTAAATGCATTTACATTCTAGTTATTGAATGCAAATTTCCTTTTTATTCATTTATATCAACTTAATTGTTATAAACAAGTGGATTGACAACCTCCTAGCAAGCACACACTTCTTGGATCTAACTCACATTAGGAAATCCACCCAACCATCTATCTAACAACCCCATTTTTAGTGTCTTTCTTATCTATAGGTTATTTCTTCCAAGCTAAAGAGGAGTTTCCATCATCATCTAGATCACATGCACACTTTACCAGGCATTATTTTACACAACCTATTACTAGTTTCATTACTTGCTTCCAAATCAAGAAATGAAAGGAAATTAACTAAAACATTTTGGCACTCTCAGTGGGACCTAGAATCCCTTTTTCCTCCTTTATTATATGCTCATCAAAATAATCTAAAATTTATTTTAGTCTTAAAATAATTTTTTTGCATACATTGATTGCTTGATTATTTTAGTTCATCTAGTAACTAAAAGGCATAATAATTAATCATAGATTTCACTCTTGTTATCACACACCATACCGAACCACACAACTAATCAACACATAAAAACATACTTGAGACAAGACTTGACTAGGATTTCATCACCTAGTAATAAACCTTACCCTTTCCTAGTAATCCTACTTAGAGGTCATTACCAAGGGGAAAACCAACTGAACTCTCTAGTTGAGTATAAACTCTAAGATTTGATATATTTTGGCTAAGTACCTAACACACTTATCACTGCGGTGTGTGAAGTGAGGGGATAAGCCCCAATATCAAGCCACATATTGAATATCAATACAAATTTCTCTCTTGATCACCTAAACATAACCTAAAACTAACCTTATATTTCCTCTTTAGTACCTAATCTACAAACCAATTTCCTCTTCAAACTCTCCAAGGCATAAGCCAAAAGTGATTTTAAAAATAACCCTAGGTTGTTAAATGCACTTTAGTGTATGCTTGATTTCCTTGAGTTGTCTTCTTTTGCTTGTTATTTGTTTGATGTGTGAGTTTCATCATTTTATCTCCTATATCCTCTCATGGTCTTTACTAGACAATAGTTGAATAATAAAAAAAACTAACAACCACCTTATTCTTCTTCCTCTATGGAGTATACCTCTGATGCTGAGGGTTCCCCTCATTTTTCTCCCCCACCTACTAGGTTTCATATTGTTGTGTAGGGTGATGTAGATTTCACTACCTTCCTCAATAAAAACCCTGTGGCTCTTCAGCATTACCTAAACACCTTATCTAACCATACCCCTTTTGCTTCAGTTCCTCCTACAAATCCACCTAATGGTATGCCTCCCCATCTTATAGTGGGTACCACCTCAACCCAACCCATGATCACCCAAGCTTCTTCCTCAAATATCTCATCTACTATAACTCCCCAAACTCCATCCAACATCCTAACCAATAACCAAACACCTACAACCCCAACCAATACCTCTAAACTTGGATCAAATTTATCTCTCATGACCTATAATCCTTTTTTTGTGGGAGTATATTCCACCCTTACTTATACCATTCCCCTCAGTTTGACTAACCCACCAACTCCTACCCCAGTTTAGAGTTTGGTAAATTCAATACATCAAACCCTCCCACCTATTAGCACTAGAGTTACGAACCACCAATAACCAACTAGCATTTTCATACCTCCAACCCAATCTACATCCATAACACCATCCATAAACCCAAACATACCTCTAAACCAACCCCTATAATCCCTCCAAAAAGCACATATGACATCTTTCCCATATGTGTCTAACCCACAAGGATACATAGTACCTTCCACCCAACCATTTATCTCAATCAACCTTATGAAACACTATCCCAACCTGCTATGACCACATACTAATATATGGATTCTTCATCACCCTCCATCATGTATCCATACATTTCTAGCAGCTAACTTCAATAAAGCTTACCACCTCAGTATGTTGCTTCCCAACCTCAAACAGATCTGGTCCAAATGTTAATGGAAAAAATGACCAACCTAGAGTCATCTATCTCTAGGTCTCATAACCTTTTATCCTATGATAAAATATATAATGAACCCATTCATCCATCCATTCCTATCCATGATTATTCTCCTCAATGGGAATTACCTAAGTTTTCAAAATTCCAAGGTAAGAAGGACCCCCAACAATATTTGAGAGCATTTCATCACTCTTGTTATTTGATCACATATGATGATGCTCTCCTCCTTCATACCTTCCCCATGTCTTTATTAGGACCAATCCTTGACTAATATAGTGTCCTCATCAAACAATCCATATTTTCATTCTCCAAACTTGTCCAAATCTTTTTAGATATTTATATATCTAAAAAAGTTTCTATTACCAACCTTTATTCTATTAGGCAATTTGATGATGAATCAATTGCCAATTTAATAGCAAAATGGAGAGGACTCATTAACCAACTTACTTTTTCACTAACCCAATCTGAGTTGATCAAGCTCTTCTCTCAGGGTTGTGCCAAACATATTGTCCCCAATCTTCAAGTTTAAACTTTTAAATCTTTTCATGAGGGATTCACCATGGCCCAAAAACTTGAAAACTGAGCTATTAATGAAGGGAAATTGAAAATACAAAAAAAATTCTAGCTTTAAATCAAATGATCCTCCTCCACTAAAATCACTAACCAACTTAACCATCCCAATAACAAGACAAAAGCATCTGCAAACTTAGTTTTCATAAAAATACTCCACCACCAACTGTCAACCAAACCCATCCTACCAACAAAACCAAAACCAAAACCAAAACTAAGGTCCTCCAAAATAATAAACTCCCATAGGTGAGTCTTATGCTTCAATTTTGGATAAATTACTCAAATCTAACCTCATCCAACTTCCACCTATTAAACCACCCCAATAATTTGATGCTTCTTGCCCTATGCCTAGATGGTACAATGAGAATGACCATTATGCCTTTCATCAAGTTATTGGACATGACATAAATATATGCAATACCTTTAAAAGTCTTGTCTAAACCTTAATTAACAATGGAGAACTTGCATTTGATAATCCCAATGCACCTTCTAATCAGTCCTTTGACATCTTTTGTAAACCTTTTCTTAATCATGCTCCATCTACCCATCATCATGACAACAAACTAGAATCATCTCGCTCACATGAGGCACATACCATCAATGTTATTATTAGTGAACCCATTATTGAGGAGACCAATACCTCAACCACTTATTCTTATATTTCACTTACATAAATAATAGACTAACCTTTCATTCCTTTGGATACCCAAACAAAGGAATCAATCACCCTTCTTTCTTTACCTAATGAGACCTTAACTTTATCTACCTCTCCTTTGATGGAAACACTAAAGGTGGTAACCTTTGTGTTAACCACTTATTCTTCATCTACCCCACCCATTGAAGTGGAAGAACTACCCTCCATTCCTTTGGACACCCAAACCAAGGAACCAACCATGTCTATTTCTGCACTTGAAGACACCATACCAACCTCCCCATCATAGAACAATCCATTCCCTCTTTAGAAACCATCCCATAAGAGAAGGTTACTTCATCCATCCAATTACCAATTCTGGAACCTCCCATCAAGAATAAGGATGACCATTTCCTCCTCCACATAGGGGCTTAATTTTTGAAACCAATGACCAAGGAACCAAACCCATCTACAAGACCTTTTCTAGACTATTCCAAAGTCTAAAGTTCACTTCTCAACCCAACTTTGATAGAGCCACCTTTTGGCATCATCTTGGGCTCCCTTACCAAAACAAGTTTGGATCTTCAACCTCACTTGAATCCAACCTTAAACCCATTCTTACCTCCTCATCCAATACCTCGTCTTTGAAAACCATAGGTCAACCATCTAAATCATCTCCATCTAACATTTCCAAATATCTTCATGCCTCTATTATCAAGCCTATCAAGAATCTAGGAATCCTTCCCACACCTAGCCATGTTCACCCCTCTTTGAAGTTAGACTTAACTCCATCTAATCTACCAAATAAAACCCAAAAAAATAAGGTAGAGTTTCCCAAACCTCCACCTTGAACTAAACCCATACCACCTACTTCCCATTTTCCTTCTATCTTAGGACCCCATCCTTCTACCATCCCAATTACCTATTCTTCCCCTAGTAAACCATCCCCTTTCCTTTACTTAAACCTACACCCACTAAGTCATCTAGATCTCCTTCATTCTTAACTAACCTATCCACCTCTACTTTCCCACCTATATCCAACCCCTCATTATCTAAATCTCCCACTTCCAAATATTTTACCTCAAAATCAACCATAACTAAGCAATCCCAACCACCGACCAAAACCATTCCACCACCTTCAACTTCTAAGGTGAAAACTACTTCTAAGAAAGCTCCCATCTCTAAAATTATAAACCCATCACCTCCAACACCTTTGAATTAATCCTATTCAACTATCTTACAAAGGTTGTTTCAAACTTATTCCATTAGCTTACCACTTATCAAACCATTCTACCCCTCCAATACCAGACCCTCTTGGTTCAATGATAACTTGATTTATGCATACCATAGGGCACTAAAGCATGACATAGAGAATTGCAAAGCTCTCTAAGTACTTGTTCATTGCCTATATGATGAGGATGATTTGTTGTTAAATGACCTTATTTACCTCCACCACCAATCCTACCATCAACCCAACTTACCCAACCTTTACCTATGCCCCCACTGTCATCCAAGAGTGAGGGGGAGGAACCAAAGCAACCATCAAACCCCAAAAATACCCTCATCCACACTATTTATATGGTTACCTAACTATGGGCCGAATATAAAGATAAAATAAAATCCAAAGTTTCTATTCCTTGGATATACCCTCAAATCCCTCAACCTTTTAACCAACCCCAAAAACCTACACCTTCACCTATGCCACCACTAAATCCCAAAGTATCCTTTTTGGGACCCTCTCCCTCTAATCCATCTAAATCCATCTAGTGTATCATGTTGAAACAACTTCACCAGATACCAATGAAAATGAGCCTTTATGAAGAAATCAACACCTCACCTCACCATCATCAGGAATTGATAGAGGATCTACAATCTATTTAGGTTTAACTAGATGATCCTCAACCTCTTTCACCCTTTATTGGATCACTCCAAATTTTTTCCCTCGTCACCTTTTAGGATTTTGAAATAACTCTTATGCATCCTAAGGATTTTGATCCTCCCATCTTTATCACTACATACATCAATCACACCCACATCAAAAGGGTAATAATTGATAGAGAAGCTAACATCAACATTATCTCCTTCCATGCTTATGACCAACTTTATCTCCCTAAGAACATCATGTCAAAAAGCATAATTATTCTTCACTCCTTTAATGATACTATGGCCACTACCTGGGGACAATTATCCTTTATATCCACTTAGGACCTCACACCATTACTGAGCTATTTTACATTATAGAGGGTGAGCTATAATACAATGTATTAGTTAGATGCTCATGGATCTATGCCATGAGTTGTGTCCCTTCCACATTGCATCAATGTGTCAAATTTGAGCATGAAGGTCAAGTTGTTACCATCAAATCTGACCCTAGTCCTTTTGCCTCTTCTAATATGACATATCAACCTAATGATGTTCATATTCCTCCCTCTTCCACCTCACCATCAACTACTCACAACATCACCTCAATGCCAACCAAAACCAATAACACTCCTATTCACAATAGTGATGAAGCTTTAATTAACTCATCTATCCCTTCTTCCCAAATTCTTGTAGAGGACCCCTTAGAATCTATGTTTCAATGTCTATCCTTTGGGGAGTATTAAATTTTAGCCTTGGACATTTTCACTACTCCCCAAGAGTATGGGAACCTCAAACACAACCATTATTATGATCCCAACATCAAAATCATAATCCCTTTTAGGATCCTTAACCATCAAACAAATTTCATTTATGGGGGACTGGATCAACCACTTCTTGCTCCTGCCACTACTTCATCCATCTAAGCATTCACCTTCAATTTCTCTTATTTCAACAAACTAGCCTTTGTCAACACTTACCTTTATAGGTATGCTTGGAAGGGGTTTGGTCTCAGTCTTTATGAACATGGACCTCATGATTTACCCATCATTAAAACTCAAAAACATCATGACTTATTTAGCCTTGGGTTCATACCACTAGAAGAACCCACCTCACTAAAACCCATCACCATCATCAATGATGATGATGTCCCATCTTCACCAACCCCATCTCCATCGATGTCTAAAGACTTTGATATCATAACATCTAGTTTTTTTTATCAATACGATTAGTTTGGGCCCTCTTATCTATCAAAAGAGTGGCCAAACTAAAACCCTTCCTTTCATCTATCCTAAAATGATAAAGAGGGATTTTCCTACCATTAACACCTGTTGATGGTTAAAATTGCGCTTGTTTCTAACACCAACAATGCAAAGTTTCAAGATGTGGGACTTGCGACTTGAAACAACCTCTAGATTTTTAAGAAGCTGATCTCTTCTTTATATCAAGTGTATACTGGGAAAAGGGATATGAATTTTAACATAAACACAAATTCAAGAAAGAAAATCTAACTATGGTGATGTGCCTAAATGTAATTCAACCCTTAATCTAAGCACAGTGAAACTATATGTAAGATTCAATCAAATTTAAGAGAAAACAAGGCATGATCAATGTAAAAGATGGAAATAATAAAAATAGAGGCTCACAACATAGACTGCTTTTGCAGTGATACATAAAATATCAACAAAGGCACAACGTTCAATCTTCTTATTTGAATTCTCTAGTCACATAAGAGGCATAGAAACATGCACAGTTACATAAACTTTCCAACTCAAGAAAATGGAACAAAGGCAAATGATATTCCTAATCACAGCTCTAGAAAGTCTAAAAATCTTGACAACATAGCCTAGACTACTTTTGTAATGACACAAAAAATATCAACAAAGGCACAAGATTCAATCTTCTCATTAATTTTCCAGTCATATAAGAGGCACAGAAACATGCACAATTACATAAACTTTCCAACTTAAGAAAATAGAATAAAGGAAAATGATATTCCTAATCACAACTCTAGAAAGTCTAAACTCTTGAAAATAATTCTCTCAAAAAATTCTCTCTAAGTATCTCCCCCATTTTTGGTGATCTCTGCACCTCTATTTATAGCCTTGGATTCACTTTGGATTGCCTGTATGTTCCCAATCTAATGGCCCAACTGAAATCTAACCAAACTGGAAGTGTCTAATAGAAGATATTTCTTAGATTCTAAAATGTTCTATCTTCTGATAGTTCATTAGTTGAAATAGATCACAGGACGCTTCCTTCTTTTAAATGGAAGAGGACACTTGGCCAATTCCTTGAAAACCTTCTTATTATCAGAGAATGACACTTGGCATGTTCTGTAACACTCACCAAAGACACGTGGCACTTTCCACTTTACCTATACTCTTACTATATCTTTGCTCAGGAACTTTTTGCCTTTGACACCTATCGCAATCCACTTCTTCAAAACTTTAACTTAACAGAAATAAGACCCCCAATATTTCTTGCCCAAGCAACTTTAAAAAGGGGCATAGGGACAGGTGGCAATCTCCACTTGCCTCAACAAAAGACACATGGAAATCTCTGCTACTTTTAGCCACCTTTTGAGAAACTTATGGAAGGTGGCACATGGTGGTATATGCATTGCTTTGTTTATATTATAGAAACAATCAGGTAGTATTTCATTTTTACATGGATAGCGATACTTGGTAGCTTATGCTTGCTTTAGAAACAAAACCTGAGACCCACCATAGTCTTTGTTGTATCAGTGAAGAAAAATGAAGATAATTCAGTTCTCGACACATGGTGACTTCCACTCTCTCTAGCTAGGATACATGGCATCTTATATTGCTTTTAGAAAAGCAAATTAAAACCTTTTGTGATTGCCACTTGGCACTTTCCACTTGATCTTGATACTTAGCTTGTTGAAACCTTCTGCTAAAAAGATTTGAAACATGGGTACCAATATGAAACATGAATGCCAACATTTGTCATGTTCTACTGAGTTGCTATGAGATACATGGCATGTTCTGACCAACTTATAAAATTTATGAAAGGTGCCTCGACTGTTGACACTTAGAAAAAAATGAATCAAAAGGAAATCAAGCCTGCGCTCTATTTCAAAACTTTGCCGTCACGAACCAAAGTATGCAGGAATAAATTTTATAGTGCATGGGATTTAAATCAGAATGAAACGTAGAGTAATTTTTTACTCTACAGTTATTGGCAACCCCAACGACTTTTGAGCCTGCTTAAAAAGAATCTACAACTCCCGCATGATAAAAAATTGCTAAAAACATAGTTTAAATAAAATGTTTCAAATAGATTCCATTCAAAATAATCTCTTCAGGTTCACCTTCCATCATTTCCATCTCAAATTAATTTTTTTGTTTACACGCACAAATTTTATAAGGGCCAGTCCATAATGCTTCAAACTTAGTGTGTTGACCTGGTTTTGCAGCTCTTGCATCCCATTTAGAAACAATTGAGCCTGTTTCAAAATGGGGATTTGAAGTTATTTTATCAAAATAGTCTTTAATTATTTTTCGATGATTTATCAATGAATCATGTGCTGCATCCCTCTTTTCTTGAACTTCTAGAAGTTCCACGAGTCTGACCTGCATAGGGCCATTTTCTTCAATTTCAATCTGTTTGATCCGCTAGAGAGCAGGAATCTCCAAGCTTAGGGGAATTACATCATCTTTCCCATATACCAATTCATATGGGGACATTTTAATCACCTATTTAGGCATGATTCTATCAGCCCACAATGCTAAATTAAGCACTTTATGCCATTCTTTGTGATGATCAGCCCCTATTCTTTTGATGAGTCTAATCAAGTTCTTATTAGTTGATTCTGCGAAACCATTACCTTGAGGGTAATAGTTAGATGAAGTTTTTAGATATATTCCATGCTTTAATATAAAGTCAAATACCTTAGATAGTAAAAATGCTTTAGCATTATCTAAAATTATGGTGCGAGGAGCCCCAAAATGAGTAGTGATACTACGTAGAAAATCTAGGATCACATTTTCTATTGCTTCTTTAAGTGGCACTGCCTCAATCCATCTAGTGAAATAATCTGTGGCTGTTAAGATCCATTTGTGACCCATACTAGATACTGGATTTATCATTCCAATGAATTCAAGACCCCATTGAGCAAAAGGTTCATCCACAATTATAGGACTAAGAGGCATTATTGCATTCCTTCTCATCCCCACATAATATTGACAAGATTGACATTTTTTAACTAGTTGATAACAATATATAGATAAAGTAGGCCAAAAATAACCTACCTCACTTATCTTTATAGCTGTGGTCTTTATAGAAAAATGTCCACTTGATACTCCATGATGCATTTCATGTAGTATTTTCTTAGCCTCAACCTTTTCTACACATCTTAACAATTTGCCATTAGAATTTATTTTGAAAAGACCCTGATCAATTAAAACAAAATGAACTCCTTCCATCCTATAGTATCTTCTCTTATTTTGAGGGAGTTCTCTTGGGTAAATCCCATTTTTCATAAAATGAATCCTGCTTGTGACCTAGGATTTCTGATCAACTTCTTATATTCTCAATACAATTTCTTCTTCTGTTCCTAAATTTGTCTCTTCAGGTATCATCTTTTCAAGCTCTTGACTCATATATTGGCACAAACCCTACCTCTAACTAATTTAGTGGGTTTGAATTCTATATCATATTCAAGGATCTTAGTTATCTAGTTTGCTCTTTTTTCAATAATTTCACCCTCCATGATGTATTTGTTTCTATTCAAATTTTGTTTTCAAAGGAAGAATTAAGAGAAACTTAAGAAGGAATGGTCAAGGCTTGATGTACCTGGATAAAGTCTGCACACCGTAATCCAGACGCTGTGAGTACTCCTCTTTGGTTGTGGAGGAATGACACCTGCAAAGAAAAGAAGCTTAGACAAAAGAAGGCGTTAAATAGACAAATGGTGGGTTGTCAAGCGAAAGCTTGATCCCAGAAGTATGAAAACTTCCTTAAGGGATATAAACCCACTAATCAATAGAAGGAAATGTCTGATAAATAACTGAATAATGAAGAACCAAAAGTGATAAAAGATGGACATGTAAAGGAGAAATAAAGACTTACTTGAAATAAGCTATCAGATTAATCACAGTCGTCGGCGTCGGTAAGCCTACCGACGTCGGTTGGTGCCGACGTCGGTTAGGGTAATGACCGGGGTCGATCGGGGCAAATAGCTTGGACATGGTCCAGATAGGTCTGTGGTTTGTGGACAGAGTCCGGTCAGGGTTTTGGTTTGTGGACAAGGCCAAAGAAGGGTCCAGGTTTGTTACTAGTCTTGAGATAAAGTTTTTGGGCTTGGTTGAATGGTCTGGGGTCTGAGTCTGAGAGTCTGGTTAAATGGGTAGAATGTATGGTCCAATAGAGAATAGAGGAAATAGGGAAGTGGATAAATCGAGATTTGGGTTTGGTTAATAGTTTGGTCTAGGGAGATATTATTTGAAAGCAAATAACTGAAAAGAGAATAAAAACACAGATAGTATACTTACCTATGCCTTGTGGAAGGTGTGCTACTGATGATTCCCGTACCTGTTGTTGATGTAGCTTGTGTGGAGAACCTGTTGCTGATGGAGAACCCTGAAGCTGTTGCTACACCTGAGGGAGAGAGTGAGAGGCTTGATTGAGAGATTTCATAGATTGACGGATGGTCAAAGACGGAAGGATTTGTTAATTGCTTACAGAGATTAGTCGATTTCTGATTGGGATCTCTAAAGAGTCGGAAGAATTGGTTAAGTATAACCGACATCGGTGATTTCGCCAGTGTTGGCCGACAGGTGACCGATGTCGGCGGGGTTAGAACGGGCAAAACAAGCCACCAAGCCCATTTTTCATCCGCCAAGTGCACTTATCTGTTGGAGAATGTTGAGGATTGTGCTAAATACGCATGAGAGTTTGTTAAGCAGTTAGAGACAGTAGGAATTGGTCCTGGGTGAGTCATAGGATGAAAATTAGTCCAAGGCGAGGTGTCCTAGGTGAGGTGTCATGAGTGAGGTGTCAAAGGAGGGGGGTTGATTCAAAATAAATTAATTATTTTAAATTAGTAGTTGTTAGGAATGGGTTAGGAATGGACTAAGAGGGAAAGTGACCAAGGGTTAGACACTATTTAGGTGTCTACATTTGCCCCTTTTTGTCTTGTTGGTTGCTCTAAGCGAACTGTAAGACAAAAATAGGAGTCAGTTTCCCCAGGTAAGGTTGATTTCATCTTGTTGGTTGTTCAGGTGAACTGCAAGACAAAAATAGGTGAGAGTTGGTTGCTCTGATTATGGATGAGGTATCCCCCCCTCAAAGCAAGAGTCGAGAGAAGGGAACTTGGAATCGATTGCTGATTTGATAGAGAGTGGATGAAAAGGGTGAACAGAGAGTGAGAATGCTGCAAAAGTTGTGATTGCATGTACACTACGTCACGAGGATGGTCAGGTCAAATTGTCGCAGGTTGAGGGTCAAGGAGTGCCAAAATTGAAATAACCGGTCCCCAGCATTTAGTCATCTGCTGATTGGGTTATTCAATCTAAGCTGAAGCTCTAATGGTCATCGCGTTCCAGGTATCCTAGGCTTAGGAAGTGCTCCCGAAAACATGAAAAAGTCACAAGTAGTGCGGATCAACTAGCTTGTGATCCTATACTTGTGAAGGTTAAAAGTGTGTGCACAATTTTGCTAACCAATCATGAGGTAGCATATAGGCAAAATCAACCAAGGCAAAAATGCTTTGGAAGTAGTCGCGGTTAAAGGAGATAGGCATGATCTCCAATGTTTGGTGGTCGATGGATGGATGCAAAAGTGATCTATATGTGCCCCAAGGGGCCAAAATGACATGGTCTGAGGACTTGACTTGATTAGGGACATGATTTGGGTCATTTTGAAGAGGTTTGAAGTTTTGAAGGCCACCGACATTAGCTATATAACCGATGTCAGTATCAAAAAGAGGCTGACGTCGGCGCCAATCGGCTGACATCGGCAGCCTAGGGCATGATTATGTCGACGTCGGCGGCCTGCCAAATCTGACAAAACTAGATTGGCAGCCCACCAAAAGTCATTTGTGACATTTGATTGATAGAGAAAAAAGTGGTCTAGAGTTTAGTGATTGAAAGTGACTTTAAGTTGACTTGTTAGAGGTACGAGGTGGCAGGGAGACATTGGTGGAGAGGAGTTGATTGGACGCTGCAGGGATGCGTTTGAGTCAGCAAGAGCGTGCAGAGCCATTGGGATAGAAGAGATGGCAGAGGGGAGTAGAGGACCTGTGGAAGGTCCACCACTAGCGGCACCCATCGTGCCACCACATTGGCGATGCCAGGATGAGGTAGGAGGGTCTCTGAACCTGATTTGATTGAATTTGGTTTTGATTTTAGTTTTTGAAATATTATTGTTTTTAGACATAAATCGAGGGGGAGGGTAGCTAGGAAGGTGGGTAGGTTGTCTAGGATAGCTTAGAAGTGAATTAGAGGGTTTTTGGGGGGGGGATTAAGAGATAAAATGGGGAAGCCCTAAAAATTAGGGCTCACCCTGTTCAGCGCTGGGGCCGAACCAGTCGCCGATGTCGGTGATTCTGCCGGCATCGACTGACCAGTGACTGGCATCGATCGCTAACCTACCGACGACGATTAGGTGAGTGCTATCACTAGCACACTAACTAATGTCAGTGGCTACCTGGTCAGAAAGAGTGGTAAAAAATGGTCAAGTCAAAAGGTCGAAGCTACACCAAGGGCTTCTCAGGTGTCGGGTTAGGCATAGATAATTAGAATAGTTGGTAAAATAGGAAGAGTAGGAATAGTTTTAACATGAAATTATCTATGGATGGATGTAGGTGAGGCAGACTCTGATGCTACTAGATCGCCTACCGACCTTGCTGACACAGATGCGTGGAGGTGTGTCAGTCGAGGAGTGGCCGCAGATGAGCACAGTCAGGCTAGGCGGGTTGAGACGCTACTACAGAGTGGCGAGGGATGTGAGCCTCATGGTAGCATTGATCGAGCGGTGGGACCATGCCACCAACACCTTCCACCTGCCTACAGGCGAGATGACGGTCATGATCGAGGATGTGTACCAAATTTTGTGGCTATCGGTGCATGGAGCAGACCTATATGCATGCTCGAGAGAGGCACATGACATTTACATGGTTACGCTGTTTAAAGAGCACGTCGTGGAAATGAGCTACCATTCAGCCAGTTTTGCCTATGAGCCATTGTACGTGGTAGACAAGGATGCACATCGGCTAGCGATGTTGATGATGATAGGCATCACGGTGTATGCATTGCCAGATGCAGAGGGCGGCAGGTTTCTAGTTGCTATGACCAGAGTTTTGCTTGAGATGATAAAGCAGTGGATAGTGTTCACTTGGGCACCAATGTTTTTGGCCCAAGTGTATAGAGAGCTGTGGGGTATCAGTCAGCGATGATGGCACAACATGTGCATGGGCCACCTGCTACATTGCTGGGCTTATAAGCATATAGTGGTTACCCGACCTCTTGGCCTCCCAGTGGTGATCCAGGCCAGTTTCAGAGTTAGATTCAGATGATGGCGTGAGGTTATGGCGCAGACATGGGTGGATGGAGTGGTCAAGGACATTGACCACTACAGAGGGGTACTGGAGGCCCTGATTCCTACAGACATCATCTGGAGACCATACTTGGTTTATCTAGCGTTTAGAGACCAGGGAGAGCAGCTGGTTGGTGTGCAGAGCTTGAGATGGGTCAGGGGCAGGTGAGCCGGCGAGCTCGAGCGGATCCCAGTAGAGAGAGTGCGGTGCTAGTATGGGCTACTACAGGATGTGCCTCCCACATTTCCACAGTACAGGCAAGATGACATAGAGGCGCCGCTCCCACTGCTAGAAGAGACAGAAGAGCCCGATTTTGAGTTGTTGGCAGGACCTAGGATAGCTGACCCAAGGTGTATAGAGGCCTACACGGCATGATGGGTAGGGTAGTACAGAGGTGTATAGGTGGGACCTCAGCCAGATTTGCAAGCTATCACCAGGGAGCGAGATACAGCCCATGAGGAGAGGGACACTACACGGTAGGAGAGAGATGTAGCTCAGGCCCAGGTCTCAGTTTTGTAGGGACAGCTGGCAGGGGTTACAGGGTAGCTGGCAGAGATGACAGGTTGGGTGGTAGTGCTAACAGGGTAGGTCACTCTATTACAGGGATAGCTAGCTACAGCTCAGGCATAGGCAGTGGCAGGTCAGAGTTTTGGAGGGAAGGGCCCATGGGAGTAACCATCTCAACATCCAACATTTTCACAGGGGGCAGGACCATCGGCATCAGTGCACCTAGGCCAGCCACAACCACAGAGATCAGGACAGGGCATAGCAGCAGGGCAGATGGGTCCACCGCAGACTGTATCTATGGTTAGATACAATGATGCGCTGGATGAGATTGCATATTATGAGAGGGCCATCAGGGGGTTGCCTCAGATACAACGATACTCAGAGATGCGGGTGAAGTAAAGCTGACAGAGGTCGATGTCGTGAGTGATGGCTTTAGGGTCACGTAGATGGTGCAAATCAGAGGGAGGAGAGGATACAGCTTCTTTCCAGCCACCGCCACCACCACCACAGCCGCAGCCTTGAGGGCAGCCCTTGAGATTGATTTTTTGATGTATATACCAGCCTGTGAGCTGAAGACGAGAGATGTATGATGAGAGAGAGAGACAGACACAGATTATGTCTTTTTGTATAAAACTATTTTTGATATATATATGATGAGCATTTTTGATTTAGTGATATGTGTAATAAGAAAATGTATGGATGTGTTTTAATGTTTATGACATTTTGATGTGATGCATGTGTTGATATTATGTGTTATGTGTATGATGCTATGATGAAAATGAATGTGATGATGACAATGTTTATGAAATGGTTATATAATGATGTTGATTGATTGTGGATGATATATTATATGATGATGACTTAAGATTAGATGATGATAGATGTGATATTTAATGTTTAACTTGTAGATTATATGATGTGAATGTTTAATGAATTACGATGGATGATATTTATGACTAATGACTTATGATGTTATAATGAAAATGAGAGTATACTAATGATTATGTGAATATGTGATTGACTGTGCTGTGATTGACAGGTTACGAGAGAAGGAGATAGAAGAAAGTGATGAAGAAAATGGCCGAGCTAACCCCAGAAGACCCCATGTCAACTGAGTGCTGCCTACATAGCCCCTGTCGTTAGGGCCTCAGGCCGATGTAGTTCTCCCAAGAAGGGAGGAAAAAGATTGAAGTGGTTGATTATTGGTCATGATAAAGATATAGCATTTCCAATATGTCTAAGGGTACATGCTTGAAATGATAAGGAGAAGATGATGCTACAGCTTTTTTTTCCAAATGGTGTAAGCTGTAACATTGGTCGGGGTTTTTCATCCCTAGCAACTATCTATATTCGTGATGGATGTTTGCTAAAAATGAATTGAGGTCTATTTATGTTTCAGTAAGTATTGGTTTATGCTTGACATAAATTATGTGGTCGATAGTTTCCATGTGTATTGGTGTCCATAGAAACTATGTGAAATGGACTTAAGATGATGACATAATGTTCTGTTGTTGGTCTGAAAATGTTTTGGTTAAGTGTGACCAAAATGTTTAAGATAAGTGAAAGGGCGCGTTGCTCTTTCATTGACAAGGACCAAAAAGACAACATAGACAGGGGTTGTTAAAACCAAGAGCCCCATTTATGCATTGCATTATTGACCATAGTTATGTTAGAGCGGTAATCGAATCACTTTTGACATTAAAGTAAGCTCGAAGTCCCTTGAGTAGGCGATATGATAGGAGGAAAAGGGTAACCTGTTTTAGAGTATGGATAACTTTGCCCCTTTTATAGGAGAGCCCTGAGACAACTATAAGTCAAGTCCATGACCCGGGTTTTTTTTTTTTTTTTTTTTTTTGAGCGGACTGATCAATACGGGAAGTCCACATAAAGATATCATTTATTTAGTGGTCATTTGTGAAGCTGATCGATGCGGGAAGCTTCTAAGAAAGTGTTGTTTGTAGCAAGATTTAGGCATAGCCATCCTTCGAGGGAGTGGTCTATATTTTGCTTTATAGATTTAAGGGCTTTTGAATAGCTGTCCTTCGAGGGAGCAGTCTATTAGCTACAACAATGATAGTGCAGCTGTCCTTCAAGGGAGTAGTCTGCTTTTTGATTTGATTTTGTGACTTTGGATATTTTGACATCTTGATTTAGTTTTGACAGAAGGTTGAGTCATGGACAAGACTTATAGAAGATCAAGGGCTCCCTTTTATTAGGACGAAGCATCCGTACATCATAAAAGGGTTGTAGAGGATTTTGTTAAAGGAAAAAGGGTGAAATGAATTGACAATTTAAAGGACAAAGATTGCTCAAGGGACGAGCTCAAGTTAAATGTCAAGTGGATGAGTACTCGACTAACAGTAGAATGGTCGTAGATGCAAAGCATTAAGAGGCTCAGGTTCTGGTCGACCTTCAAGAGAAGACAGACGATAAGTCCCTGATCCATATTTGTGTGTTATGATATAAGGTCCAAGCCAATTAGGAGTGAATTTACCTCGTTTACTCTGTTCCATATTGGTCACATGTTGATTTTCTTTGAGGATGAGGTCTCTGATATTGAAATCCCATTCTCTTAGAGTTTTTTTATAAGCGCGTTTGATGCGATTTTGATAGACATGGAGATGGTTGAGGGCAGCAAGACGACGCTCGTCGAGTAACTCAAGTTGAGCTAATCGATCTTGATGAAAGTCATCATTAGAAAGAATGTCATGGAGTGAAATGCGAAGAGATGGGATTTGTACTTCGAGAAGTAGACAGCCTCTGATCCGTACACTAGAGAAAAAGGAATAGCACCCGTAGAGGTTTAGATGCTAGTGCGGTAGGCCCACAAAGCGAAGGGTATTTGAACGTGCCAATCCCTTCCAGTGTCGTTGACCACCTTCATGAGAATTTTAGTTAAGATTTTGTTAGAAGCCTCGGCCTGCCCATTTACTTGTGGGTAGTAAGGCGAAGAAAAGTTGAGTTTGATGCCGAATGAGTCACAGAGTTTTTGGATGATCTTGTTTTTAAAGGACTTGCCATTATTGGTGATGATTTTGTGAGGTACACCAAAATGACAAATGATGTGGGTATTGATGAAATCGACAATCTTGTTAGCTTTTGTAGAGACGAGAGGAATAGCTTCCACCCATTTAGTGAAATACTCGGTGGCAGTGATGATGGATTGATGACGAAGAGACGAATGAGGGTTAATCTCGCCGATGAGATCTAAGCCCCATTATGAAAAAGGCTAGAAATCTTGAGCAACTTGTAAGGCGTGACTAGAGAGATGAATCAAGTTAGCATGCTGCTGACACTTAATGCAACGCCGAACATAATCGCTATAGTCTTGATGAAGAGTGGGCCAATAATAACCCAGGTGAAGGATACGCTTGGCAACCGAGTTACCACTAAAGTGTCCTCCACAAATCTCGTCATGGGCTTGTTTAACAGCATGAGAAGCTTCAGTGGAGTTTAAACAGTGAAGAAGAAGGCCATCAAAACCTCTTTTATATAGAAGGCCCCTTAGCATGGTATAGCGAGCGGTGCACTTGATGAAAGCCCGCCATGCGTTGCTAGAGAGGTTGAGAGGAATGAGAGAATGAGTCAAGTAGTCCTCAAGTTGTTTATACCATACATCTTGTGGACTAGAGTCTATGGTGTGGACAAGATTGATGTCAGTGGAAATGTATGAAGTCAATGGCACACGATGTACCATGACATAAATTCTTGATGAGGATGATGATGAAGAAGGAATATGCGAGGCGAGGGAAGCCATGGTGTCAGCAAACTTATTCGTCGATCAAGGAACAGTCTGCAATAAGTGATGGTCGAAAGATGCTAGAAGAGTGTCAACACGGTGCTTGTACCTTTGTAAAATTTCATTTTTACAAAGATATGAACCATTGATTTGATTGACGACAAGTTGTGAGTCACCAAAGATGTTGATGGATTTGATTTTTAAAGAAAGGGTAGTTTGAAGTCCCAAAATTAAGGCTTCGTATTTGGCCATATTATTGGTACATTCAAAGTCCAGTTTGAAAGATAGGGGCATGGGTTCACCTTCATATGGAATGAGGATGACCCCCGCACCCCCACCGAGTTGGCATTTAGAGCCATCGAAAAACATTGTCATTTGGTAGAATGTGTCATCAGTCGAGAGAGTGGCGATAGATTCATCGAGAAACTTGCACTGAAAAGGTTGATTGTCGGGAAGAGGGACATCCGCTAGTTGGTCAGCGATTGTTTGCCCTTTGATAGATTTTTGTTGGACAAATTCTATGTCAAATTCAGCAAGAAGCATGAGCCAATGAGCCATACGCTGGTTTTGATATGGTTTAGAATGCATGTATTTAAGGGGATCAGTGTGGGTGATGATAAAGGTTTTGTGATTGAGAAGATAGTGACGGAGCTTGGTAGTGGCAAAGACTACTGCCAAACAGAGTTTCTCGGTATGAGTATACCGAGTTTCATAGTCGACAAGTGTTTGGCTTATGTAATAGACTGCTTGCTCATGATGTTGCTCGTCTCGATGCGCGATCATGGCACCTAACGAATGATTGGTTGCTGAGATGTAGAGGTAGAAGGGTTGGTTGTCTTTTGGTGGAATAAGGATTGGTGGAGAGACCAAATAGCATTTGAGGGCATCAAAAGCCTCTTGGCAATCTTTATCCCATTTAAAGGAGACGTCCTTCTTGAGGAGGTGATGAAAGGGCTGGCAATGGTCAGAAAGCTGTGAAATGAAGCGGCAGATGGATTGGAGCTTTCCTTGTAGACTACGAAGTTGCTTGAGATTAGTTAGAGGTGGCATTTCGAGGATAGCATAGATTTTGGCAGGATCTATCTCAATGCCAAGAAAAGAGACAATGAAACCCAGGAGCTTTCTTGAGAGGACCCCAAAGACACATTTTTTGGGGTTAAGACGGACTTGGTATTGAAGAAGGTGAGAGAAGATGATTTTGAGAATAGTCAAATGGTCACGATGAAGCTTAGACTTGCCAAGTAGGTCATCGACATAGTCCTCCATGATTTTATGGAGGAGATCGTGAAAGATGTAAGTCATGGCACGCTGATATGTGGCACCTACATTTTTCAGACCAAAAGGCATGATTCGATAGCAGAAAGTTCCCCATGGTGTAATGAAGGTGGTTTTGTGCTGATCTTCTAGTGCAATCAAGATTTGGTTGTATCCTGAAAATCCATCCATGAGTGATAACATCTCATGGCCAGCCGTAAGATCAACAAGTTGGTCAATGTTTGGAAGAGGGAAGTCATCTTTGGGACAAGCTAGGTTGAGGTCACGATAGTCTGTGCAAATCCAGATCCCCCCCGTCACCTTGGTGACAGGAACGATGTTGGAGACCCACTACAGATAATCGATGGGTTAGATGAAGGAGACTAAAAGAAGGTGCTGAAGCTCTTCTTTGACAAGAAGTGCAACACGAGGATGCATTTTATGAAGCTTTTGCCTAACAGGCTTAGCCTCTGGGTTTGTGACAATGTTATGAGTGGCAATGTTAGGGTCGATGCCAGGCATGTCGACATAAGTCCAGGCAAAGGCTTTGCGATTGTCTGAGAGAAATGTGGTATAGTCAGTCTGATCCTAAGTGTCTAAAGATTGACCAATCTTTAAGACTTGAGGAACATCAGAAGATGAAAGGTTAATGTCAATGGTTGATTCATTTAACATAACCTGTGTTTCAGAAGGGAGGGAGCACTGAATGAAAGAGTCATCAGCACCCATATAGGCAAGAATGGCATCATCATCTATGCAGTGGACTGTGTTGATGGTTGCTGATTCATCGTCTATCATGCTAGGATAAACGAGAGGGAGAGACTTGGGAACCCCATTGAGCTGATAGGTTAGGGGTTCTAAGTGGATGGTGTTTATGCAAAAAAAAACTAGGAGGGATGGAAACAACTGACTCTGTAGGTGAGGATGGAAGAATAGGCGAGTCTAGAAGAAATTGGTTGATGGTTGGTTTGGGGGAAAGGTTTGTGGAAGCCTCAGTGGGTTCTTAGAAACCTAGTCCATACCGTTTCTTGGCATTATCATCATTGGGTGTTTCGATAGGCTAATGGGAGCCTTGTTCGTAACGTCCAAAGCTGAAACCCTTCCATGCACACCTATAAAGGTAGGTATGTGCAAAGGTGGGGTTGCTAAGAAAGGAGAAATCGGATGTGAATATTTGAGGCGAAGATGAAGGATTTGATTCAGTAGGAGCTTGATCCAGCCCCCCATAGAAGAGATTGGTGCGAAGGCTAGGAGGACCATAAAGAATGACCATTCCGATCTGACAGTCATAGTTTGGGTTTTGATGAAGCTATCCATACTCTTGAGGAGTCTGGAACATGTCTAGAGTAAGGAGGCGATATTCCCCCAGTGAAAGTCTTTGGAAGATGTCATCCATGGGGTCCTTGGTTGTTAATTGAGAAGATGATGTGGTGGCAACCACTGTTTATGTACTAGTTGACGCTTCTGCAGATGGAGATGATATTTGGGTTGATGCCTTGAGCGGGATAAGAACGTCGTTTGGGCTATAGGTTGTGTTACAAGTCTTAAAAGGGGATGGGTCCGCAGGAATGAAATGGACTTGTTTGTCGTGTTCAAATTTGACACAATGGTGAAGTGTTGAAGGGATGCAAGCCATGGCACAGATCCAGGGTCACCCTAAGAGCATGTTGTATTGGAATTCTCCCTCAATGATGTAGAAGAGCTCTGAGATTGTGCGTGGACCAATGCAGATATGAAGGACAACAGTGCCAATAGTGTTAGCGGTGGTGTCATTAAAGGATCTAAGGATTGCGTCAGTTTTTGATATGCAATTCTTGGGAAGGGCCAATTGATTAAAGGTGTGGGAGGAAATGATATTGATGCTGGCACCCCCATCAATCATAACTCATTTAATATGAGTTTGATCAATGTAGGCTGTGATGAAAAGGGTAGCATCCTGATCTTCCACGGTAGAGGTAGGAATCTCAGAATTACTGAAAGTGATGGAGGCGACGGGGGATAAAGAATGGACTAAGGCAGCTAATGGTTGAGGGTCTTCAGGTTGGACTTTTGCTGCTTGTAGGGCTTTGATTAGAGCCTGGCGATGCTGGGGGGAACTTTGAATAAGGTCATATAGGGTCATCTTCACAGGCGTTTGGTGAAGTTATTTTATCATAGATTCTGTGATTGCCTCTGAAGAAGTGGGTTGGGACGCACCTAAGATGGAAATCTTGGGTTTCGGTGGTTGAGGTGCCTAGACAAAAGGATAGGTCCAAGGAATAGCATCTTTTTCTTTTTCCTTGTCCTTTTGCAACCTAGTGGTTATATGGATAGCATTGATTTCAAAGATAGTAGGTGAAGAAGGGGTTATGGCCTGTTGGTGAGAGGTTGATGTGGTTGAAGCGGTTGGATGGGAAGGTGTCGAGGGTTGGTCAAGAGTGTCCTCAAGGAGAAGAGTGTCTTTCTCCATATAGCGGCGAACGACTGCCTTGAGGGCACAATAAGTCTTGGTATCGTGTCCTAGTGTGCGATGGTATAAACAAATCTTTGTATCATCGAACCAAGAAGGTTTTGACCTGAGGGGTTGGAATGGCTTAATAGAAGGAAGGGTAATGCTAGAAGTCTACAAAAACTGGCATAATATCAAAGCATATGAACCTACTAAGGGGTCCAATCTTGTTGATGCATGACGCATTGCTGACTTTTGCTTGGGGGATGCTGAAGAAGGTTTTCGTACCACCTTTTGGGTTGGTGGTGCGGTGACAGGTGAAGATGACACTTTCTTTGTGAGAGGTGCCAAATTTTTGAGAGGGGATTGACTTGTGGTTGGTGAAGGAAGTAATGGAGGTAATTTGTGTTGGTTAAGGGTCGGAGTAGGAAGCATGCCGATTAAGGTAGAAGGATGAGGACCTAAGATGGAGGGTAAAGTTGATGGTGGAGGAGGGGTTCGCTTCTGTGGTCTGGCAGTCTTCTTTGACTTGGTTGGAAGACTACTTTTGGTCGAGGTTTGGTCCAAGTCCACCTTCACTTGTGGGTGAGTGAGGGTAGAGAGAGGGCGAATGCCAAGTGACTTGATTGGTTTGGATTGGGTAGATGCAGTTTTAGAAGCGGGGGTTTGGTCTTTGTTTGGAGTTTGGGGTGATTCTACCTTGGGAGGATTGGCAGCATGAGACGAGAGGGCACGGGAATGTTGAAGAACTTTAAGATGTTCCCACAATCCCCGATGCTCCACTTTCCTTGAAGGGAGAAGTTCTAATTTCTCCACTAGCCAGGAAAATGGTTGAGAGGATGTTGGATAGGGTTTGGATTCTTGAGAAGATGTGTTAGGTGTGGCAGTAGTTTCGGACCCAAGGTGCGTGGGAGTTATAGTTGGATTGTTGTTGGTCGAGGAAGATGGGGAATCAAGTTCTTCTCTTGGTGGAGAAGTAACTGGAGAGTGTGACTCCTCAAGCAGGTAAAGGGCAGGGATTATGGTGCCCTGCACTTGTGGTCGAGGAATAGGTAAGGTCAGGTCCTCCATAGGTAGAAGAAAGGAAGATGGTGAGACCGGTGGTGTCGGTAAGGTTGAGGCGTCCTCCAAGATGAGAGAAGTTGATGGAGAACTAACTGGAGAAAGAGGTTTGTCAATATGTGATTGACTGGTAGATGGGTTAACCTCTTGAGATTGGTTAGGGATGAAGTGTGAGACCGTATTGACCGTTCGAATATCATGTTCATGTGTGTTGTCAATCAAGGTCTGGACATTATTTTGGGTTGGTGGATGATTAGGGAATGGTTGCTTGAATATGTCGATGCCCTGGTTTGGAGGTGCATTGGGATTATCTAGAATGAGCTCTCCCTTTTCAAGCATGTCTTGGATTATGTTTTTGAAGGTTTTATAGTTTCCCGTGTCATGACCTTTGACACGATGGAAATTACAAAAGTCATTTTCCCTATACCACGCAGGGATGACACGTGAGGGATCAAATTGTGGCGGTGGTCGAATCTAGGGGAGGTTGATAATCCCCTGTTTAACAAGTTTTTCTAGTATAGATGCGTAAGATTCTCCAAGAGGAGTATACTGTCTTTGTACGTATCTCTGATGGAATTGATGGGTGGCGCTCTGAGATGTGGATGGTTCAGGTTGATTGGATGAAGATGACGAAGGTCTAATGACCACAGCGTTAGCTAAAGCTTTAGACTTAGGATTTGACGATGAAGGTTTAGAAGAAGAAGAGTCATTAGTCTTAGAGTTGGGGTTCTTGCTCTGCAACTTGACTTTATTCTCCTCAATGGCACGTAATTCAAGTTTACGGGCCATCGTGAAGGCTTCATCGAAAGTACGGAAGGTCTGAACCCTTAAAGTGGAAGAAATGTGTTTGGTGCAAGCTCGGGAGAATAGTTCAATAAGTTCAGTTTGATGTAAGGAAAAGGAGAGTTAATTGATGAGACCTCTCTAGCGAGCAACGAAGTCAACTACTGATTCATCCTCGAATTGGCGGATAGTGTAAAGGTCCGTGATTGAGACCTTCTTGGTGATGTTAATGGAGAAGTGGTCAAGAAAGAGCTGGGCCAGCTGTGTAAATGTGAAGAGGGAATGGCTGGCAATGGAGCTGTACCAGTCGAGCACAATGCCAAAAAGGGACATAGGAAATGTGTGCAAGAGCAATGTATCGTCATGAGCAATAAGGAAATAGGCATGTCTAAATGCTCGTAAATGTTGCTGTGGGTCTTCCTTGCTTTGAAAGCGAGAAAATTTGAGAAGCTCCCACTGGTTGCGGTATGGTCTAATTGGAACGAAAGGATGAATAGGCTCATTGCAAATTTGCTCGTATGAGAGAGCATTGCGTGAGCCAAAAATGGAAGTCTCTAAGCTAGACATCTTATCCATCAGCATTTTGATGATATCTGCTGACGGATTGGTGGGTGGAGCGCCCCCTAGATTATAGGGTGCTTGAAAGATATTAGGAGGGGCGTATGACATGGATGGTTACATAGACGCAATGTATGGGTAGCTGGTTATGGGAGCAAAAGTTGGGGCCAAGGGTACTTGTGTTATGGGGTTGGTCGGCATAAGTTGGATAGGGGCTGTCAAGGATGGTTGAGGAGTGGCTATGCTTGTTGACAGGTAAACGATTACTCTTGTGTTTATAGGTGTAAGAGTAGGGGGAATAAAGACTAGTAGGTTTTGGAAAGGTGTGGGGTTTGGTTGAGTGACTTGAGGTTGAGGGGGTATCGGAACCCCCATGGAGGTAGGTTTAGATGGAGAGGTTATGTTCTGAAGGTAAGACACGGTTGGGTTATTGGTAGAGGTGTTGTCTAATGGCTGAATGGTAGGGGCCGTTGATGTGATTCTTGTGTTAACTAAAGAAGTCGGCATCCCATAGATTAGGTTGCCTAGGGAGTCACACGTTTGGCTATTCGCGAGATAGTGTTGTAAGGCTTTGACGTTAAGGTCCAAGAATCGTGCAAAATCTTGGTCCCCTTCTGGGACGATAGGAGTTTGAGGTGGGGTTGGGCGAGTAGGAGTTCTTTCAGTCTCCGAGTTGAACTCCATTATAGGATTGGTTATAGATGGTGAAGGTGGAAGCGGCTGTTGACTAGCGTGGTCAAGAAGGGCCTTGGTTTGACTGCGTGTCAAAACCATTCAAGGCAAGAAAGGGTCAGGTTTCAAAAAACTATGTTCTGTCAGTCTCAGAAAACTAGAATGAATGTTTAAACAGGCAAAAAGTTGGATTTTAAGCTTGCTATTTTTGGAAAAAAGAAAATAGATAGAGACCGATGTCGGTATAAAAACTGATGTCGGTGAAGAATACTGCCGATGTCGGTCTGATGACCGATGCCGGTAGAGAGAAGTTGCCGACGTCGGTTACAGGACCGATGTCGGTTACTGTGTTTTCCAAAAATTCAGAAAAAAAGTTTTTGGAAATGGAGAAGACGTCCTTACCAGCTCAAAAAAGATAGATAAACATAGAAAATATGATGATGACAGACAGAGCCTAGCGTTAAATCCCTAGAAACAATTTTATTAAGATCGTGTGGCTTATGCCTTAATGGGATATTTGAGGAAGTTGGTTGTAAGAAGGGTCCTAGAATAAGTAAGCTAAAGATGGTTTTAGGTATGTTAAGGCGCTCAAAAATCTGTATTAACTTCCGTACAGGCCTGGTGCTAAGGAGCAAGCTCCCCTCACTTCACGATTCTAGTGGTTAGTTGGTTTTGCTTAGCCAAAATATACTTTCACTATAGTTTAGACTCTGCCAGAGAACATAGTTGGCTTTCCCCTTGGTGGTGAAATCCAAGTAGGATTGTCAGGTTGGGTAAGGTATCTGCTGGGTGATGAAATCCCAGTCGGGCCTTGTCTCAAGTGAGTTTTATGTTTAATTGAGTGCACGTGGTCTGGTAGTGTAACATCAAGTGATCTACGGCTTATTCAATATGCGTTTTACTAATTACTAAGTGTGGACTAGAAAGATGCAAGAAAGCAAGAAATGAAATGCAGTAAGTTTTAAGGTCCCAAATCGAAATATTGAATTGGAATGAAGACAAGTTGGAGAAAGGGTTGAAGAAAATGATCTTTCTTACTAGTCTAGAAATGCAAGAAAAAGAAAGAAAGAGTTCTTTTTATTTCCTGCTTATGATTTTTTTTTAGAAAAGAAGAAAGAGATGAAGGGTAAGAAGCCTAATGCAACTAAATGAACAAAGAAGAAAGGGAACCCAAGGAAGGCCCTAAAGGGGTCCCACCGGGCATGCCAGAATGTTTCTATTCAAATTTTGTTTTCAAAAGAAGAATTAAGAGAAACTTAAGAAGGAATGGTCAAGGCTTGATGTACCTGGATAAAGTCTGTGCACCGTAATCCAGATGCTATGAGTACTCCTCTTTGGTTGTGGAGGAATGACACTTGCAAAGAAAAGAAGCTTGGACAAAAGAAGGCGTTAAATAGACAAATGGTGGGTTGTCAAGCGAAAGCTTGATCCTAGAAGTATGAAAACTTCCTTAAGGGATATAAACCCTCTAATCAATAGAAGGAAATGTCTGATAAATAACTGAATAATGAAGAATCGAAAGTGATAAAAGATGGAAATGTAAAGGAGAAACAAAGACTTACTTGAAAGAAGCTGTCAGATTAATCACAGTCACCAGCGTCGATAAGCCTACCGGCATCGGTTGGTGCCAACGTCGGTTAATATGCCGACGTCAGTTGGGGTAATGACCAGTGTCAGTCAGGGCAAATAGCTTGGATGGGGTCCAGGCAGGTCTGTGGTCTATGGACAGAGTCCGGTCAGGGTTTTGGTCTGTGGACAAGGCCAAGGAAGGGTCCAGGTTTGTTACCAGTCTTGAGACAAAGTTTTTGGGCTTGGTTGAATGGTCTGGGGTCTGAGTCTGAGAGTCTGGTTAAATGGGCAGAATGGATGGTCCGATAGAGAATGGAGGAAATAGGGAAGTGGATAAATCAAGATTCGGGTTTGGTTAACAGTCTGGTCTAGGGAGATGTTGTTTGAAAGCAAATAACTGAAAAGAGAATAAAAACATAGACAATATACTTACCTGTGCCTTGTGGAAGGTGTGCTACTGATGATTCCCATACCTGTTGTTGATGTAGCCTATGTGGAGAACCTGTTGCTGATGGAGAACCCTAAAGCTGTTGCTACACCTGAGGGAGAGAGTGAGAGGCTTAATTGAGAGATTTTGCAGATTGACGAATGGTCGAAGACGGAAGGATTCGTTAGTTGCTTATAGAGATTAGCCAATTTCTGATTGGGATTTCCAAAGAGTCAGAAGAATTGGTTAAGTATAACCGACGTCGGCAGGGTTAGAACGGGCAAAACAAGCCACTAAGCCCGTTTTTCATCCGCCAAGTGCACTTATCCATTGGAGAATGTCGAGGATTGTGCTAAATACGCATGAGAGTTTGTTAGGCAGTTAGGGAGAGTAGGAATTGGTCTTGGGTGAGTCATAGGATGAGAATTAGTCCAAGGCGAGGTGTCCTAGGTGAGGTGTCATGAGTGAGGTGTCAAAGGAGGGGGGTTGATTCAAAATAAATTAATTATTTTAAATTAGTAATTGTTAGGAATGGGTTAGGAATGGACTAAGGGAGAAAGTGACCAAGGGTTAGACACTATTTAGGTGTCTACAGTATTCTCTGACACTTAGATGTGATATAAGTATCAGAATTTTACTTCCTGATACTATATGCCTAAAATTTTTGAGAGATTTTACCATAACATATGCTTGTTTTTCCACAAACTTATATCTAGTTTCATATTCCCTAAGAGTCCTTGAGAAAAGGCTATTGGATGCTCGCCCTCCTGTCTATCATCTTTCTTTGTTAGAATAGAAACAATACTGAGCTCTCCTCCATAAACATACATTACAAAAGGTTTAGAAAAGTCTAGGTTTCTAAGTACTAGAGCTATTGAGATAGATTTCTTGACCTCTTCAAAGGCTTGCCTTCCTTCCGTAGTCCACTTGAAAATTAGGTCTTTTTTTAGCAAGAGTGTCACTGGTCTTACTAAGCCTGCAAAGTCAGATATGAACTGACTGACAAAATTAATCTTTCCCAAGAAAATTGAATTTATTTCTTATTTACTGGAAGAGGTAAGTTCATTATAGCTGCCACTCTTTCTGGGTCTATGGAGACTCCTTCTTTAGATACTATATGTCCCAATAATTTGCCTTGAGGGGCAACAAAGACATTTTTTAGGATTCAAAGATATTCCAAATTATTGACATTTTTTAGACACAGCTTCTAAATGATCAAAATGATCAACATCATTCTTTGAAAAAATAGTAAGATCATCAAGATAAATAAAGATGATTTTATTTATAAGTTCCCTAAATGCTACATCCATAGCTCTCTAAAAAGTGGCTCCAACATTTGATAGGCCAAATGGTATTTTAGCATATGCAAATGTTCCCCATTTGGTAGTAAAAATAGTCTTGTATTGGTCTTCATTAGCCAACCAAATTTGATTGTATCCAGAGAAACCATCTAGCAAAGAAAACCTCTTAGATTCGGCCATAGTCTGTAAAATCTGTTACATGGAGGGCAAGGGATAGTGATCCTTCAAAGATGCTTTGTTTAGATCTCTGAAATCTACACAAAGTCTTATATCACCATTCTTTTTTCTAACTAGTACTAGATTTGATACCCAAGTTGAGTGTTTGATTGGAAAAACTATTTTAGAATTTAAAAGTTTCTACAACTCATCCACCATTAGAGGCTCAATCCTTGGATTCAATGGCCTCTATTTTTGTCTAACAGGCTTAGATCCTTCAGTCAGTTCTATTGTGTCCTGAATAATGTCTATATTATATCCATGAAGGTCTTCATAGCTCCAGGCTATGACTCTGTCATATTTTTTGCATAATTCAATTAGCCTTTCCTTTTCTACTTGAGTTGTAGAATTTCCAACTTTTAATTTTTTTCCTTCACTCACCTCTATTTTAGAATAATCTACTTTGTTTGTTTGGTACCTTTTCTTCTCTAGGCTTACATCTTCTGGATCCAAAAGGTTCTCTAAAGTGATTAAACCTTTGGGAAGCTTATTATTCTTTAATTATATAACTTGATCCCCATATGCCTCTTCAATCTTTGGTTGTAATTGATTGGAAAATTCCCCTAATTGTTGCAAGAATGAGAGTACTTGAAAATCATTCTTAAATACTTGCCAATTTTCATCATTATCTGGGATAGTTGGCCTTACAATAACCTTTACTGACTCATTGTTAACTAATAGGCTTGTTTCTGGATCAAATTGTGAACCAATCTGTACCATCCTATCTGCTTTAGAATTTTGAATCCTAGGAACTACTTTAATATTAAAATCTTCAAAATCTTCTATTAAGTCCCAAATTCTGTGCTTATAGGATTTCATCCTTACATTCTTTGCTATTGCCTTTTATCTAATTTGCTTTACTACTAGTTATGAATCTCCTTTTACTATTAGATTCTTTATCCCTTTTTTCTTGGCTAACAAGAGCCCATGTACTAAAGATTCATACTCAACATCATTATTAGTACAAGCAAATTGAAAATGGATAGCCCTTAAAAAAAATTCGTCATTTAGAGTAGTAAGACAAATTCTTGCTCCAACACCATTTTTACTTCTAGCCCCATCACAATTTAAAGTCCAGATTTCTGAATCCTTTTCAGATTCTTGATTAGTTGGTGTCTATTCCCTTAAAACATTTGGGATTTCATGGTCTTCATCAAAAATAACATAAGTGCCCAAACTAGTAGAGTCATAATTTCCATATGGGTCACTTTTCATCATAGCTAACAACTAGTTATTTTCTTTTTCTTGATCATGCTTAGTCTAGTCACCTAACTTTTCAACAAAAACCCTTTCTTCCTTATTTATCATAGCATGATCTACCTCTAATTTTGATATTGGATCATTGGTGATGTGATCTTTTGATAGTGGTTCAGATAGAATTTTCATCTTTGAACCATATTTAGTTCTTAGAATTAAGTGAGACTAGTCAAGAGACATATCTCCTCCTATTTTGGCTATAAAGTCTCTTGATAAGCATAGGCCAAATACAAGAGGTACATCTATAACTACTATATCTTGATTTACAATTATATTTGGACAACTATATAATTGTAATGGGAATTGCTTAATTCTCCCTATTATTTGCACTGATTTGCCATCTAGCTGCATAACACCTTTAGTGAGTGGCTCATATTTTATCTTTAAAGCATCTATTATTTGCTTTGGCATTACTGTAGTACTAGATCTTAAATCTATCATTGCATTATGTATTAGTTTCTTGCCAACTATCAAAGTTAAATAGAAGGGATCCATTTTGGATTTGCTTACCTTTGGTGCAATGTTCACTAAGGCTGTTGTCTGTAGATGAATTGTGTCTTTGAACTTTCTTTTATCAGCAGGTCCTTTAGTACATTTAGGCATTGCTTGGATTTGAAGAGCTTCTTATAACAGTGTCCTTTGTTTAGGAATAGCTAATATGTCCCAAATTGATACTTATGCTAGAGTCATCTTCAGTTGATCCACCACATTCATTGGTCCCAATGTTTGAGTTCTTGGAAAATAAGAATATCTTGCCTTTTCTTGAATTTGTCCAGGAACTACTTGATTCTGCACTAGCTAAATCACTTCTTGTCTAACTGCTATGTTTTTATGACCTTGAAATGGAGTATTTTTCATAACTTCATTGTTTACAACTTCAAGCTATTCCAACATTCTTCTCTTTGATCCAGTATAGTAGTCTGATTGCACCACTGGTTTCTTGGAAGCAGAAGCTTCATTCAAGAATACTGACTCTTTATCTTTAACCCATGATAACAAAGCATATTCTAGGGCTATTTATTCTTCCTATTGAAAAGACATCCCTTACATCTGAGCCATTAGGAATAAATTTTGCATATCGGAAGATTGGTAGACTTAATTGTCACTGGAACTTGTAAATTGTCCATCCATTTTTCCTTGCTCTGCCACCTTTTATTGTAGATTACCCATGAGACAATCTCTAGGTGTATGAGCATTATTACAAGGGAAACACTAAGCATTGGTACTATTTGCATAATTATTTTGTCCTGGAACAATCTCTCTATTTGAATTGGGAGGAATAGTCTGTGAGGGTGTAGGGACTGCAACTAATTGGTTTGTTGGCTGAGAGTTATTTTGCCTTGGAGGACCCTGATATTAGTTTGGCTAAGATGAAAATCTATTTCCTTGATAGCCTTGGTATTGGGGTTTAGTATAAGTATTATGCTATCTCTTTATATTAATCAACTCATTAGAAAATGTCCTTAGGATATTCTTGATATCATCTAACTCAGTTGACTGGGTAGGGCCAATTTCTTTAGTAGGTGGTTGAGGATATGTGTACATAGACACAGGTGGGACTATGGATTTAAGTTCTTCTTGAGGTAATGGAAAGGAAATCTTTGGAAACATAGGCATGGGAGGCCTTAGAGGCAACTTTACAGCATCTATCAAATTATTTTCAGCTCTGACTGCATAGTCATAAGCTTCTGGCAGAGTCTGACCTCCAAGTGACTAAATCATAACAGATATGTCTGAATTTAAAGCCTTAAGATAAAACACTATAGCCATACTTGGTAATGGTCTAGCTATAGTAGGGATTTTTTCCCAAGTCTTTTGAAATATAGAATTGAAGTCAGTCATTGCTTCTTGTGGTGCTCTTTGGATGGTAATTAATTGTTGTAATAAAGAAGACTTATCACCCTTCTCTTCAAATCTTTCAAATAAAAGATCTCCGAGTTGATCCCATGTAGATATGGTATTTGGGGTCAAAGACCAATACCATTCTAGATCCTTCCCTTTAAAATAAGCTACTAATAATCTTATGGTCACATTTTGCTATGTGACAACATGTATAACATAGACATCTGATACATCCTGCAGATGTTCTTTAAGTGTTTTGAAGTCTTGCCCACTAAATTTGGGTAGAGCTTTTAGATCATTCACTGGGATAGGGTCCCAAGTGGCTGGTGGTATTGGGAGAATCAAATGACTACTAGTGTTCTAACTTGCATAATTTCTTGGGGCTATAGGGGCTCTCATATTTGCTCTTGGTATTGGTATAAACTGGTTGACTCTTCTTCTAGGACTAGTTACCAAAGGTGGCAAAAGAATACCTGGGTTTACAGCAAACTATGATCTAGTTACTAGTCTGCAACTCTAACTCCTCGTAGCTCTCTAGCTCATATGTTCTTGAAATAAACTTCAAGAAATGGTCCCACCGAGTGTGCCAAAAACTATTGATGGTTAAAATTGTGCGTGTTTCTAACACCAACAATGGGAAGTTTCAAGATGTGGGACTTGCGACTTGCAACAACCTCCAAATTTTTAGGAAGCTGGTCTCTTCTTTATATCAAGTGTATACTAGGAAAAGGGATAGGAATTTTAACAAAAACATAAATGCAAGAAATAAAATCTAACTATGGTGATGTGCCTGAATGTAATTCAACCCTTAATCTGAGCACAGTGAAACTATATGTAAGATTCAATCACATTTAAGAGCAAACAAGGCATGATCAATGTAAAAGATGGAAATAATAAAAATAGAGGCTCACAGTATAGACTACTTTTGTAGTGATACAAAAAATATCAACAAAGGCATAGGGTTCAATCTTCTTATTTGAATTCTCTAGTCACATAAGAGGCACAGAAACATGCATAGTTACATAAACTTTCCAACTCAAGAAAATGGAACAAAGGCAAATGATATTCTTAATCACAACTCTAGAAAGTCTAAAACTCTTGACAACACAGCCTAGACTATTTTTGCAATGACACAAAAATTATCAACAAAGGCACAAGATTCAATCTTCTCATTAATTCTCCAATCATATAAGAGGCATAGAAACATGCACAGTTACATAAACTTTCCAACTTAAGAAAATAGAACAAAGGCAAATGATCTTCCTAATCACATCTCTAGAAAGTCTAAACTCTTGAAAATAATTCTCTCAAAAAAATCTCTCTAAGTACCTCCCCCATTTCTAGTGATCTCTACACCTCTATTTATAGCCTTGGATTCACTCCAGATTGTCTGTATGTTCCCAATCTAACAGCCCAATTGAAATCTAACTGAACTAGAAGTATATAATAGAAGATATTTCTTAGATTCTAAAATGCTCTATCTTTCTATAGTTCATTGGCTAAAATAGATCGTAGGACGCTCCCTTCCTTTAAATAGAAGAGGACACTTCGCCAATTCCTTGAAAACCTTCTTATTACCAAAAAATGACACTTGGCATGTTTTACGACACTCACCAAAGACACGCGACACTTTCCACTTTACCTATAATCTTACTATATCTTTGCTCAGGAACATTCCACCTTTGACACCTGTTGCAATCTGCTTCTTCGAAACTTTAACAACTTAATAGAAATAAGACCCACACCATTTCTTGCCCAAGCAACTTTAAAAAGGGGCATAGGGATAGGTGGTAATCTCTGCTTGCCTCAATAAAGGACACATGGCGATCTCTATTGCTTTTAGTTACTTTTTGAGAAACCTGTAGAAGGTGACACATGGTGGTCTCTGTGTCGCTTTGTTTATTGTATAGAAACAATCAGGCCTTGTTTCATATTTACACAAACAGTGACACTTGGTAGTTTCCACTTGCTTCAAAAATAGAACCTGAGACCCACCATAGTCTTTGCTATATCAGTGAAGCAAAATGAATATAATTCAGATCTTGACATGTGGTGGCTTTTGCTCTCTTCAGCTGGGATACGTGGCATCTTCCATTGCTTTTAGAAAAGCAAATTGAAACCTTCCACGATTGCCACTTGGTGCTTTCTTCCTAATCTTGATACTTAGCTTGTTGAAACCTTCTACTAAAAATATTTGAAATGTGAGTGCTGATATGAAACGTGGATGCTAACACTTGTGCATTCCACTGAGTTGTTATGAAATACATGGCACGTTTTGACAAACTTATAAAATTTATGAAAGGTGCCTTGGCTGTTGACACTTGGTAGCTTTCGCTTGATTTTGACACTTAGACAAAAATGAATCAAAAGGAAATCAAGCTCGTTCTCTATTTCAAAACTTTTCCATCACAAACCAAAGTATGTAGGAACAAAATTTTTTAGTGCGTGGGCTTTAAATCAGAATGAAACGTAGAGTAATTTTTTACTCTAAAACACCTTCTAACATCAAGATGATTATTCCATTCTCACCTACCTCAATATGGGGGATTATTATATTCCTAAATCCCTTCTTCCTAATAACCAAACCATGCTAAATGAATCCACTATCAATGTCAACTTGGGTACTCAAGATAACCCCTATATCATCAAAATCAACCAATCCTTAAATTCTATAGAGCAACAAGATTACCCTTCTTTCCTTCATGACCATTTCATAGCCTTCACTTGGTCTTATCAAGATATGCCCAAAATTGACCCTCATATTTCCCTCTACAACATTTTCACTCATCTTGAGGTTAAGCCAGTCTGATAAAAGCTTCATAAGATACATCCTCACATTGCCCTTCTTATCAAAGAATAAATTCAACATCTCTTATCTATTGACTTAATCCAACCCATTGACTAGCCATAATGGGTTTCCAACATCATTCCTATTACCAAACCCATAGGGGGACTTTACCTTTGTATTAAATTTTGTGACCTTAACCTCACTTGCCCAAAAGATGACTTCCCTTTGCCAAACATTGACCAACTTATTGATCTTACAACTGGCCATGAAATGTTATCTCTCATAGATGGTTTCTCAAGATATAATTAAATATTTATTGCCCCAAAAGATCAACATAAAACTTCCTTTATCACCCCATTGGGGACCTTCTATTACAAGGTCATGCATTTTGATCTGAAGAACACTGGAGCAACCTATCAGTATACCATGACCAATATTTTTCATGATCTCATCCATAAAATTGTAAAAGACTATGTATATGACCTCCTTGGGAAATTCAAACACTATAAATATAACCTAGTTATCCTCACAATTATCTTCAATTGACTAATCCATTATCATGTCAGGCTAAATCCCAAAAAATGCATTTTTGGAGTCTTATCTGGTAAATTTTTAGCTTTATCATCTCCCTTCAAGGAATTGAAATATACCTTACCTAAGTCAGGGAAATATTAGAGATACCTTATCCTACTAACCTTAAACATATTCATAGCCTGTAGGGGAAGATCCAATCCATCTATCACTTCATCTCCTAGCTATCAGATAGATGTCAACCCTTTCACCATCTCCTCAAGAAAGGCACCTCTTTTAAGTGGACTAGTGATTGTCAACAAGCCTTTGATTCAATCAAAGAGTACCTTCTTTTTTCACTAATTATTACTACTAATGAATACCATCCCTTCTACCTTTAAATATCCACCATAGACCATTCCTTAAGGGTAATGCTTACTCATTGTGATGAAAAGAAAAAAGAGCAAGTATTTTTTTACATTATCCACACACTCATAGAATATGATACTTGGTATACCCATCCTGATAAACTTTGCCTCACCTTAGTCTTTGTGGCTTCCAATATTTGTCATTACCTTCTTAATCATAAAACATATATCGTCATTAACACTGACCCACTTAAATACATGCACTCTAAACCATACCAAAACCAATGTATGGTTAAGTGGCTCATACTCCTAATTGAATTTGATCTTGAGTTCCTTCAACAAAATTAAATTAAAGGGAAATTTATTGATGATCAATTGGATAAATCTCCTCTAATAGATAGCTAACCACTTTCTCTTGCTTTTCCAGATGAGTCCATTACATCTCTTTCTCAGGAGAAACCCACCTAATAATGACCATGTTTTTTGATGGCTCTAAATGCCAACATGGTGGGGGTGATGGATTTATTCTCATTCCCATTAATAGTGAATCTCTTCCCCTTTCCTTTAAAGTTGACTTCAAATGCACCAATTATGTGGTTGAATATGAAGCCCTAGTCATAGGTCTTCAAACTACTTTAGCTTTAGGAGTCAAAATAATCAATATATTTGGTGATTCCCAACTTGTTATCAACTAGGTTAATGGATCTTATCAATGTAATAATGATTTCCTATTGAAATATAAACAACTCATAGATGTAATCTTAGCATCTTTCAATCATTACCTTATCTAGTCAATTTCACACTCTACCAACAAGTTCATAGATACAATGGCTTACCTTGCTTCCCAAATCCCATCTCAGCCTACCGAATCCAAACTATTTATTACCATCCATAATTTTATCAAACACTCATATATCATTTCTAACCTCCCTACCATTTGTAATTTTGAAGCATCCCCTTCCAAAATTTGGTATGACCAAACTTTTGACTACCTTAACCGTGGCATCGCTCCTCCCAACCTTTGAAAGAATTCCTGAAGAGATTTTATTCAAAGTACCTCTCTTTACACCATATTAGGGTGGATCCTTTAAAAATGTGGTTTTGATGGTCTCCTTCTCTATTGCCTTCATAATCATGAAGCTTCCCATGCTATTAAGAAAACACATGATAAAATGTGTGGAAGACATTTTAGTGGCATAGTCATCGCTAAACGTATCATTCACCTTGGCTATTATTGGAATGTCCTCAATCAAGATTGTTGTGATTATGAAAATAAGTGTGTCAAACTTTAACAATATGCTAATTTACATCTTGCACCTACCCATGACCTTCAAGTATCCAAGGGCTATTGCCCATTCTTGCAATTGGGTCTTGATTTTATTAGGGAAATCAATCCGAATTCTTCACAAAAACACAAATCTATCATTACCACAACTAAATATTTCAAAAAATGGGTAGAATCCATCCCTCTTATCTCCATAAAATCAAAAAATATTATCAACTTTGTCACCCACCATATCATTTTCCACTTCAGTGTTCCCCATAAGATCATCACTAATAATGGCAAATCCTTTAAAAAAATAAAGTCCAAGATCTATGTGATGCTCTTGGAATCAAATTAAGCTTCTCCTCACCCTACCATCTATAATAAAATGGATAGGTGAAAGATTTTAACAAAATTTTAACTAAAGTAGTAAGTACCTTAGGTTAGGATTGGCATCTACAAATCCATTTTGCTTTGTGGGCCTATGACACTAACATTAAAACCTTTATGAGTGATACCCCTTTCTCTCTCATTTTTGGAGTATAGGTAGTCTTGCCTCTCAAAGTCTAGATTCCTTGTCTTCTCATCTATTTTCATGACATCATTTCTGAGAGAAATTATCATCACGAATGCCTCATATATCTTGAAATATTGGATGAGCATAACCTTGTAGCACTTAATCATCTTCATGTATATCAACAAAGAATCAAGCATGATTACAACAAACATCTAAGGGAGTAAGAATTCAATATCAAAGACCTTATCCTTAAGGAAAACCAACATGTTACTAATATGGAGAAAAGTAAGAGAGGCAAATTTGCTTTCAATTATCTTGGACCCTACATCATAACCCATAAGTATGGATCAAGAGCTTATCATTTGTCTTGTATTAAAGGTTAGCTAGAACTTGAGCCTCTCAATGATTTGCATTTTCATCCTTTTTATTGTTAAAACAATGATTGAACTCAAATTTGTGTCTAACTTAAGCTCATCCTTAGGTTTATGAGATTTTCAATCGCCTTATACCTTAACCCTGTTCCTTTTGGGGATAATTGATTACAACATAGGACCATGTGATTATTCGTCTTAGTTATATCTTAATCCTAAGTATGGAGACCATGGCTCTACCCATATCATGGTTCTCATGGATAATTTTCATCTTTAATCAAATGGAATCCCATGATCAGTTGTCTCTCAAACCACTTTCCCTCATCTACCATCATCGGCCTTTTATGCTAAAAATCTTGCCTCCATAAAGGTTGACCTCTAAGCCTAAAATAGTCTTATCCATGTCTCAACCTAGCATTCAAAATCAAATTGGAATACCAAAATATTACTCGGGTCCATATCTCTAACATTACAGACTACTCCCTTGAAGGATGGTTGCATAAAACTCAATTGCTTAAAAGATAGACTGTTCCCTCGAAGGACAACTAAAAAACAAATATAACTTTAGACCACTCCCTTGAAGGATGGATAAATCAATTTTTTTCAAAATAATCAATTGAAGCTTCTCATATTGATCAGCTTCACCAATTCTATCAACACCATAAAAGCAACAAATAACCCTATGTCAAAATAAAAATAAGCAAGTCATAATCAACTTTTACATATAGCATTAGTAGACTTCTTACGATCAATCTACACATTATATTAAGGTATGCACTTATCTATTGTAGTTTTTAAATCACCTATAGAATGGGCAAGCTAACTCACATCAGGCTCCCATATTACCCATTTCCCATTCAATCATCTACCTATCACCTACTTTCCCTTCTTTAATTCTCTAAGGTAAAGAGACTATGAGCTTATTTGACACAAAGTGATCCCAATACCTTCTTTTTCGATCAAATCATGCTCATGCAAAGCATTAGAAATGCTCATTTTCATTAATCCAATTTAATTTCAATTTTATTGGGCCTTTGTTAATGACAACATCATGCCTTTCTTACCCTATCATTATTAGTTCATGAAGACATGTGTCTCATGATTCTTTCAATTTTTACCACAATTAGTTTGTTACCTAATTTATGTGTTTTCATTATATTTTGATGTCACATACCATATCTAGACATTTATAACATTATCCATACACATTTCAAACTATGAACCCAAACATTAATCAAATTGTAAACCATATCATCAAAAAACCCAATCCAAACCATCCTATCCATGATTATGACCATGAAGAAACACATCATCCACAATATAATCATCAAACATTATCATTATATTAAATTAAAAATTAGAATCACATTCTCATATCTATCCATAACATAAAATAAACCATATTCTCCATTAACATGTCATCATATGCCTAAAACTATGCATCCACATATCACCTTATAGAGCATGGGGCATGAGCATCCTACCATTTCCTCATATCAAAACATACACCATGCACATTCCTAAACATTAAAACTAGTGAACCATAAATAAACCACATTCATAACCATATTCATACATCATATCAACAAATAACATAAACCATTTCATCTACCATTTAACATAAACATTATCCATGAGTCACATCTTATCTACCAAATAAAAATCATGTCATATCTATAAACTATGCCATTATTTTATTTAACATGATAATATATACATCATCTGGGCCATCATCAATTGCATATCCATTATAATATCATAAATAACATCTGTATATGATAGTAATCAAAACCATCTTTGATCATATATGTCATATCCATCCAATGAACATAACATAAATATCTATGAATTACATTACCCATAGCCTAATCACATCATCTATCACGTATCTATCATCATGTCATAAACAAAATCATTACTCATTCATAATTATGTACATCAAATGCCAAAAAAGCATGCACATCCATAAACATCATCACATGCCTAGGTCAATAAGCCAACATCTCATATGCATCAAAATATTCAACATCTATATCATCATAACCACATCTTAACCATAATCTATATCTATCTCATCATGAATATAATCAACATCTATCTCATCATGAACATAATCAACATCTATATTATCATGAACAGAATCGACATCTATATAATCATGAACATAATACAACATAATATTCATATATATCATCATCCTAATCATACAAGTCAGTAAATTATACATCATCATACAATAAATACATGGAATAATATATCAATCTATCTCATATACATCTCACACCATCATCACATAGGTTAGAATCAAAATCAAGAACATATGCATCATCTAATCTCCTCTATCAGGCCCTTGGTACACCACTACCAATAGTCCCATCTATACTTGCACATGGACTACCATCTAGTGGTGGCCCTCATGATATCCCCACCTATCCAACTATCAAGTCCCACTTTCCTAGAGTAACTATTAAAGGACCCCTTACCAAGTTGGCCCTATAATCTCCATATCTCATCTCTAGTGGTAACTGCACTAATACTATCACCTCATAATATCTCAACTCCTCAATGGTAGCTAAGCACCATGTCCTTATAATTATATCAGGTGGTCCACCTTCTACTGCTATGGCATCTCCTACCCTTTATCCTAGTAAATCTCTCTCTTGAGTCACTAACCCAAGAGAGATCCTTACATGGTCTTACTTTCCCATCAAGGTGGAAATCTAACCCAATAACATGCCCACCTGTACCTATAAGCCAATAATTTAGGCCTATGCCACTATCAATACTATGAATTCCTATCGATCTTGTGTCAATGCCCCAACAAGATCCACATCCATAGGCTATTGACCATCATCACCCTATTTGAAGTCAATTATTATATATCTAGCCTAATACCAAGTTACATATCCATCCCCAATACCCACATCATCAATGGCAGCTCTAGTTGGTAGCTCCTCATAGTCTAACATGACATCTTGTGGTTATGGCTCTAGGAAATGAAACTCAACATCCTCCCTCTTATATATAGGGATATTTGATGGGATACCCTAACCAAGTCCAAACTATCTCCACACTTACTCAAACAAGATAAGCTTTATCTCCCCATCACATCTCTCATAAATCTAGCACCAACTCTTTAGGGATAATGTTTGCTAGTTATACCTAGGCCAAATAAGCTAACTTACATATGGCCTCCATACTATATCAACTACTATGAACCTTTCTAAGGCATCCCTAAACCAATCCATGTCTTGGCCACCACCACCAGGCATGGGTAAACCCTAACCATCGATGATTATGGTTCATGTTCCTCATGGTTAACGTTGGGGAGCACAATAATTATCGATGATTAGGGTGCCACATTGTTTTTTTTCAATCTTTAATCACACCACTTAGAACATCACCTTCTTTCCCTAACCCAACCACTTGAATTTTCAAAGATTAACTTTCTTTAACCAACCCATCTGCCCATGTCCACCTCAATGTCGGTCATTTTTCATCGAAACAGTCACATGTTTTTTGACAACCTTGCATTAATCATTTTGACCATGTCGACCAACTTTTCCATGTTGGACTTTTAAAAATTTACACCACCTCATGCATGACTAGACCATTTGTGTTGATTTGAAGGATCACTTTCTACCCTAGATATTTGTGACTAACAACAACCCTATCTAGATAACTTGATAGGCATAAACCAATTAGTTATGACTAATGCTATGGATTGGTTACCCTATCATATGTCTCCTTAGAACCTAACCTTATTTGTATCAACATTTTCAACTTTAGTCTCTAGACGATCTTGATTATCTCACTTAGTCATATTTTGTGTGTATGTTTGCATTTCAAATGCATAATCCATTTTGTTTCACCCACCTCGTGACTCACCCTTTACCATTTATCAAACCCTAACCCAATTTTGATTTCACCTCATTGACTCCCAATTTGAGGTGGAATACCTCCTTCCATACTCAAGGCAACAAGACCTTGACCAACAATTTGTTTTTAATTTGTAGATTGTTAATTCAAAGTTTCATAACAAAAAGGGGCAAAATGTAAACACTCAAAAACTACACAATTTTAGATTTCCAAACACTTAGAACCCTTGCTTGACCCTAAAGCTAATTGATCACCTAGTTAAATTAGCCTATTTATTAATTTACTAACTTAACTCTTTAAATCACCCCTTTTTAACCCATTTTACTCTAGACCTCAACCATTGATAGTCAACCTAACTATCAATGGTTAGCTTGACCATCGATGATCAGGTCTCCAAGATTGAGTTAAAGCTTTAAAGCATTACCAACTGCATGAAATAAGCACGACACATTTAGTAACTTCTATTTTGTGATGTAAACTAGCTTTAATACATCGTAATTAGTAACTTTTTTATCTATCTATTTAGTAACTTCCTCCTGCACATTTAGTAACTTCATCCTATAAAAGGAGAGAAGTAGGAGAAGAAAGGGATAGAAAACTCTAGTAATCTATGTCCAAGCCATCTTGCATCCAGGTATCTAGCATCCCTTAAGTAAGTAAGCAGCATCAATAAAGACCCAAACCTCTATCAACATCACTTTTGAAATTCAAAGTAATATCACTCTAGCCAAATTGCTTTCACCTTCCACCACCAAGTTACATGTATCTCTTGTTTATTTTATTTGATTTATCTTCCATTCCTAACTTCCCCACCCTATCTAACCCATTAGTATCTTATCTTTCATTCCCCTTGATCCATAATAGACCTCTATTTGTCTAATTACCCAATCTACCATCATTTTTATGATCATCCCCAAAATCACATAGGCAACCACCAATGGTTAGCCTAACCATTGATGGTCACCTCAACCATCAATGGTCACCCAACCATTGATGGTTAGCCTAACCACCAATGATTCACCCAATCATCGATGGTCATCATGGTAAAAATTAACAATGCGTTATTTCCACCCCCCTTACCTCAACCAAGCCCTACTTTCTATGTTCCTATCTATTCCCAATTTTTTTTTTTTGACCCTAACCCCCAACTATCTTAGCATGAGTATTGGACCATTTTCGTTATATTTAGTGTTTTTGATTTGAAAAGAATTTTAATTTCATCTCATATTACATGTATTTACATTCTAATTATTGAATGAAAGTTTCCTTTTTCTTCATTTATATCAACTTAATTATTATAAATAAGTGGATTGACAACCTCCTAGTAAGCATACACTTCTTAGATCTAGCTCATGCTAGGCAGCTCACTCAACCATTCATCTAAAAACCCCCTTTTTAGTGTCTTTATTATCTACAAGTTATTATTCCCAATCCAAATAGGAGTTCCCATCATCATCTATATTATGTGTGCACTTTAATAGGTATTCTCTTACACACCCTATTACTAGTTTCATTACTTTATTTCAAATTAAGAAATGAGTGGAAATTAACTAAAATAGGAGGTTAAGGGATGATATTTCCTTGGGAATATAGAAGAGGAAGAGGGAGAACATTTTGACTATGTGTACCCCAAATCATTGGTTGAGGATTAGTTTGAAGATGGAGAAGGTGATTTTGCATTCTCATCATTTGATTTGTATTATGAGCTTGAAAAGTATTCATTTGATTTAGTGTTTTTAACAAGAGTTGGTGGGTGTGATTGGCATTATTTGAAGCATTAGATTTGATATTATTGGCTTGGGTACCTCTATTGGTGTTGATAGGAGCTTGAGAGGAACTATGAGAATGTCAGGTAATAGTAGTAAAATTTTATTGTGTGGAAAAAGATGGACTAGTGAAGGGATGAGAAGAGGAAGCACTAGAAGCATGATTACCTTGGGTAGAAAATGATGCACTAGTATAAGGATTAAGGATAGTGGATCTTAGAAGAGGCCCACTAGATGTAGAACCTACCATATTAGTGGATATACTAGGCATGGAGGTAGAAGAAGTTAAAGATGAAGAGGTCATGGTATGAGAAGGGGGCATAATCGAGGGAAGAGGCTGAGAACAAAAAAAAGGTGGTACCCCTGAATCCATTTTATAATGTGGGAGTAGGTGAATGAGGATTTTGACCACTAATCATAAGATGATAAATCATATAGGGATATTTTCCTCTATATTGAGTAAATTTAGAGATAAAGAAAAGTATTTCAAGGGTATACTCTAATTTGGGTTGATCTTCTAAGGAGAAGAGAGGATTATACTATGAAGAGGAATGAGGTGTCCCATAGTTCATTATGTGAGTGTCTATGTGAAAATCACTCTCATCCAAGATTGGATCCCTACTATGTATATGGGAGACCCTATGAGTATTGGTAAAACTCATCATGTTTGTTGAATTCAACTCAATTTTATCTTCAAATAGAAAATTCATGATGAAAGAAAAAAGACTAAACTTGGCAAAAGAGATGAGAAACTAAGGAAATATGAAGTGATAGAAATTGTAGAGAGTTGATTGGGTCAACATATCATAAGGAACATGGCCTAAAAATTATATAGGGTTGACTAGGTTAACCTAGTGTAATAAATAGAGGCTAAAAAAGTATACAAGGTCGACTAGGTCAAGTTAGCACAATAGATAGGGAAAAACAAATAGTTTGTCTATAAGAGACTATGTCAATTGAAATGAATATGTAATAAAACAAAAATAATTTTACAATTAATTATGAAAGTAATAAATTAAAGGAAACACACAATCAATTAGATCAATTAGGTTGATCAAATTGAGGCATATAGCATAAAACCTTGCACTAACACTGGCTAATGCAAGTTTTTACAATACAACATACAATTGAGCAAATAAAAGAAGTTACTTGGAAAGTAAAAGGTAACTAAGTGGTCAAATTTAATGTTTTTAGATTATTAGAATATGATTTTAAGATGTGATAGGAAGATGGTTGTAAGGAGCTAGAAAGAAATCTAAAGATTATTTCAAGATGTTTTGGCTGAAAGGGATCTGTATTGGAAATGGTACATGATTGGTATTTGGGTTTACCCCTTCACTTCACACACCAAAATGATAATGGTTTCAATTTTTTATTCAAAATATATGATATAATTGGCAAAAAAACCAAGTTTACTTCCCCCTTGGTGATGAAATCCAAGTATGTTAGCCTTGGGTAGACAATTGTTAAAATGTTTGTCAAGGTTTTGTTATTTTGTCTTGTGTGCATAAAATATAAAATAGTGAAAGTAAATGATATATTGAAAACCATATAATTAGACTATGTGATATATTATAAGAATTTAAGCAATAAGAAATTAAAGTGTGAGATAATTACCAGCATATAAAGGTTAATTCCAACTTTAAAACATAGTACAATGTTGATTTAGTTGACAGTTTATGTAGAGAATATAAAATAGGGTTGATAAGGTCACCTTTGTACTATCAAAGATTTTTTTTTGAAAGCGAACTACATCAACATAGTTGACCTAGCTTTCCAAACTTCACATAGAATATAGAACTACATCAATATGGATGACCTAGTTGACTGTATAGGGGTAATTGTAAATACTAAAAACTATGAAAATATAACTATAACAAAATATAAAAAGGAACCTTGGTGGGTTGGAGGATGTAGAGAAGTGAGATTATTGTCAAAGAACCTTGATAAATGCTTAAAAATCATACTAACTTGTTGACTATGTCAACCAAGCTTTATAAAAACTTGTTGGTAAGTGCCTAAAATGTACAAGGTTGATTAGGTTGACCTAGTAGTTTGAATCTGATGCTTGAAAGTATATAGGGTCAATTGGATTGACCTAGTAGTTTGAACTAGAATTCTATAAAATGTGCACAAATAAAACAATGTCATTTTGATGTGACTATGTGTCAAAATTATGCATATAATTTAGTACTGTGTCAATACATTTGACTCAATAATGCAAATATATGACAAATAAAATGATAAAATGATGAAAATAATTGAAACAAATCTTGCAAGGGTTAGATTCACATTAGGTTTTCTAGAATATATGCAATAAAAAATGCATCATGTCTATAAATAAATCCTAACTCAGAGAAGATAGATCATACCATACACTTCTGACTAGGGATAAATTCTTAAGTGGGAGCATGACTAATATGGAGATCTGCTAGACTCGATTATGGGATCTCCTACCATAATAAAGCATGCTAATGAGGATTCCAAAGACTCTAGTCTAACATAATCATGAAATAACCCTAAAGGTGTCCTAATTTTTGATATTTCACCTATACTGATAACAAGTAAAATAAATCTAATCTAGTGCTCACCAAATATTGTGGCATAAAGTGGGGGTTATAAATAATAAAAATAAAGATGCATATAAGACATGTACTCATGTCAATGTATACATAATCCTAATGAATGGAAAAGAAGTAGAAATGCATATTTATATACTCTTATAAAGGATAAATAAAGTTAGGAATACTTATCTTTAAAGATGAACCCACTAAGTCTCAGTCTCTCCCTTGGCCAACCTGTTTTGCAAGAAGTTATTATGGTAAGGATAACAAAGAAATATCAGCTCTAGGCTACATAACCTATCACTACCTCTAAATGACTTCTCCATAAGACAAGATTAGTGTCTCCAAAGAAAATATGAAATCTTAAGCTTTAATTCTCAATTAGAATGGTCAATAAGTAGATGTTCATTTTATCTTACTTATTATTTTGATTCTTCTTAATAAATGATAGAAATGAACTTTTATTTATAGGTAGATTTAACCTTTAACCCTTCCTAAAATCCTATTTGATAGGGTCAACCAAGTTGACCTAGCACAATTTTAGAGAATAATTCACTAGGTTTCGAGCTAGGTCAGCCAAAGGCTAACCTAATTCCTAAGTGAAAATATCCTAAAACTTTACAAGGTTGACCCAATTGACCTATCACAACCAACTGATAAAATGGGATTTAGATGAGGAAAAGGAGGATAAAATGTATCAAATTCCTAGAATGGGTATAATAAAGAAGGGCAAGCTTAAGTATAATGGTTTTAGGAGACAAGTGTGTATATAACAAGTGGAAAAAGGGATAACAATCCTATGAAGCACCAATGGCCTGCCCAGCCCTTTCCCAGTGTACCCCTTAAGGCATTCACTTAGAAAAATTGAGAATCGATGTGTTTTTACATGATACAAAGTGTTAGTAATCGATAAAGTTTGAAATTATTGTGTATACAGATGACACTAACCTATTTTACCTTAATTTCATATGTAACATTACTTATGTTCCATCTTATTATCCTCTTTTCATCCATCATCCCTAATTGATCGACTAAGACCAACAAGAGTCATACATACCATTGGATGATTTTTAGAATGATGAGGTAGTTTATGATTTCTTGGGCCTCAGAGATGGTTTTCTGCTTGGTGATAACATTAAGGGATTTTATATTAAATTGGATCCTATTAATTATTTTGGAGAAGAGGTGAACTTCTTTAGTTACAAAGAAAAAGAAAAGTAAAATCAAATAATGAGGTCCCAACATGAAAACCACTTTGAGACACTTTTGGACCAAGAAAAAAGTAAAGAAAGAGATGAGTCTCATGTTGAAACCCTATTTTAGGTGTCTTTAGATGGGAAATTCACACTCTTTCAAATGAAGCCTAGGCCTCCTCAAGTCCTTAAACTTTATGATGATCCAAAATCAGTTCAAAGGATCATAAAGTATTTGATTAGTTAGATTAAGATTTCATGTATGCCTTTGTAAAGTATCCTTTGACAGAATTTGGTGATTTGGATTCTTTTTATATGGGTAAACTTGATGAGCTATTAAATCCAAACATAGAAGAAGACCAATGTTCCACACTACCAACTATTCTAGAATATGGTTCCACACTGCTTGTAAAAGATACCAAAGAAATTGACATTGGAACATCATTTGATCCTAAATGGATCAAATTTGGAGTTTCCTTCATTAAAGAGAAACATGAAATTATTAATACCCTCCTTCCAGAGTTTGTTAATGTTTTTACCTAGTCTTATTTAGATATGCCTAGTTTGGACTCTGATTTAGTTATACATCTCCTTGTTTTACACCCTAATGACAAGCCATTCAAGAAGAAGCGAAGATAAATTCACCCTTTCATAGACATACTTGTAAATAAAAATTATAAAAACTTTTAGAGGTAGGGTGTATCCATCCTATAGATTTTTCAAAGTGGATATCAAACAAAGTCCCAATAAAAAAAGTGACAAGGAATCTAATTATGTACTAATTTTAGAGATATAAATAAAGCATGCCCAAATAATGACTTTCCATTGTCCAACATTGATATGATTATAGATTTCATGGTAGGTTATGAGATGATATCTCTTATGGATGGCTTCTCTAGATATAATTATATCAAAATAGTTCCTAAAGACCAACATAAAATGACATTCACCAATCCATGGGGAATGTTCTATTATCAATTGATGCCATTTAGCCTCAAGAATTTTGGTACAATATACCAACATGTAATGAATGTCATTTTCCATAACATGATGCAAGATATTTTTGAATAATATATGGAAGATATTTTGGGAAAATATAAGACTAGAGAATGACATATAGATTGTTATAAAGAATATTTGAAAGGCTTCATGAATACAAAGTGAGGATTAACCCTAAAAAGTACATTTTTGTAATTACTTCCAAAACATTACTAGGTTTCATTATCTCTAATAGGGTAATTTAATTTAATCTAGCCAAGATTAAGGTCATTAAATAAATGTCTCCACTTCTAGTATGAAGTAAATCCATAGCTTATAGGGCAAGTTTCAATCCATAAGGTGATTCATTTCTTATTTGGTGGATATGTGTCATCCCTTCACTCATATTATGAAGAAAGTCACCACTTTCTCATGGAATATTGATTGTCAACAATCCTTTGAGCAGTTAAAATAATATTTGGAAAATACACATATTTTATCTTGACCAACACATGGAAAATTGTTACTTCTCTACATCTCAATAACTGAGTATTCCTTGGGGACACTCTTTACACATCATGATGATCAGGAGAAATAAATATCCATGTAATACTTAAGCTATACATTGATTGATTATGGATATAGTTACATCTAATTTGAAAAATCCTTATTAGTAATGGTGTTTTTAGCCCAAAATTTATGACATTATATGCTCAAAAACCAAACCATTTTTATTGTCAAAATGGACCCACTCAAATACCTACTTTGTAAGGTATAAATTTGACTAACTATATGGCTAAATGGGTCATGCTATTGAATGAATTTGAGAATGAATATGCACATAAAAATGCCATTAAAGGGTAGGAAATTATAGATCAACTTGTTAAAACACCCTTATCAGATACTAAGACACTCATTTTCAAATTCCATGATGAGTCAATCATGACTTTGGATGATAATTATTTTATGTCTTAACACTAAAATATTTACTTTGATGGTTTCTACAAGTCTCATGGATCTAGATCTAGTAGTTTATTCATAACACCACATCAGGATCTTATTCCCAAAGTATTCCACATTGGTTTTTCTTGTACTAATAATATGTCAAAATATGAAACATTCATCATAAGGCTTCATCTATCAGTACAATGGAATATCAAGAAATTACATGTTTATGAAGATTCTCAACTAATTATTGACCAGGTGATAGAGCAATACTAGACCAAAGATGACAAGTTTATTCCTTGCAAAAATATGGTGGAACATCTCAAATAGAGCTTTAAACACATCTAGTTTGAATAAATCCCAAGGGCCAATAATAGGACTATGAATGTAATGCAAATAATTAGTTCCCTAATAACAATTATAGATCATGTTCTAGATTACCAATTCCTTATCAACATCTATTAAGTCCAACTCATATAATTTCTAAATATGAAATGGTATGTGATATTATTGGCCCCAACTCACCTTGGTACTCTGATACATATGCATACCTTCATGATAATATTCTCCCTTATGACATTTCATGTAATAAATAAAAAAATTTCATTCATAATATCTCTCGTTATACCATACTCGATTCCACACTCTATTGTAGAGGATATGATGGAACTTCACTTTATTATTTAGATTTAGTAGAGTCTAGATTAATGCTTAAAGAAGTAAAGGAAGGGATTTATAGGGCTCACACCAATGGAATGGTCCTTTCCAAAAAAATTATACGTATAAGGAATTACTAGACCATTATAGATTCTAACACATGTGATTATGTAAAGAAGTGTGTGGCTTATCAAAATCACCCTAATATCATTCAAGTTCCAGATCAAGCACTTCAACCAATCACCATGTCATGGTCATTTTCCACATGGGGTCTTAATCTTGTAGGGAAAATCAATACTGCTAATTTAGATGGCCATAAACATGTCCTCACTATAACTAAATATTTTATAAAGTGGTTTGAAGCCATTCCACTCACTTATGTAACTAGTAATCAAACATATAAATTCATCATGAATCATATTATTTGTCATTTTTCCATTCCCTCTGACCTCATTTATGACAAGGATGATCCTTTAAAAATAAGGATGTCAAATACCTCTATGCTAAATAACATATCAAACAACACTTTTCTACTATATATTTTCCTCAAAGCAATGGCCAAGCCAAAGAATCTAATAAAACCTTGGTCCAAATCCTTAAAAAGACTATTAATGCTTTTAGCAATGTTTTGAATTTAAAACTATTTCCTAGCCTATTGGCTTACCATATCAATACCTAAACTTCAAAAAGAGCCACACCATATTATTTCATTTTTGACACTAAATCTATTCTCCCTATTGAGATCAAGTTGCCTTATGTATTTCATTGAAGGATATCATTGATGAGGAGGAGTCTAGAGTCTTTAAGATTCAATAATTAGTACTACTTGATGAAAAATGGGTAGCTACTTTGAAAAATCTCTAGGAATATTAGAATAAGTTGTGGCATAGCTACAATAAACATATCAAACCCATAGACTTCAAATTTCATAAATCATCCTAAAAGAGAATAAAAATAATACTAATGCCAACCATGAAAAGAAGGGAAAGTTTGATCCTAATTAGTTGGGTCCATTAATCATCACAAATAAATATAGTTTTGGAGCTAAGGTAAATTTTAGTGGCTATTATTCATTAATTCACAAATATCTCAATTTTATAAATTAGCATTTAGTTATTTTAGGGGGTGATGAACAATATGGATTCACCTAAATTATCTAGGTGTAAGTTAGTTTTCCAGGTCAGCTTACCTACCATTTAAAATAATTTTTATACATATAAATATAATTCACCACTCCATCAAAAGCCAATATGAGATTATTTACCATTATATATTAACACACATTTATCCATATACTCATAATTACAAATTTTATTAGCAGGAAAGGATGAAGTGTTAAGTGATGGTGTCAATCAATAACATGCTACCAAGTGATATCAAAGTTATCAAATGACATCAATGATATCAAACAATAATAATGATTCCAAATGATATTAATGTTATCACTTTAAAGCAATGTTGTTGAATGGTGTTAACACTATCGAACAAAAACAATGTAATCATTTAACAACAATATCTATCATTTTATAGTAATGTTGTCAAATGACACGTTCTTATCAAGTGACATATTTTTTATCAAATGATAACATTATTGTTGTTTAATAGTATTACTATCAAATGATATAATTATTATCATTCAAAAAAATTATTATCAATTGATAGCCTAGTTGTCATTTGATAACATTACATTCATTTGCCATCAACTCTATTATTCGATGGTAAAGAGGTGTGATGTATATGAAAATAAGGCATAGTATATATATAGGTTTTACATATAGTTGCATGCCAATATAACTTTTTTACTCTATTATGATTCACTTGTATATTCACCTTCTCACCTAAATACCTTGCTATAATTTTGAAACACATACCTAGAGATTCATCAAAAAACCCAAGTTGATTTATATATGTGCCACTTAAATTTACCCTATTTGAAGTATATAAATTAGTTACACTATATGGAGAAGAGCTAGATAAGCCCATGAATATTATGCATCTCATGAATTTATACACAAAGCTGATTAAAAATTATCTATGAGAACTCCTGCTTGGGGGCATGGCCCAAAAAAACCCTCCCTTCATCCTACTTCTCATTGAGTTAGTCTATCATGATCTTATTACACCATCCAATTACCAATCTTGATCTTGGATCTCTTTCATGAGTACAATATACAATTTTAGATGCCAAAATTTATAGAGGTAGTTTCCATATATAATGCAACTTTGGTCATCATCAACACAAATATGAAGTTAGTATCTCATTACATAGGTGCATGGTTTTTATTGATGCCTAAATCTGTCACTTTAGGGTAAACAACCTCTATGGGAAGATTTACAAGTGTGGGACCAAATTGTGGTCTGTAAAGCAACCTCCAAGATTTTAGAAGCTAGATATTTAATTGATCTCAAGGGGGTGAAAAAGGGAAGGAAGGAAATGAAAATAACACTAACATAAAACTAAGGCGATGTTGAAAATATTATCATTGATGTCAAAGGTCTAGAATTATTGGTGATAAAGGCCCCATTGCATTTAATGGTGTTTTTAATATTCATATCTTCGCTAATGTGTGTTAATATTTATTTAATATTAATGAATATATTTTTGGTTGCATATGATTCAAAAGAGGGCCCATGGAGAAGTCAAAGAGTCATGGGGTAAAAGATGAAAAAGGAATGGGATGCATTTTATCATGAAGAGTCATCTTGAGGAATTCCAAGAGTCACCATGTGAAGATAAAAGAGGTATAACACATTTTTCCATGAAGGGACACTTTTAGGAATATGACAAGTCACCAAGATAAAGACAAAAGAGGAAAGGATGATTTTGCTTATGAAGGGTCACCATATGACTTTTCAAATGCAAGTATATTAAGGGTCATGAAAGTTTGGCACCATTTTACATGAGGATTGAAATGTCACAAAGGGTGAATGCCAAAGGTCATTTGGAAAGTTATAAATAAAGGCTTGAGAAGCCATTTGTTAGATGCAAGAGAGTGCATGGTTTGTATTTATTTTTGAAGAGATAAAAGAAGGAGATATTGTAGAGTTCAATCATTTGTTAAGTAAGAAACATTGAGAGATAGTTTTGTTTTATACACAAGAGGGGTTGGTTCTCTTGTGGGTTGGTGATCACAAATCTTTATAAGGGTTTGGTGCTCCTATGGGTTGCTGCTCACAAATAGTTGTTGTGTTAGTGCTCAGCAAAGGGGTTGGTGCTCCTACAAGTTGGTGCTTGAAAAATTTGTAATTTGATTTGGTGCTCATTCATATACTTGAGATTTTTCTCTGTGGTTTTTCCCACTTTGGGTTTCCACCTAAAAATCTAGTCTCTCTCTCTCTCTCTCTCTCTCTCTCTCTCTCTCTCTCTCTCTCTCTCTCTCTCTTTTGTGGTGCATATTATTATTTTAGTTTTATTACATATCTTGAATGTGTGGTTAAGTTGTTAAAGAAAATTAATTTGATTAAGTAAAATATATATAATATACTAATTTACCCACCCCCTCTCAGTATATTTCATGCATAATAATTAGTATCAAAGCAGGTTCTTTTTGAAAAAAAATTGTAGCTTGAAGGTAGATCGGGAAAGTATGATGGTTGGATCACATGAAGGTTTTTATACAAATAAGGAATTATTATTTTATGGGACACATTATGTTTTTTAGAGTATAAGGATGAATACTTATTTGATGGCCCTTGGATTTGACATATGGTGAGAAGTGGTGGAGGAATATAAAGAGCTATAGACACTTGTAACTACTTTAGCAGAAAAGAAGGCAAGTGAAAATAATGCTAAAGCATTAAGTGCTATTTTATGTGGTTTATGTGAATAAAAATTTGTTAAAGTTATGCAATGTAAATCTGCTCATGAAACTTGGGTAAGACTTGAGAATATATACAAAGGTGATGGAAAGGTTTAGCAAGCTAAGCTTCAGACTTTCAAAAGATAGTTTGAGAGTTTGAATATGGAAGAAGAAGAAAATATAGTAAGTTATCTTTTGTGGGTTGATTAAATAGTTAATCAAATTTAAGGTCTTGAGAAAAGTTAAAAGAATCAACTATGGTTCAAAAAGTTTTGAGATCTCTACCATTGAGTTATGATGCAAAAGTTTTGGCAATTACAGAGATGAAGAATTTATCCAAGCTAAAGATGGATGAGCTTCATGGTATTCTTATGACATATGAGATGTGAACTAAACAAGAGAAACCCTCAAAGAGAGAAGATATTTTCAAGACATCAAAGAAAGAGAAGGCTAAGATTCACAAATCCAGTGATAGTTCTAGCGATGATGAAAATGACAACAAAGCTTTATTCATTTGCAAGCCAAAAAAAGGCACACATGACTAGTGTAACCATCCTTAATGAATACCATTTGTCATTAATGAATAACATGACAAATGAGAAGATTCTTTATATTTATTGGTATTATTGTTTCTATATGGTTGCTAAATTTTTATAGTTATATTGTCCTTGTATGGTTGCTAAGATTCTTTGTATTTACTGGTCTCTATGTAACTATCATGTGATTCGTAAGTGAAGTTATGATTGAACAAAAATGCAATGGTGTGAATTAATAAATAAAGGGGATCATATATTCCATGTAAACACTCGAGCTAAAATTAGGCAAGACCTTGGTGTAGACCAATCAATTTTAGATCTAAAATTTGCAAGGTGAATTCCAAACTTGGTTCAAAAGACTTAGATTTTTCAAATGGAGAAGATCTTAGACCCAAATGGACTACATAACAAGACCATATTTAGACCAAAAAGTACACATGATTTTGAGCTTGGTTTGAAACAAGCCAAAGGTTTTTAAAAAACATGAGTAGCATAACAACATTCCTTTAATAATATGGTATGATAATGGTTTTGGACATCAAAATTCAAGGAAAAATTTTGAAACAAAATGTGTAGTGTAATGACACCCCATTGAACAAGTCACACAAAAATGATTTTTGGAATAAAAACTCTAAGGTAATAGCAAGTTTTTATGCACACAATTGAGAAAATATCAATAAATCAATTTGAAAATTAAATATCTAACTAATTGGTCAACTTATGGTTCCTCATAAGAGATTAATATCTTTTTATATTTTATTCATTCTCACTCATGTTGCACACACTCTTATGGAGGTTGAAGAGACTACTCCACATGGAAGGGAATATGTACTACTCCAATTATTAAATGGATCATTATAAAATGGAGAGAATATTTTCACATATACTTACTTCCATCTTATCTCCATCATTGCATACCCAAATTACTAAAATATATTAGAATCCTTGTATGAATTTTAAATGGATCATTATAAAATGGAGAGAATATTTTCACATATACTTTCTTCCATCTTATCTCCATCATTGCATACCCACATTATTAAAATATATTAGAATCCTTGTATGAATTGTAAATGGATCATTATAAAATGGAGAGAATATTTTCACATATACTTGCTTCCATCTTATCTCCATCATTGCATACCCACATTACTAAAATATATTAGAATCCTTGTAAATTTTACCTAAAAAATAACTCATAGACCTAAAAAAGTTGGTGGTGATATTATAATTAAAGGATATCAATCTAAATTGGTCCAAAACACAAAAATATGAATATTTCAACACAATGCACCCTTTAATTATGCATCTTCCCAACCTTAGTTAGATTTAATTAAGATGCTAATGGATAAAATGACTAACCTAAATTTCACCTAAAAAATAACTCATAGACCTAAAAAAGTTGGTGGTGATAATATAATTATTATTTTCACAAGCTATAATAGTCATAATATCAAGATGGAATCATGTGGCCTTCATATAGTCCATAGGTTTGTTACAAATTTGGTCATAGACCTACAGTCATAAACCTAAAAGTAGTATAAAATAATATTATACAAAATGGAGTAAAAACATAGAAAACAAACATATCTTAATAAGAAAGTTGGTGGTGATAATATAAGTAAGGGATATCAATCTAAATTCATCCAAAACACAAAAATATGAATATTTCAACACAATGCACCCTTTAATTATGCATCTTCCCAACCTTAGTTAGATTTAATTAAGATGTTAATGGATAAAATGACTAACCTAAATTTCACCTAAAAAATAACTCATAGACCTAAAAAAGTTGGTGGTGATAATATAATTAAAGGATATCAATCTAAATTGGTCTAAAACACAAAAATATGAATATTTCAACACAATGCAGAAACATGAGGCATACTAGGTACAAAGGAGAGACACTAAGATTCGAGTTACCATAAAAATATAAAAGATACCTGCTCATAATAAGAATAAAGCTATATAGGAAAATAGGTGAGATACTAAGATCAATTCATGAGGGTTATATGAACAATAAAATTAAAATAAACCTACCTTCCCAAAACATTTTCCCCATTATTCAATACCTCTTACAAATTTATAGCTAAGTTCCCAAATAAGGGTAATGATGACAATGAAGAAGGAAAATATACATACAAGAAGAATTTTAAAGGAAAATTCAAGAAGGGATTCAAGAAGAAGAGTTTGTATTCTAGAGATCCTAGCTCAGCTGAAGATAGTGGAGTCAGTGATTCAGAGGAAGAAGAGATTCTTTTCATGGCCATACATGCATATTCCTCCACAAGAAAAAGTATAAATGATCAAGAAGAAGAATAGAATGAATTTGAAGTGAATATGGAAGGAGAACTCATTTGTGCCTTAGAAGAGTTAAAAGATCTTGAGAAGAATAATCAAAGATTAAAGCTCCAGATTGAGAAAAATGAAAGAGAGTTAAAAGGAAACAATTGAAGATCTACAAGCACACTTTAAAAAATCCAATAAGAATGAGTATATAATGGCATAGTTGCAAACATTAATTAAATAATGTGAAAGTTATGTTATTGAAATTGCTTCTTTAAAAGTAGATCTTGAGAAAAAAATAAAGCAATCAATGATAGAGTAGCTAATGATTCAAAATTTGATAATAGCACTAATATGTTGAATAAGAAATTAGAAATTCAAAGATAAATGTCAAATAAAATAGATATCAGATTTGAAAAAGAGAAAAGAGAGGACACTACTTTCATAGACAAGGAAAAAGGAAAGAGCTATGTTGAAGCTCTTACAAAAGAGGAAATAAAAAGGGAAGAAGTTAAGAATATAGAGGACATCTCAAACAAAGAAGATTGGAAAGAATAGAGATATAAAAGGCAATCATGTCAGAGTTACAAAAACATTTCCTATTTTTATGGTTACTATTTTTATTGTAATGGATATGGTCATAAGAAAATAGAATTTTGAAAAAGGGATAACAATTTCAGAAATAAGGAGAAGGAAAGTCATGCAGAGTCAAGCAGAAGCTACAACTCTTTTGCTCCTCTATTGGGATTTAATAAAGAGACCATAATATATTATAAGTAAAACAACTTTTGACACATATCTTAGTACTATAGAAGTGTGTTTGAGTCAGTCAAGAAGGACCAAAGTTTTAAGGCTCCATTCATCAAGAAGAAAGTTTAGATAGGTTCATGGCAAAATAATAACTTGAAAAATCTATGTTGGTGCAGATAGCTTTACATGCAAGAAATGAAGAAAATCCATGGTTCATTGATATTGGATATTCGAGGCACATGATAGGAGACAAGAGCAAGTTCATAACCTTGAAGAATATCAATGGTGTCATAGTGAAATTTGGAGACAATACTACTACCAAAATTGCTGAAAAAGGTACACTAAGTTTAGATAATGGTAGAACTAAAACTAAAAATGTTTTGTATGTATAAGGTCTTAAGCATAATATTTTGAGTATAAGTCAAATTTTTGATCAGGAACATACACTAAAGTTTTATGCAAAAGGTTGTGAAATTAAAAGAAAAGATTTAGATATGTTGGTTGCATATGCTAAGAGAATAGGCAATAATTTGTATATGCTATTAGAAATCAAAGATCAAAAATGTTATTTGAGTCAGATTGAAGAAAATTGGCTATGACATAGGGGAATGGGGCACATAAATTTTGACAATCTTGTCAACATCAGCAAGAAGCAAGTAGTCAAAAATGTTCCAAAGATTACAAAGCCATCTGACACTCTTTGTGAATGTTGTCAGCATGGGAAGTAGGCTAGAAGGTGGTTCAAAACAAAAGAGTACTCGACCACTCAGATGCTAGATCTTGTTCACACTGATCTATGTGGACCTATGAGAACTTAAAGTACTCAAGGTGAGAAATATTTCATGTTGCTTATTGATTATTTTTCACGTATGACTTGGGTAATGTTTTTAAATAAAAAATTAGAAGCTTTCAAACATTTCAAAGCATTCAAAGCATTAGTTAAGAATGAAACTAGTTTAAAGACTAAGGGTCTAAGCTTAGATCAAGGAGGAGAATTCATGTCAGATCAATTTATTGAGTTTTGTGAAGACCATAAAATAAAGAGACATTATTTAGTAACTAGAACTCCATAGCAAAATGGAGTAGTTGAACAGAAAAATAGAATAATTTAAGAGATGGTGAGGACAATGCTAAATGAATATAAGATAAGAGATAAATATTGGAGAGAGGTAGTTGGTATACTAGTGCATATTTAGAATAGAAAATTATTGAGAGTCAATATTGATAAGAATCCTTATGAGCTATGGAAAGACAAACGAGCAACAGTTGATTATTTCAAAGTTTTCAGCAATAGATGCTTCATAAAGAGAACTAATAAAAAACTTGGTAAGTTTGAATCTAGAGCAGATGAAGATATATTTTTTGGTTATTCTTATAAAATTAAAGCTTATAAATGTTATAACAAAAGGACTAAGAAAATTATTGAAAGTGCAAGTGTCAGGATAGAAGAAGATGGAACACAAAGAATCAGTGATCCAGTAGACATTCCTAAAATCATTAAAGAGGAAGATTTTGAAGAATTAGATGAAAATGAGAAGAAGGAGATAAAGGACACCAAAATTTCATATAAATATGTTCAAAGAAATCATAATGAAAGTGACATCATCATGGACATAAATGAAGGAATTCACACCAGAAGAATGATGGTAAGTGAATCTGAGCAAGTTAATTTATCTTTGTTATCCAAAATTTAGACTAGAACTTTTTTAGAAGCTATACATGATAAGCATTGGGTTAAGGCTATGAATTAAGAATTAAATCAGATAGAAAGGAATGATAATTGGGAATTAGTGCCTAGACCAAAAGATCACAATGTGATAGGAACAAAATGGGTTTATAGAAATAAGTTGAATGAAAATGGAGAAGTGACTAGGAATAAAGCAAGATTAGTATGTAAAGGATATGCTCAAATTGAGGGAATATATTTTGATGAAAACTTTTTACCAGTGGCAAAGTTAGAGGCTATTGAATGTTTCTTTCATATGCAATGTTTAAATTTTTTAAAGTGTTTCAGATGGATGTCAAATTTGCCTTCTTGAATGAGAATATAGAAGAAGAGGTCTACATTGAATAGCCTAAGGGATTTATTCTCTCAAATATTAGTAGCAGTGTATGCAGATTGAAGAAAACATTATATATATTGAAACAAGCTCCCATAGCTTGGTATGCAAGACTTGATAAATACTTACAAGATCAAGGTTTCAACAGAGGATTTATTGATAGTAATTTCTACATCAAAAAAAAAGGTGAGCATCAATTGATTTTTGTGGTATATGTTGATGACATCATTTTTGGAGAAAATATTGAAAAAATGACAAACTAATTTTCTAATAATATGCAAAAATAATTTGAGATGTCTATGCTTGGAGAATTGTCATTTTTCTTAGGATTGTAAATATTTCAGTCAGATAAATGAATTTTCATATCTCAAAAAAAATATGCTAAGGAAATGTTGAAGATATTTGATTTTGAGGATTGTCCACTAGCTAGAACACCAATGTGTACAAGAAATAAGGTGAGAAAGGATGAAGATTCACCTATTACAAATCAATCTTTATATAGATCTATGATTGGTAGTATTTTATATTTAACATCATGGAGGCCAGACATCATGCATGTAGTAGGTATGGTTTTAAGATATTAGTCAGCTCGAAAAGATAGTCATGTTCAGTTGGTGAAGAGAATATTTAGATATATTAAGGGGACATTGGATTATGGATTATGGTATCCCACAAATAGAGATTTCACTTTGGTTACTTATACAGATTCAGATTGGGCAAGGTACTTGGATGACATAAAGAGTACAAGTGGAGGAGCTTTCTTCCTTAATGATAGCTTAGTATCATGGTTAAGAAAGAAGTAGAATATATTTCAATGGTATTGTGTTGTACTCAAGTGCTTTAGATGAAGAAAACTTTGGAAGATATCAGGGTAAAGTATGATGAACCTATTTCTATTTTTTGTGATAACAAAAGTGTTATTAATATTTTGAAGAATCCAATGATGCACTCAAGAAAAAAAATATTTCCATTAGATTACTATATGTTTTTCAGATGGTAGTATGTGTAGTTTCAAAATGTGGTAGTTTTAGTTTGAGGTTGACATCAATGACAAAGGGGGAGATTGTTGGAAATATTATCATTGATGTCAAAGGTCTAGCATTATTGGTGTTAAAGGCCCCATTGCATTTAATGGTGTTTTTAATATTCATATCTTTACTAATGTGTGTTAATATTAATTTAATATTAATGAATATATTTATGATTGCATATGAGTCAAAAGAAGGCCCATGGAGAAGTCAAAGAGTCACGGGGTAAAATATGAAAGAGAAATGGGATGCATTTTCTCATGAAGAGTCATCTTGAGGAATTCCAAGAGTCACCATGTGAAGACAAAAGAGGTATGGTGAATTTTTCCATGAAAGGACACTTTGAGGAATATGAAAGGTCACCAAGATAAAAACAAAAGAGGAAAGGATGATTTTGCTTATGAAGGGTCACCATATGACTTTTAAAATGCAATGATATGAAGGGCCATGCAATTTTGGCACCATTTTCCATGAGGATTGAAGGGTCACAAAGGGTGAATGCCAAAGGTCATTTGAAAAGCTGTAAATAAAGTCTTGAGAAGCCATTTTTTAGATGCAAGAGATTGCATGGTTTGTATTTGTTTTTAAAGAGAGAAAAGTAGGAGATATTCTAGAGTTATATCATTTGTTGAGTAAGCAACATTGAGAGATAGTTGTGTTTTATACACAAGAGGGGTTGGTTCTCCTGTGGGTTGGTGCTCACAAATATTTGAAAGGGGTTGGTGTTCCTATGGGTTGGTGCTCACAAATAGTTATTGTGTTGGTGCTTGGCAAAGGGGTTGGTGCTCCTATAAATTGGTGCTTATGAACTTTGTAATTTGAGTTGGTGCTCATTCATATACTTGAGATTATTCTCTGTGGTTTTTTCCACTTTAGGTTTTCACGTAAAAATCTAGTCTCTCTCTCTCTCTCTCTCTCTCTCTCTCTCTCTCTCTCTCTCTCTCTCTCTCGTGTGGTGCATATTATTATTTGAGTTTTATTACATATCTTGAATATGTGGTTAAGTGGTTAAAGAAAAGGAATTTGATTAAGTAAAATATATATAATATACTGATTCACCCCCCCTCCTAGTATATTTCATGCTTAATAGGCAATGCACTAAGAGATTTAAAGTGTTAACCTATAATTGCATAAAATAGATTGAATCCTTAAACACTATTGACCATAAAGGAGCACAAAGCATGAATTAAGATCTATAATGTAAAAAAGAGTTATTAGTATAGAAGTATAGAAAAGAAATAATGAGTAGATATGACTTCCCACTCAAATTGACACAAAACACCACATCTTATTCATTGTTAGGTGGAGAACATGATATAGAAGGCCTCAAGGGCACAATATAAAATGTTCAATTTGACTTGTGAGGGGCACCTATTAAGTTTGTAGAATGGAAAATGGTAATTACTACTACTATTCTATTATAAATGGTTATTTACAAAAATATCAAAAATACCAATAAATGATAACCATCCCCTTTTCAAAAGAGATGAGCCCAAAATATATAGGTGAATAAGCTTCTTGTGGGAGTGACACCTAGAAATCTCAAAACTCACACATATGATGATGTCATTATAACTAAATTAAGGACTCAAGATCATGAATGTAGTTAACCCCTAGATATTTGATATGGTGAAATTGCTCTACCTTGTTATGGTCATGATGTTCAGGAGGAGTGTAGTGATGCCATGTGTATATCTCTGGAGCTACTTTTGTTATGTCATTAGAGATAGAGGTCCACTTGCCTTGGTTAATGGCATAACTCCTATCTCTAATAGGAAATTTTTTCCCTTGACAAGTGCCATATCTCCATGTGGACAACTCACCTCTCCCTTGTTACAATCTCATGATGGGTCCCATTCATTTATTTGCCTACTAATGGCATTGCTTGAAGGCCTGTAAAAAATAAATCACTCTTAGATAAGTGTTATGATGCCAATTGTCAAGCAGATACTTCTCTATGGGAAGTTGGGTACTTTATTGAAAAAATGAGTGTGAAAGTGCCATGTAGAAAAATTATATTTCACTTTATAACTACTTGGTGGGTCCTTCCCATCACCCTATTAGCCGATAACACTACTTGGAGTTTTGACCAGAAGGAAATGGCCTTGGATGAGTGCTAGGTTTCCATATATTGAGTTGGTACTACTATGAGATGAAATAAGGACTTCTTCATGTCAAAGAAACATTAGGTTACCATGTGTTAGAAGTAGAGGGAGGCAAATACTTAGGAAAAATATACAAAATAGGGCCCTGAGAAAGGAAGACGATGAAAGGCAACTACTAGATATGTCAAGCAAGCCAAAGACCAAATATGAGATACTTAAAATAATCATAAGGGTGGATTATGATCCATAGTTCTTGGTAAATCATAGGGATATTTGCCTATATATGAGAGAACCCAAAACTTTGGTATGCAGACCAATTGAGGTAAAAATTTTAAAATAGGAGGAAGGTTTATAAACTTAAATTTTTTAAAGAGATACCTATAAAGGTGCCCACTCTTCCTCCTTGGGTTGGCCCTTCTTATTAAGAGTCTTATAGGTTCTATCTAGGTTGATAATATCCTTGAATGAGTTGTTACACAAACCCTATACTACTGCCAACATCTAAAATTCAAGCTAGGTGAGTGGCTAAAATATTTTCTCCACTTTAGAGATACTAGGTGATTAACCAAGAGTCATGAACATGGTCTGGTCATTTTGTTTCTACTCCAACAATGATTTGATTTGGTCTTTTAATAGGACATTATTATTTGCCAAGAATGAGGAGGGTCATCCCAATTGGACTAGTTGTTCAATGTGTCCCCATCTATTTTGGACCTCTTTTTCTAAGGCATTAAATAATGCCTTATACTTAGTAGTTACCTTGTTGTAGCCTATAAATTCATTAACCTTTGCTACCACTTGCCTATGATCAGCCACCCTCACTACCTATAGTGTTTCATCCAAATTGATGTAAATATTTTGTATGAGGAGTTGTGCATCATATACCTTGGGGGTTATGAAGGTAATGACCTAGTCAACATATGTACTTACCTAAGAGCTCAACTTATATGAATCTATGATGAAGGTGAGGGCTAGCTTCAGGTTTGTAACTTCTCCTTTGATCCTCTCCTAGTAGATGTATAACTATTGAAACATTAGGAGGACCTCCATGATCTGGGAGTAGGTGATGAGGTCATTCTTTAGCTACATGATTTCCTAGTCCTTAATTGAGGACTCTTGTTATGTTTGATAATATAATTGTTGAAAATCCCAATTAGAATCCAAGAGCTTCTGATGTATCTACACCAGTTCAATCTCTTTCTCCTTTAGCTTGGTTTTTGTGGTCATATTTATATTGGCTTCCTCTTATAAAATTTCATTAGAGATGTGGATATGAAGGTTAGACCTCTCTTTGTTTAGCTCCATGTCTTTAGCTTTAGCTTTAACATTGAGATAGTTGAGTCTAGCCTTCACCTTGGCGAGTTTTAGCTTGGTCTTTTCCAACTGTCAAGTCTCTTTGATGTATTTTGTAGTCACAAAATTTTGTTTTTCCTCCATCAGTTCTACCGTATCAATGGGTCTGGCCTAGCTGAGGTTGAGACTAGTAGCTTGTATTGCATAGTATCCCATCTACATCTAATCATGGGGCTTGACTAATTGAGGGGACATGTGCACAATCATGAGGGATTGTTGTGTAGGGTTAAATAATTATTGCATGTGAGCAACTATTAGGGACTTGGACTATTTCCCTTTCCTCCTTTCTATCTGGGCTTCTTGGGCCCTTCTCACCACATCCATCTACTAATGGTATTTATTCAATGGATAAATATTCTCCCTTGTGAAGGGGAGTGATTGAGGTAGTATGAATGGAATGGTCACTTGCTACTATGAAGAAATAGGCATTGTTCCTCTAGATGTGAAAGGATTAACAGTGAGGGTGGAAGGAGAGAAAGGTGGGATCCCATGGAGTGGGGTGAAGGGTGATTATGCCATGATGTAAGATGATGTAGATGATGAAGGTAGAGGATTTAGAAAGGCATGAGGGAGGAGATCAATATCATGAAGGAAAACAATGTGAGCTTGATGGAGGATTGGGTGGTTGAAGAGGAGAGTGGGTCCAAATGAGGTTGAGGCAAAACTATGGATGGAGATGTGGGGGAAAAAAATGAGGCTGAGGTGGAAAGAAGGGGCTGTGAGAATCATATATTCTTCTATGAGGGATATAGAAAATGGATAGATTTTGGTTCTTTGGGCCATTTTTGCTTTGATGATCCATTTGTGAGGTGTCTTAAAGAGGATTTCTATTGTTATGGGGCTATGGGGTATGGGAACATGGGTGGAGGATAGGTTGAAGGCTTTCAAACCTCCATGACTTCCACCTCTTTTCCCAAAGGTACACCCCTACCTCTTTCCCAAGGGTATCTTCATCTTATTATACTATCTCAAAAGAGAATCTTACTTTTACCAAGTTTTCTTGTAGATGATGTTCATTTTGGAGACTTTTAAAGGTTTCATCTTCTTCCTCATCCTTAAATTTTGAGTACAGCTTGTTGATCTCTTTCCTATATTTTGTATAGGTGGTTATTTTCTCTTCACTCCAATCCCTCAAGGTGAGTTTTTCCCTCAATCCCTTTATCAAATTTTTTAAGGGGTCAAACATCTATACGACATCATAGAAGGACTCCTATGGTGTGAAGGTGTCTAATGAGATCTAAGACAAATGTACATAATACTCATAGTCATCTTCCATAGATGACTTCCTCTCCTTAAGGTATGGCTCAGGTTGGTGATTGGGCACATTGGTGTTTTTTAAGGAGGCTATAAAACCAATTAGTTCATAGTTCCACCTATCATTGATCAAGTTGAGGCTAAGATCCATGAGTTTAGATGTCAGTAGGCACTCCTATAGCCTTATCACCATTATGATGCCTCCTGTCATGAAGGGGATATCATATAGAGACTTCTTCTTCTTTCCTACTCTATAGATGGAGTCCATCACATCAAGTTGGTGGGCCAACTCTAAGGCCAAAGTTTTGTCTATCAGTAGGTGAAGGAGCTAGAATGGCTCACCCATAAACCTATGGGCTTGGATGAAGGTGAAATGGCTTCCAAAGAACTAGCTAATCAAAACCTTAATCTTGATGATCCATAATCACTACCTGTCCATCATCCTATCTATAATGGACTCTCAACTGAGGTCAATAAGGATAAGGGATAAAAATATTTCCAAGAACTCATATAAGTACTACATGATGGACAGTGTGTGGATCCATACTATGATTGGGGTCACCATGTTGGGGAAACTTATCATCTCATAGGAGTTGAGATTGAAATATGTGGAGAAAAACTAGGAGTGATGGAACAAAATGAGATACAAGAGGTAATAATAATACTGAAAGGTACCCAGCATTGAAAATTTTTCCATCTCATTCTTCATGGTGGTGGTAATGGTGTCTACAAAATGAATTATATATACCTCCCCTTTGTTCATCATAGTCAAGAGGAAGAACAATTATAACTAAAAATTAGTGATGTTGGTGTCTAAGTCTATCCCAAAGATGAAGGCCAATATGGATAGGGAATCCTTTAGGTACTTTATGGGGAAGCTCACCATGGATATGGGTAGAGGAGGTACTTTTGCATAGCCACTCTAGAGGCAAAAATTGATGAAGCATGTCTTTTTGTAGACGTGGGTGTCCTAAACATCTTGGAGGATCTCCATGCTATAGATGTTAGCCTTTAGGTCATTTGAGAGCTAGAAAATCTCCCTAGTGGCATTTTCACTAATTTTCACCCTCAAATGGGTTTTGTCTGCAATCATACTAGTGTTAGCACCATAACTTTTTGTGTAGAGAGTAATGATTTTTGATCATGGATGAACATAGGGCACCATGAGCTGGGCCAGTATGTAGTCCCATGTTTTTTACCTAAATAAGTTGTAGCCATTCCTCCCAACCTTCTCAATCATTCAAGAATGGGCACCCTCCCTCAAGATCTTGGGGTTTTTGGCTAACTTGGGTTCATATATCTCATCTATGAAATTGGTGACCAATGTTTGGTCTTTACAATGTCCTTTGGCCATATTTTTTATGTTTGTCACCTTCTCCTTTGGCTGAGTAGGGGTGGAAGAGTATGACTTGCTTACTAGAGGGGGAACGTCTCCCTGGTTACCCAAGCTATGGGTTCTCTATTTTCTTGGATGCTTCTTTCCTATTGATGAAGATGTTAAAGTCTCCATCTCAATAATTCCTCTTCAAAATCACTCTTTGTTCACAAATAAGATACTAGGTTAACAAATTTTACTCATAGGGTCTCAAAATTCTTGTCTCAACTCTCTCTACTCTTTATACTTTGTTCAATTACTTAATGCTCTCAACAATCTCAATGTATCTAAGTGTTTATCTAGATGAGGATAGGCATATTTATACACTAATGCTCTTAGGCAAGATCATCATGGGCAATTTTTAATTTGAGGTACCCCATAAATGTTGAGGGTGGCACACATGATTGAGGAGTAACTCGCAATATATTTGTAGTGATCTTTATGGGGAATCATGCAATATGGAGTGTTTGAAATTAATGTCAGGAGAGGTGAGTAGATAACTATCTTTTATAAAATGTTTTAAAAATTTAGGAGGGATAGGGTGGGGACACATGGAAATGATAGGAGGCACTTGTGCCAATGACACTTATTCAAATGAAATGTCAGTAAAAGGGAAACAAACCAAGGGAAATACACAAGTAGAAGGGGAAAATAATTAACTATGTATAAGGAGGAGGTAGGTAAGCTAGCTAAAATTCCTCAAGTCAATCTAATTAACAAAGATCTCCAATGTATTTCCATTTTTATCTTCTAAGTCGAAAGCATTTTCCTATCTATTGCCAATGATGAGAAATGACCCTTTTGACAAAGAATTAAACTTCACATGCTGGACCAACTTTGTGGCCCTTTGATCATACCTAAGAACCAAATCCCTGGGTTTAAATCATGGGTCTAACATTTTCTTGTCAAACCACCACTTGACCACTTTCTACCAAGTATTTTCATATCACTTAATTTATCTCTTGCTCCTTAGAGGCTAAGTAGCTTTGCAAGCCTAACCTCCATCACTTCATTTTTTGCAATCTAAATAGATTTTAGAAGCTATAAAGTAGGGATTTATGATGACATAGGCATGAATACCTCATTCCCATACATATTTCCATATGGGGAAGTCTTTACATTCTGCTTGGGAGTGACATGGTTTGTCCATAGGGTTATTTTCATGTCCATATACCACTCCCTCTACCAGTCAACAACCCTATTTTGATTAGTCTTATAAGGTTATTATTTTTTGACTCCACCAATCTACTCCCTTGTGGGAAGTAATTTGACAAAGTCTTTAAGAAGATACCATTTTCGAGCATGAAATCAAAAATCTTAGACCTGAGGAAAGATTTTGCATTGAAAAAGATGATCATCTTAGGTGGGTTGAACCTTGCTACAAGCTCCTATAAAAAGTTGAGGATTAAATTCTCGATTGCCTATTTCAAAGGGATTACTTTGATCCACATAGTGAAGTAGTCAGTGGCCATAAGTATCCACTTGTAACTGGTGCTAGAGATGGGATTGATCATTCTAATGAAATCTAAACCCCATTCTATGAAGGGTTCATTAGTCACAATTGGGTTTAGAGGCATGCCCAAGTTTTTCCTCTTCCCTACAAAGAAATAACATTTATGGCATTTTTTAACTACTTTTTGGTTGGACATTAGTATCCCATGCACATGATCTTGGCTATGATGGTTTTTACTAAGAAATGGCAACCTAGGGGGTATAAATGTATATCTTGGAGGATTTTCTAAGCTTGGTGTTTTTCAACACATTAGAGTAGATGCCCATTAACGTTTCTTTTGAAAAGGACTCCTTGGATTAGTGTGTAGCTAGCCCCTTATAATTGGTAAAAATACCTTTTACGTGTGGGGAGACCATTAGGATACCGATTGGTTTTTATGTATTGGATCTTGTTGACAACCTAGGATTTATGGATCTCATATTGGTTTAATAAAATTGCCTCTTGTGTGTCTTGTTATTCCTATGGGACATCTACACATTGGGATACATATTCATATATACCTCTTCCTCGAACCATCTTAGTCAACCTAACTTAGATATCATACTCAAGGATCTTGGTGATCCAATTGGCCCATTTTTTTGGTGATTTCTCCTTCCATTATGTATTCATGGATGTTGGAGTGTGCCACTTACACCATTATTTTGCTACTTACCACAAGGTTCCTGAATGTTTTGAGGCCCTTGACAATATCAAAATCCTATCTCTCTATGAAACTATATTTGAATTTATACCCATGCAATATTCTTGAATATAATGTGATCAAGTGCTTATTTCCTCCTACTTCCTCCTTTTGAGTTAACATAGCCACAAGACTATGCTCACTCCCATAGACATATAAAATGAAATCTTTGGAAAAGTCAAGGTTAACTAGTATAGGTGCAATGGATATCACATCCTCGATTCTATAAAATGTTTTTCTCCCCTTGAGTGTCTATTTAAAGGCTTGGTCCTTCTTTAACATTAGTGTGATTGGTCTCACCAATCCTACAGAGTCAGATATGAACTGGCTAATGAAGTTAATCTTCCCGAGGAAAGACTAGACCCCTTTCTTTTTCACTAGAGAGATAAGTCTTTGATGGCTTGTATTATTTTTGGATCGATGGTGATCCCTTCTTTGGCTACTACATGTCTAAGTAGCTTACCTTGCAAGACTCCAAACTCATTTTTTTGGGTTAAGAGACACCCCAAATTCTTGGCACCTTTAGAAAACCTTCTCCAAATGATCAAAGTGGTCTTCCTTATTCTTTGAGAAAATGGTGAGGTCATCCAAATATATGAGGATGATCCTTTTGATTAGTCCCTTAAAATCCACATCCATATCTTGATGGAATTTAACCCCAACATTATAAATGCCAAAAGGCATCGTTACATATGTGAAGGTTCCCCTCTTTGTGGTGAAAGTGGTTTTGTGATGATATTCTTCATTTAGCCATACTTGAGTATATCTTGAGAATATATCTAGCATAAAAAATATTTTCTCACCCACCATTATTTGGAGGATTTGTTCCATAGAGGGAAGGGGGTATTGATCCTTAAAAGAAGCCTTATTCAAGTATTGAAAGTCTATGCAAACTCAAATCTCTCCACTCTTCTTTCACACATGAACTAAGTTGGATACCCAAAGTCAAATATTTGATCAGGTATTTGATCTTTGAGTTGATTAGTTTTTAAGCTCTTAGGCCACGAGAGAATCAATTTTTGGCTTAATTAACCTTTGATTCTATCAGATAGGTTTGGATCCCTCCACCAAATCTATGGTGTGTTGAATGACCTCATGATCATATCCTCTCAAGTCATCATAGGTCCATATGATGATGCCTTCATACTTTTCATATAAAGATACCAATTTCTCTTTATCTTTTTGGGGAACCTCTTTTCCCACCTTTAACTTTCTTCCACCTCTAACATCAAGCTTATAATAGTCATATTTATCCATGACAAACTTTCATTTATCATTTTTGGCATCATTAAAATTTAATAGATTATCTAAGTTGATGAACCCCTTTGGTAGCTTGTTGGTTTTTAATTGCATTATTTGGTCGCCATAGGCCTCTTCAAAATTTAGTTATAATTATTTTATGAATTTTTATGATTGATGAAAAAACATGGAAATATGAGTATCACTTTCAAACACTTACCAATTTTGGTCATTATCAAGGATGGCATGTCTGATGATAACCCATATGGCTTACTCAATAATGAACAAGTCTATCACTACATCAAATTGGGATCTAATTATTTCCATCCTTTTAGTCTCTACATTTACAACTCTAGGGATGATTTGAATGTTAAAATATTTGAAGGTTTCAATCAAGTACCATATACAGTGGCAATAGGATTTCATGCACACATTCTTCATAGTTATAACTCCTCTTACCTACCTTACCACTAGTTCATAATCAATAAATAATTTTAGTTGCTTTATGCCCATCTGCTTGGTAAGGATAAGGCTATAGACTAGTGTTTTATATTCTCTCTCATTGTTTATGCAATAAAATTAGAATCAGAAGGCTCAAAGGGTCTCATCTCTAGAAGGAGACATTAGTCAAATGCTATCTCTAGAGCTGTTATTACACTTTACACCATCAAAATGTAGATTCCAAAATTAGGACTCATCTTTAGCCCCCCCCACTCTAGTCTTCCTTCCTCTTTGTGACCTTAGGAATGGCATGGTTTTTGTTGTGGATCATGGAGGTTCCAAGATCAATAGTGTTGAAGTTTGTGAATGGCTCACTCTAAATGAATTCATTGAGGAGGGCTTCTTCCTCTAGGTTTTTGGTGTCTACCACTTTTTCCTCTTTGAGCATCTCTACATGTTACATCTCTATCTTAGAGAAAGATTTTTGAATTGCTTCAAAATCTATCATCACCTCCTCCGTTATGTGTTCTTAATGTAGTGGATCAAAAAACACCTTTAATTTTGAGCCATATTTGGTCCTCAAGATCAAATGGGACCAATACAATGATAGGTACCCACCTATCTTGGTTGTAAAATATCTTGACATACATAGCCTAAAGATGGGGGGAATGTCTATCACTACAACCTATTATAATATAGTAATGTTATGATAGGAGTATAATGTGAGGGGAAGAACATAATGATTTTAAGGTTTAAACCTTCTTTCCATCTAGCTACATCACTCCTTTATTCAAGGGTTCATACTACATTTGTAATACATCGGCTATCTATTTAGGCATCACCATTGTGATAGCACCAAAATTGATCATGTAATTATGAAATAATTTTTTCCCCACAGTAAGTGTAAGTAAAATGGGGTGGATTTTTTTTCTTATCCCTTCTTTGGAATTGATGAATGTGGAAGGTGTTTGGGGTTGAGTACTCATGTTAGTCTCCTTTCCCTTTATCTGTGGGGGCTCTATGGTTGGCTCTCCTTATGTGGGATTTTCTCATTCTTCCAAAGCCTATTTTAGTAGAGACTTATACTCAGGGATGGATATGGTTTCCCAAAAGGAAACATTGGGTAGAACCATTTTCAACTTCTCTACCACATTTTATGACCTTGGGAGTGGAATCTCAGGGTTATTTGCCTTGTTATTCACTATTTCTTTCTACCTTGGATATGTTAGAGGTAGAGGTTGAGGCATCAAATTTTTATCAAAAGTCACTTTGGGCCTTATGGAGGCTTTGAGGCTTTTAGTGAATATTTTATTGGATTTCATATAGTATTCTAATTTAAATTATAAAGCTCTATACATAGAAACTTCGCTGGTATAGATTGCATCTTCACCTTCTACCTATGAGAAAAGTGCATGCTCCAAGGCTATTTCTTCTTATTTTTTGAGTGACATTCTCTACATTTCCATCATCAAGACTACATTCTCAATACTTGGAGATTGATATCCACAAGAAAAATTAGGTACATTCCCTTATCATCACTATTTAATAACCTTTTATTGTATATTTCCCCTTAGGTAATTTTAGGGTCCATGAGCGTCATTGTAAGGGAAATACCATGAATTAGAGTTGTTTGACAAGTTGTTTTGGTTAGTGACTAGATAGTTGTTTACATTTTATGATACTATGTGTAGGGGTTTAGGGACTAAAACCATTTGACTTGTAGGCCACATTTGATTGTTTGGCACTTGGTGGGTCAATTCTTGGGGGTTCTACCTTTGCCTCTCTTGATACTAGTTCTACTAGTATGGTGCTCTCATTTCTTAGTAGTTATTTAAAGGGGGATTTAGAGGAATTGCCTACTAAATTTTGAGATTTATTATCTCATCAGAGAAGTTTCAAAAATTACTCTTCATATCATTCATCTTTGTGGCTAACAAGGATGAAGTAGATGTTCTTGCTTGAGTGAGTAGATACATATACATAGAAATTAGTGCTCTTGAGGTCCTTGGGAATTCATCTTGTGGTAGAATTGATATCTCTAAGAAAATTGACATTAGTGGCTAAGGAAGAAGCTTTATTTTATATATTAATTTTTTTCAGCCCTTACTTCTAGATCATAAGCATTTGATAATGTCTAACCTCTAAGCAATTAGATCATGAAAATGATATCTGAGTTAAAGGCCTTAAGATATAAAATAATGGCCATGACCATGGGTAGACAAGAAACTATTAGATTCCTTTTCTAGGTCTTCTCAAACATGGAATTGAAATCAATGATGTCTTCTTATGGGGCCCTCTTGATAGTTATCAGTTGTTATAGGAGGGATGATTGGTCCACCTTCTCATTGAACCACTCAAAGAATTTGTCTCCAAAGTCATCCTAAGTGGATATGGAATTAGGAGGCAAGGATTGGTACCAATCAAGATCTCTCACCTTAAAGGAAGCAACTAATAGTATCAAGGCTACATTATGTGCATTAAAATAGTGTATAGTACACACATTTATAACATCTTGGAGATGTTCTGCTATAATCTTGAAATCTTCTCTCAAGAATTTAAGGAGTTCCTTCAATGAATTTATAGGAATGGGGTCCCATGTAGCTGGTGGTACCCTAGGGATAAGTGGGTTACTACTATCCCATGATACAAAGTTCCTCGATAGGCTTGGAAGAGCCATTTATTATTGTTAAGTAGTGCTATACTGTGTAATCTTTTAGTGAGTTAGATCTCCTAGAGGCAGTGTTAGTAGGCTTGGATTAATTATTGTCTATGACCTTATAAAAGGTATTTGATTCATAAACTTGAGCTTATAGTTAGGTAGACTAGAAGATCTAAAGTTCCACTAGCATGCCAAAAAATAAAAAATATTGATGCCTAAAACTCTCACTTTAGGTTAAATAACCTCTACGAGAAGCTTTATAGGCATGGGACTAAATTTTGGTTTGTAAAGAAACCTCCAAGATTTTAGAAGGTGAATCTTCAATTGATCTCAAGGGGGTGAAAAGGGGAAAGAAAGAAATGCAAATAATACTAACATAAAACTAAGGTGATGCACCAAGAGATTTAAAGTGTTAACCTATAATTGCATAAAATAGATTAAATCCTTAAACACTATAGACCATAAAGGAGCATAAAACATGAATTAAGATCTATAATGTAAACAAGAATTAATACTATAGAAGTAAAGAAAATAAGTAACAAGCAGACATGAATTCCAACTCAAATTGACATAGAACACCACATCCTCTTCATTGTTAGGTGGAGAACATGATACAAAAGGCCTCAAGGGCACAATACAAAACATTCAATTCGACCCATGGGGGGCACCTGTTAAGGTCATAGAATGGAAAATATTAACTACTACTTATATTCTATTACAAAAGATTGTTTACAAAAATATCAAAAATACCAATAAATGATAACCATCCCCTTTTCAAAAGGGATGAGCCTAGAATATATAGGTGAAGTATCTTTTCATGGGGATGACACTTGGAAATCCAACACTCATATATTATGATGCCATTGAAACTAAATGAAAGACTCATGATCATGATTGTAATTAATCCTAGATTCTAAATATGTTGCAATTTCTCTACCTTGTTATGGTCACAATGCTCAAGAGGAGAATAATGATGCAACATGTATATATCTAAAGCTAATTTTGTTACACCATTGGAGATGGAGGTCCACTTACCTTGGCCAATGGTGCAACTCCTAGATCTAACAGAAAAACTTTGACCTCAACAAGCACCATAGTTTTATATGGAAAAATTCACCCCTCCCTTGCTATAACCGCATGGTGGGTCCCATTAATTTCTTTTCTATCCAATGGCATTACTCAAAGTCTTATAAAAAATAAACTGCTCTTGGATAAACACTATGATGCCATGTGTTGAGTAGATGCTTTTTTTAGGAAAGTTGGGCACTTCTTTATAAAAATGAGTGTGAAGGCACCACATGGAGAAACCATGTTTCCTTTGATATCTACTTGGTGGGTCTCAACCATCACCCCATATTTCAATGGTGCTTCTCAAAGTTCTAACCAAAAGGAAATGACCTCAGATGAGCATTGGATCTCCATGTGTTGAGCTGGTGCTACTTCAAGATAAATTGAGGAATTTTTCATGTTAAATAAGTGTGAAGTTGCCATGTGTTAGAAGAGGAGGGAGGCCAATACTTAGGAAAAATATATAAAAAGGGGTCCCATAAAAGGAAGAGGATGAAAGGCAACTACTAGATACATCAAGTGAGCCTAGATATGTCGAGCGAGCTTGAGATCAAATGAAAGATGCTCAAAATAAACCAAAGGGTGGATTCTAATCCACAGTTTCCTTACATGATAGTTCTTTAAAATGTATCTTTTAGCTCTTGTTAAAATATGTACCATTTATTACATTTTGATCCATTCTTATTTTCCACACTTTTATTGATTCCTAGTATCTTCCATTTTAGGGTGAACTATAGTGGCTTGAGGTCCATTCAAAATATGTATGCAATACTTAGTTTTTGAGGTTAGCTCGGCCATCCTCTTTTCCACACTCTCATCATTTTATGATTAATTTATGTAATAATTTCAGCATTTTGAGAGTAATTTAATCCACATTCTCATTAATTTGTGAGTAATTTCAGCCATGTTCTCTCCATTTTTAAATTAATTTAAGTCATGCTCTCACCATTTTATGAGTAATTTAATCCACATTCTCACCATTTTTCAAATAATTTAATCCATGCTCTTGTCATTTTGTGAACAATTTAAGCCACACTCTAACAATTTTATGAGTAACCTAAGCCATGCACTTATCATTTTGTGAGATCCTTTATTACTTTATACTTACCAAAGTATTATTGTAAATACCTTATTCTAAAAACATGAAAAAACCCTAAAATTTTGAAAATCCCAAAAATTACCTAAAAATTATATTTTTTAAAAAAAGGGCTTAAAATATCCATGAGAGATATAAAACCATAAAATATTTTCTTAATTTTCCATCTTATTAACCAATTTTCTATTGCCCTATTCTGGATGGTATAGTTTGCCACAGTTGCTAGGTAGGAACCCATTATCTAACCATTATAATTTCCAATTTACCATTACCATTCCTTTATTTACACTCCCATATCTAGGAGAATTGCATCAGCCTGATGTCCACATGGACTATATATGTAGCATTTAGATGCATGGTGTATCTTGAGTCAGCTTAGCCAATCTTATTTCCATTCCACTTTTCCTAATTCATTTAATTCTCTTGTCATTTTGTGAGTATACCTTTCCTATTTTCCCTCTATGATAAATATCTTACTTTTCATCATTTTAATTCTTTCCCACATCCCTGTGAGAACTAATTTTAGCTTGAAGTCCATCAAACAATGTAGGTAGTGTCCACTTGCATGGGGAATTTGGAGATAGCTTGAACACCCCTTATTTTTTCTTCTATTCCCCCTTTCTATCTAGGTTTTTGGCTTATCATATTAGTTGTCCTCTAAATCTTATAGGAATAATTTATAATATTAATTCCTTACTTTCACACATGCATAAATGGTCAACTAATTACTTGCTTATTTTTGTTTATGTGTTTGTCAATGTTGTTTATTTTTTATGGTTGTTGCTGTGTTTATTTACTTATCCTTGGTTACCTTCAATTTAGGGAATTAAATTTTACACTTAAATATGGATTTATTATAGTATGTTATTGAGTTTTAGATATTTATACCTAACTTAATCTTGGTTTATTGCATTATGATTTACACTTATGACTTGATTTTTCATATATCAATCTTAAGTTATTTACATCTACAATTTCATAGAGTTATTTTGATTCTAGCATCCAAGGTTATTATGATTCATTTATAAGTGTGGTCCATGTTAAATTTTTATTTTAGTTGAGCAAAAGGATGCTTTATGTTGATTTTATTTTTGGTTTATGTTTGTTAGCATGGATAAGAGGCAAGGATATTTAATCCTATTTGATATTAATTGTAATACAAAGTAGAAAATGGATATATGAGGTGTTAAAGAGGAGTCAAAGAGTCTTTAGAAATGAATAGTCAAAAGGAAATTTGAAGAGTCATTTGAAAGCCTTTATAGGCAAGTGTAAGAGAAGAAGCAATTCAAGCCATTTTTGAATAAAAATTATCTTTCATTGGTCTCATGAAGTTTCTATTGTATTATTATTTTCTTTGAGTATTTCCCATAATTTAATTCTTTATAGCTTGCAATTCTAGTTTCATATAGTTATTATATTCTTCCACTAAATTATAGCTAACAATGGTGTGGCTTTTATAAAAAAAGCACCAGTCTTACATTTCTATTCATTTATTTTTATTGAAGCTCTATTTTACGATCATAATCCTTATAGGTTTTATTCATAGTTTTGAAATTTACAAATTTGATCTTATTGGAGTGCCAAAAAGATGTTTCACTCATGAAGGTCAAGGTTCATTTATGCCTCCCTTGGTCTAAGGGCATGGTCAATGTGCTTGTAAAGTCTAGAATCTTTATGTGATTTGGTCTCTGTGAGCAAGGCATTGTTATATATTAATCTATATTATTTTTGGAGTTTGATTTATCTTCTAAGAAAATGAGTAAGGGAGAGGGTCCTACCATGGGAATTAATCTCAAGATGACATATTTATATCTTGAGATAAAATCATGCAGGTGAGGAAGGTGGAATGATAGGCAAAAGAGGTGGAATAGTTAGAAAACATCATGCATGATGATGGAGTGAGCATCTATTTTGAGTGTCTAGTCCTTGGAAATAAATTAATTAGTTAATATTGAGCACAAAAATTTAAGAAGCCAGTGATCCAAAAGTTGAGCCTATGTCATAGTGTAGTTGGGTGGAAAATGAGGAGTAGAAAATGAAGAAGATGAATCATTGTTGCTATCTATATGCTATGCACATGCCTACTTGAAATAAGCTAGATGGTCGAGGATTGAAAGGTGAAAATTAAAACTTTAGAGAGTAAACTATTTAAGGATTGACAAAGCTATGGATTTTCAATCCCAAAACATAAAAAATGCAAACAGATCTGTCATAGATGTTTCTATCTATCTTCAAGTGTGGAGCAATTTAGAAGAATTCATAGGGTAACAATGTCATCTATTCAGGTCTAACCAAGAAGGATAATCTATGTAGATGCTTATGGTGAACATACACATTCCAATCACTCTTTCTAATATATTAAAAATATTGAATGAGGATGAATGAGAGGTCCTCCAAATATGACTATTTAAATAAATCTTAAGTCCATGGTGATCCATTAATGCTATATGAGGAGCTACGGCCTTGAATAATGTCTACACTCTTTGATAACCACTAGAAGATCATTACAGGGACATTAATCCATGTCATTGACATCAAGTAATTTTTATATTAGTTGAGTTAGTGACATATTAGAAGATGCCATAAGTTTGCAGAGTTGATTCCCTTTTACTATCATATTAATTTATTTTTCCTTGCCTAAGTATTATTCAAAATTGGATTTTATTATATTTTGGCATAGTTTTAAGACAAGTATTTATAATTTTGTAACATTATATATGTGATTGAAGCTAGAGTAATTAGTTGTAGAAGAGCAAGAGATCCAACATAAGAGGCCATTGAGAGTACGAGTAGGAGTAGTTTAGGTTCTCAAATGCATTTATAATGAGTCAAAATTATAGAAACTTATTTTTTTAGGTCTTTGTGTGTCTTAGGGTGAGACACCTATTTAAGTAAAGGTGAGTGTTAACATGGATAAGAGGTAAAGATATTTAATCCTATGATATTAATTTTAATAAAAATTAGAAAATGGATATATGAGGTGTCAAACAAGAGTCAAAGAGTCTTTAGAAAGGAAGAGTCAAAAGGGAATTTTAAGAGTCATTTGAAAGCCTTTATAGGCAAGTATACATGAAGAAGAAATTTAGGCCAGTATTTAATAAAAAATTATCTTTCATTGATATCCTGAAGTTTCTATTGTATTACTTTTATTTTATTATTTACCATAATTTAATGCTTGGCAGCTTGAAAATCTAGTTTCAATTAGTTATTATATTCTTCGACTAAATTATAACTAATAGTGTTTTCTTGCTTATTTAATTACTTTTTTATTTCATTTTTCTATTTTTTCCTTGACTCAATCCATTATTCTAGTAGGGTCATCATCATGGTGTTTCTTGTCACATAGTTGTACTTGAGTCCATCCTTTGACATATGTCAGTATCACCATTATGGTTTTTATCATTGGTGTATTATTTTCCATCGTCTATTGGATCAGGGGTTGGTCTTTATACACATTATGATCTGGTTATCATGGTGTTTTATATCATGGTGCATATCATCATGCACTCCATCAAAAATCAAGTACTAGAGGTATAATTAGCAATGTTGTAGTAATAAATCTCTGTGTCTGCTATTGTACACCAAGATCATTGAATCCCATTACTAATATATATATATATATATATATATATATATATATATATATATTACTCATGATACATATCAGAAAATGAGCATATACAAAAAGTCATAAAATTTTATCAAGTGTGATAAAATATTTGTACCACATGCCCAACTGTATAAAATTTACAATACACAGAGTCATATATTAGGCCACTCCATTCTTCCTTGGAGGCCCATTTCTAGATCCTTTGGCCATTTTACATCTCATTTTATTTAATGTTCTACATTATTTGATCTCTTTTTCCTATGGATAATGCTTTTTCTTTATTTTGAGGACTTATTTATTTTTAATTCATTTCCTATCTTTCCCTCAAGGGGGAATATAGGTCTAATCAAGTTCCCTTTGGGGCATCAATATGGGTTTATCGACTCATATTTTTAAAATATAAGAGTGAATACATCATTATCAAGTTTCATATTAACACTTTTTTCATTCTTTGAAAAGATGTTACTATGCCTGATGTCTCTCAACACCTTCTCAAATAGGGGGAAAATGTAGACACTTCATTTTAATCACTTATATGTCTAAACTAGAATCAAGAGAATATTTTTTTAATCACATGAAATTTTGATAAAAAAATATTATTTAACCCTATTTACCTACACAACTACTTCTTTAACCTAAAATAACATCACATCCCTAATTAGGGCAATGAATTATATCATAATATTAATCTTGTCTATCGCATATTAAATCAAATAAATCATTTGTAAACTATTATTATAGGATAATTAAATGAATATTTGATTGATAAAATAACATTAAAAGTGAACCATTATTATAATATTTAGTTAATCACCTTGATTAATTAACCTAAATCATTTTCTAATGGAAAATTCCATGAATTAGAATTTTCTATTTTCCATAAAGTAAAATGGATTTATTACCTCCCATTGGTGATGTCATAGGGTAAAATCAATGGAATGGATTGTGGGAAATGTGTTATATGACATGGCCACTTACACACTCTCTTACATCTCTTATAGGGACTCTTACACACTTCTCTCTTACATGACCTATGACACACTCCAAATGGTCTAATCATTGCACTTTCCTTCCAACATTCTTTTGACACTCCAAAAAGGTATTAAATGGGATATCTTACACATTCCATGTGTGAAATAATTAATTGGAGGATTCCTTCTCCACCTTCTATTTGGAGATGAGATGGACAGTTCACAAACATTCTAAAAGTCTACAAATATAATGTCATTTGGACATTATAGATATGTTATCTTGAAGAAAACTTACTATGCAGAAATCATATTAAAGATTCACATTTATTCAACCATTCCCATGCTAATCCAAGCCAAAAATAAAGTGTATACAAGGAGAGATGATTACCACACACAAATTCAAGAATTTTTAAAGACCTCTATCTTATAAGCTCAACTCAAGTTGCTTCATATGTTAGTTTGCAAGAAAATATCCAAAGGAGGTATACAATTAGTTTTTTGTATTATATTTTATATTTTTTGCTTGTTTTGCATAGCTCACTGTAGGTAATAATCCTATTATGTTACTGTATACATCTAAATATACTCGCTTTAACTATTCCACTTATCCCACTATTTATCATAATTAATTTCATCACCATTATCTTAATTAAATATATAAATCCTATTTCCCATTATATATTTCTTACATCATGATAGCCTTAATACACACCCCATGATGTATTAATCCCTTGATTATCCGACTAACATCCCATTAAACCACTAATTTGACCTCATATAATAACCACTTGCCCCACTTACCAATTTAAAATTCAAAATATTTTACCCGCCCTCTAGCCAACCTATCCATAGCTTATCCTACCCACCTAGATCCTTAAACTTCCATAAAACCCCTAAAATAATCCCTATTAATCCCTAATCAAATCTATAATACTCTAAAATCTAGATATTTTTCTAATTCTATATAATTATCTAAAACTAGAGAGTTCTTATGAATTTAAAATTCATTTTAAATCCTCCCCACCACCCTATAAATAACCATGCATTGAGCATGGTTAATATAAATTGCATTTGGAATACACACAAGCTCTCCTATAGCCTTCATACTCTCATTTCATCCATATTATCCTTGCATTTAAGAAGCCATTAATCCTTTCATACTCACTTGAGATCTTGAAGCCACCATCGTCAAGCAATCCAACAAGAAATTCAATAATCTTTAGAGAATCTATTTGAAGATCTTGGAGGAAGACAAAGAGAAGCAAGGTGATAGTAAAATCTTTCTTATAAATTTTTGTTGTTTCTATATTCTCTCCCATTGATGTTCTTTGTAGATTTTGGGTTGAATTACTATATATAGTATATTGAATTCATTACCCAAATTTTACAAGTATACATTGGTGACCATAGTGGGATCCCTCCTTTAAACTAACCCTTGTGTGTGTAAGACATGTTAAACTCATCTTGAAAGATAGGTTATAAATATATTGGAATAAAAAATCATAAATTTTTCACATCCTAGGTGAATTGTGGTTTTGCTCTGTAAATAGTGATTTTTAGGTCATAGTTGTGATTTTGACTAACCACATGGACTTGACCATTAATCATTAGCTTACCTAGTAGTTTGGTGACTTTATTCAAAATAACCTCTCGATATTTTTGATTTTGAATATCATCTACAATTTTGCTTAATCCAGTCATGATTTTGAATTAGGTTTTATATTAAGGTTAATATTAGGACTTTTAATCTCTTTCTAGTTTTTATACTCTTAAGCAAACCTTGTCATTTTATAGGGACAAAATAAAATATTTGTCACTTTTAAAATAATTAGGTTTATTAGAATAATTGAAATATCTTATCCTTACCTATGATATTTATTCCATAAATGATTTTTCTTCTGCTAATCATGATTTTGATTTAGACATAAGCTCACTAACCAAAAAGTGGTGATTTGGATCTCTGATAGTTTTATTGTTTTTGTCTAACTATGATTTAGTTGCAAAAAGGAGGAAACTCTACTTAGACAAAGTCATCACCCTCAAAGTTAATATTTTGAGTACATTGTGTAATATCCCTTATATATAGTAGTGATTCTAATTGTGATTTTGACATTTAAAGAGGTAGTTTTGACACTAATTAGATAAATAAGTGGTTTTTTTTTGTATACATCTAGTTTTTTCAATCTTTAGTTGTTAGAATTTTGGTTTTAAGTTTTATTCAACATTACCTTATAAGATAAGTTGTAATAATCTTTGATAATTTTGTAAATATACTTTAATTTTTTTCAAAAGTAAAACTACTTTTTGATAGAAATGATTATGATTACTATAGGCAATTTTGAAGTGATAAAATTGATTTTGATAATTATTCATTAAAAGGTAGTCTAGTTGTTTATCTTTTATTTTTAAATAGTATAGCTAAGCCTTTATAAATAGTTTTAAATCTCATCATCTTCAAAATAATTTTATTATATTCAATAGCCTGTATATATATTTTATTTTTCTCAGATGTAAAACCACTTCTTGATAGTAGAGATCTTGATTTATAAAAGCAATTTTGCAATATAATCTACAATTTTGACTTACGAAAGTTTTATAATACATTTAATCAGATATAATATAATATAAAATTTCTTCAAAGAATATATATTTTAGCATTCTGTTATAGAATGTTCATTTTCCATTCTATTATAAAGTTTATTATTTTGCTCATGAGTTGCAAAATCATTTCTTACATTCTACAGTTTTGATTAGCACTTGCTATTTTGACTAACCATAAGTGATTTTGATTGCTAATTACATGGTTAATACTAGATACTTATTTATAAAATTATAGATTTCTCAGTTATAGTTTTAACCTACTAGTCATGGTTTTGATTCTTTGGAATCAAATTTAAAAAATCTAACCCTATACAATATACAGAAGCGGATTTATAAGAGCAAAAGGTAATTTTGAGACTACTAAAAGTTTTTATGGAAGAAATATAAGTAAAAGGCCCTAAATTTTATTTTTAACTTATTTAATTATAGGATTAGGACTTGATTTAATATTTAGATTTTGATTTTGTTATAAATCTATTTTCTTGATTATGTTTTTATTCTACACAATAAAATAATCGGTTAAATAAATTTTTGTCTACCTATTTCTTACCCTAAATTTTTATTTTATAGGGTGAAATGTGATGTGGAATGGATACCCATGCACTTGATTATTCTTTATGGGTTGGTGACATAGATTTAATCACCACATATTCAACCACACTTCATGTTCTATCAGAGTATAAAAATTAGGGATAACTATCATTAAGCTAAGCTATTGACCCCATACAAGTATTACATGAAGGAAAAGAGTTAAATATATGACCCAAGAATGATAGAACACTCTACATATATTTGGGCCCCACGTATCTTATGTATAGTGGGTATGACCCTATAAAACCTTGTTTAACCTAACACAAGACCTTTTGACTGTAACATGTGACTTGATGTCAGGGCTAGTATCAAACCCCATAGTGACTGTCAAGTGTAGATGGGGTTTTTAGGGTTTTGAATATTTCATAATGGGTCACCATCCTACATCCTCAATTATGAATCCATTAGATCATGGAGTCATCTAGTCACACACCCAATAATTTACTAAATATTAGGGCTTGTGATTGGTGTGATTATGTGTGTGTCATGTTAAACCTTTATTATTTGTGAGCTAATTAATCCTTATTAATTTATTAAAAAACACCTAAAAACCCATAAAGATACATTTTCATCTTTTAGCTTAACCTAAATCATCTTATTTCCATCCTCCACAATCTTGAGTATTAGATTTGTCTTGTAACCAAGCTATAGTGGTCACTTATCACCTCTTAGAAGTCTTGAAATCATCATTATTATATCCATCCCAAGATAGACTACCTTGATTAAATATTTATAAACTCTATAAATCTATTATAAATTTTATCTATCACAATATCATCTTGTCATCCTACCTATTCATAACTAGCTTCTATCCAATTATCATCTTGCTAGTGTGAATAAAGGCATCTAGATGTCTCATCATCTAATAGTATTTCTAGATTAAATCTTTATAGAGTTTTCAAATTATTAATATTTGATCATCATAGTATTTAACTTCAAAAAACAAATCTTATCACATCCATTTTAAACACCTTGACCATTCTAGTTTAAAACTCAAGACAAGTTTATTACTCAAAATCACATTTTTTTCTATCTCATATTAAATCAACACCTAATCATCTTCATATCAACCCACATTATCCACCATGCTAATTAAGACTTATACCTAATTCCTAAGGTTGGGACAAGGATCAAACTAGGAAGATGATATCCTAAGGACACTAGGTGAATAAAGTAGAGATAATGAATAAATTCAAAGTGAAATGCATAATCCCAGAGGAGATGAAAGACTTCATATTGAATTATTAAATAGTGATAAAGTTAAATCCCAATTTGATCAGTATATATATGAAAACCATGATCAAATCCTAGCCTAAGTCATTGTAATGAGAGGTAAATTACCCCTATATTTAAACCTGATATTTTACATCTTATTTAACCACCATCTAGACCTAAAACTCCTCCACGCTCACATGTCATAAACCAATAAGAGGAAACCCTAAGCTTGTAGATCATGAACAAGAACTAGATGATGAAGAAGAAGCCCCTAAAAATAATCATATTGAGGTTGATAGAAGGAGATCCACCTTGGAATATTTCCTAAACTAACTTACCCAATAAATCAACTCATTTTCATCCCAAATCCATTTTAAAACCCAAAGACACACATCACATAGAAGAATAACAAGAAACACCAACATTAACTCCTTAAAACCAAAATTAAGACAAACTCATAATTTAATCCCTTAATGGATCCTTCCTTAGCTCAAGAATGGAAGATGATGAAGGAAACTCTTCAGTAGATAGATCCTCACACTTAGATAATGAAATATATATACAAATACTTTTTCACATCCCAACTAGACATGAGTATTATATAGATACCCTTCCCAACACATTTTGAAGTTCCAAAATTTGATAAATATAAGGGGAGAGCAGACCCTATGATCATGTTCAAGAATTTTATGTAGTATGTCATGAGGTCATATATAATTATGCTTACCTACTCTAAATTATTCCTAAAATTCTCATAGGACCCACTCTTGAATGATTTATGCATTTTCCAAAGGGGTCCATTACTACTTTTGAAGAATTAAGAGAAAAATTTGTGAGACTTTTATTTCAATATCAAACATGAAATTTTTATAATTGATCTCTATAACATAAAACAAAGGAATGGAGAGAGTCTTGCATTATTCTTATAACAATGGAGGACCCTAGTGAATCACTTCCAATGCACCATCCTGAAAAAATAGTAGGCTAAGATCTTCATTGATAATCTAAATATAAAATTGAAATTACAATGTGCCAAATCATTTGATGAGATTATAGAAAAGGGTATATAGATAGAAAATTCACTTATTGAAATGGGTACTATCAAGTTACATACCCAGGATGAACAAATTCAAAATCATGATAATGCTTTTTTGGCTAAACCAAAGGTTTTCAATAAAAAAATAATGTAGTTGGGGATGGTCTTACTAATTTTAAACATGTGCATATAATATAAAAATGTTCCCCTACTACTAAAAGTTAAAATATATCCAAATTTAATGTCCCAAAAGGAAAACCAAGTCCTAGATCAGGGAAACATCATCTTACTAGTCTTGGTGTGCCCATTGAAATGGTCCTGAAGAAATTAATTGCTACCGACATGATAATTCTTTTAGAGATCAGACCCTTGGATGATAATAAACCATGCCATGACTAGTATCATGAAGATGACTTTTGTCATTATCATTTTGTGAAAGATAATGATACTAAAAAATCATCCATGTAAGACATTTCACCTTAGACTTGATAGAAAAAGGGAAGATAAAATTTGAAGGTGAAAGTCAAGCAAGCCAATCTAAAAATCAGCAATTGGGGATATATCAGGACCCTCTACCAAAGAATGACCATAAATAAAATAAACTACTAAGTAATTAGGTTTAATCCTCTAACTCCAAAAAAAATTATTACCATTCCATCCAATATCATTATATTAACACCATTAAAATCAAAGGCCCCTAAGATCTCACAAATTTGTCATCCCCAATCCTTAGAATTAATATTGTCACTACTAATTATGTAGTTAATATAAGATGTGGAAAAATAAACCCACTTCATCTCAAAAAATCACCATCCATATAAAATCTTAAATTATCTCAAAAAGACATATGATATTATCTAGCAGCTTGAGAAGATACCAACATAAATCTCCCTCATGAATCTTCTCAAAACTTATTCTATATATCAGGAGTTATTAAATCAATCTTGCATGAATTAAAATTTTCTAGGGATATTGAAATGAATCAATTTAAATCCTTAGTGCGTCACTTATCTCCATTGTAATAGATCACATTCAATGCGTAGGATATGCCACCAATAGGCCCTTATCATAATTATCCCTTATTGAAATATCCATTGCAAACCATAAAATATTATGGGTTATTATAGATGGAATATCTACCCTAAATTTTTATAATATTGAGTTTCTTAAGAAGTTGGGGTATTTAAAATCTTCACTACGGCCTTTATGCAATGGGAAATGTAGTAGATATATAAATCAATCCTACCTCGGAGAAGATAAATCCTATTTACATTTATGATTGTGCATACATTAGATATTTAGGGTCATGACCAAGATGGATCTACTAGACCTATCCAAGGGATATCTTACCACAATAAATTAACTAGGGAGGGTTCTAAAGCCTCAGTCAAGCAAAACTATGCAATAACCCTAACTAGGTCCTATGTTTTCATATTCACTAAACTAATAAAAAGTAAAGAAAAATCTAATCTAGTGCTTACTAAATCTTATGGGACAAAGTGAGGGTAATAAACATGAAAATTAAGCATGCATAGATGACATATACTCACATCAATGTACACAAAATCCTAATGCATGGGAGAGAATAATGCATATCTATCTACTCTTAAAAAGGAGGAACAAAGTTAGGAATACTTACCTTTGAAGATGAACTAGTCGAGCCTCAATATCTCCCTTGACCAAGGTGATTCACAAGAGGTTGTTATGGTATTTAAGGATGACAAGAATAAATTAGTTATAGGCTACATAACCTATCAATGCATCCATAGTACTTCACAAAACAATATTTATATGTCCAAAGAAAGAATGAAACCCTAAGTTATGCTCCTCAAGTAGAATGGTGGATAAGCATATGCATAATATATATATATATATATATATATATATATATATATCTTCTTATCTTATTGAATAAATGACAAAATGAATGTGTTTATATAGTCAAATCAAACCCTAGTATTTTTTAAAAGTTTATGTTGAGAAGGTCAACCCAATATACCTTGTATTGTTATTGACAAAAATAAATTAGGTCTCTATCTAGGTCAGCCAGGGGCCGACCTAGACCCTACATAAGTTTTATCAATTAGAGTACAAGGTCAATGGGGCTAAAAGTGTAATGCAAACTATAAAAAAGGAGTTTAGGATAGGGAAGGGATAATGAAGGTGGAAAATGACTAAAGGAGGGTAAAAAATAGGAAGCAAATCTTTAGAAAATATTTTTAGGATATGGGTGTGTAGCTAGCAAGTGGTAATAAGGGATAACAATTTAGTGAAACACCAATGGTTTGCCCACCCTTTTCCTAGTGCACCCCTTAAGGCATACACTCATAAAGATTGAGACTCGATAGGTTATTGCAAGATAGAAAGAATCAGTAATTGGTAAAATCTGAAAATATTATGTGTATATATATGCCCCACTCTAATATCATCATGTGTCACTTAGGTGTAACATAGGATGGTGCTTCAAGAAAATAACATATAAACACATAATGTTGAAGCTGAATAAAGTAAATTAAGGAGTAAATAAGATAAATTAAAGAACAAAATTAAAAATACATACCTTTACTTACCTTAGTATTGTAGATAAATAAAGAGATGTAGCAAAATGTGAAGGTGTTCACCATTATTAGGTGAACCTGTAGAGGTTAGTAAAAAAGAGGAAAAAGTCAAATTTCTTTAAACATAGACATATAATAGGAAAAAAATTCTTTATGATGTTAGGATTCCATAATATTTTATAGTTTGGAAAAAGAGCTAGTAGAGATAAAGATATGATTAAAATAAGAAATCTGATGGTAAATATTTGAAAGGTAAATACTTTTTGAATAGTAAATATAAATAGGGTGAAAAATAATTCATTTGGCATTTTTACTATTATAAGAAAAAAAAAAAGCTCTGAGAGACCTATTTGGAGACTAGAGAGCTATTATGGTGAAAAGATGATAACTTAGATGGGGAGGATGCATAACAACTGTAGTGAGTGTAACATAGGTAAATAACTAAAAATTTCAATTTTTTGAATATTTTGATTTGAAATTGAGATAATTATAGAAAAATGATTGGTAAGAAAGATTTGGGCATCAAAATGAACCCTACAAAAATTTTAGGGAAACTATGGGTAAAATGGGGTATTGGGTAGGAAAGAGTTGGACCAATAAACTCTCAATACATTTATGGTAAATGGTCAAAAAGTCACCATGGTGGATGAATAGAGTCGACCATGTTAACTTAGTTTGAAAAGTGAAGGAGAAAAATAAGGCCAAATATATAGAAGTGGGCTGATTTAGTTTGCTAAGAGAGGGGGCCAACTATGTAGTAGTGGGCCAAATTAGTTTTTTTTTGAAATGTTTGATGTAGTATTGCTTAGAAAGACTAACTATGTATAATAGGGTTGATATAGTCTGTAAGGCAAAAAGGTGATTAAACTAGTGTTGTATAGGCTGATTTGGTTAGAATTTGATAGGGCTGATTTAGTATCCCAAATAAATCATACGGCCTATTTAGTATTAAATAGGTTGATTCTATGTAAAAGGGAAAAAATAAATCAAACCAGTTATGTTTTATGAAATTGAAGAATGCATTTTAATTATGAATGATATGGAGATATGATACATCCTTTATTGTTTGATATTTTGTAGATAAACTAAATTTATTAGCAATTGATCAATTCATTATGGCTATTATATTTTCTATAGTGTCTGATAGACTTGGATAGAGTGAGGCTAGTTCCACTAGGCTTGGGAGGTATTATGAAGATGAGTGTAATATCCCCTACCAATAGAGATATATGAAAGACACAAAACTATGATACCAAAGACCAAAGCTCTGATACCACTGTAATATCCCCTTCTAAACAGGAAATATAGCAACACAAAAAAATCTGAACCAAGATATAATCGCTGTTGAATAAATTCAGAAAGATCACAATAATATAGTCTCTTAATAACAAATTATAGATTGTATCACTTGTCCTTCTAAATTATTACAATTGCAGTCATCTAATATGCATATAAATATGAAATACAGTCTTGGAAACCCTGGCTTTGCAAATCTGGAAGTGCAAATTGAGTTCTGGAAAGTCTCGGCCCTTATGTGTCAACACACAGTCGCTATCGTCGGTCGATATCTCGTCGACGTCGGTCTCTGCCGGTCGGATTTCTGCCGACGTCGGTCTTCAGTCGACTGATGTCGGTCAATGGAAGCCCTATATCTGCCGATGTCGGTGCCTGAACAGCTCTGAACGGACCTGTACGGATGTGGTACGGCCGCCAACCTGTCTTTTCTTAACCCCTGATTATTGAACAGCCTGATCTCACGAATATAGATTCTAACACAAGATCTATCTCTGTATAACTTATTAGATCAAAAACTAAATAAGGAAATACCTGGAAAGCTCTGTGATAAACTTCTGTGTGAAGTTATCTCTCAACCCTGGAATTCTGTGATAACTTCTGGGTGAAGCTATCTCTCAGATCTGTATCTCTGTGATAACTTCTGGATGAAGCTATCTCTCAATTTGGCAATAAATCAGCTGATATCTCACAGCCTCTAAATCACACACAATGAAGAGGGAACGTTCTCCACTGTAATGGAATCCTGGAACCCTTGGTTCAGTCTTCACAGAAGAATTACTTCAATTTTCAATAATCAATAATCTATGCATAATCCCATAATGGCCTCCATGTGAAACCCTTATACCCTCAAAAGATATGCTTGCCCTAATTAGGGTTTTCTTAAATTAGCATTAGGGTTTCTAATTTAGAATTAGAGCAAATAATTAATAATTAATAATTAATTATTAATGAGACCAAATAATTAATATTTGATTAAATCAATCAAATATTAATATCTCCCTCAATATACGTCGGATCCTCAAACCGATCGAAGCAGGTGAATCAGGGAGTGATTCCGCATATGACCATACCAAAATAAAGGTGCTCCGCTGCATGTCAAATATCCCTAAATAATAAGAGCATCAATCAAACATGTCTGAAAGACCCTGAATGAAAACCAAATGTAGAAATTCTGTGAATCAAAGTCAAGCCAAGCTCCGTTATGACCCTCTATCCTTCATATTAGCCTATGAAGGTCGCATAATAGGCCAATCATCAAATCTGTCAATGTCCTCAAAAAAGGGGACATGACAATCCGCCCCTCCGAAAATTGCTTGTCCCCAAGCAATCTCGGAACAATGAACTACTCGATCCACCTGGATCCCAAATGTAGTTATGCTCTGCACTGCTGTGAATCAAGGCAAGTACCTGTAACATCAACAGAAGTAGAACAAAGAGGAACCCATAATCAAATTGGTGAACACAACTCAACCAATCTCTGAAATCACAACTGCCCTGGATGTGTCGATACTGTACGCTATGTAATTGGCAACTGCAAAGTCCATCTACAAAAGATGGTGTTAATCCATCCCATAACTGATCCCTCTGTAACTGTGGCACAACCAACTGTACCATACTATCAAATGTGTGAGAATAATCAGTATAGAGACTCAAGTCTACTGGTCTCTCAAACTCATTAGAATCAGGGACTCCCAAATCCTGAATATATGTGTTAGCCTCAACAATATGCTCCTCATCAGCAGCTACAAAAACATACTCATCACCAATACTCAATGTACTAACCTCTGAGTATACCTCCACACTCTGAATGCAAGCATCAGGGTCATCCTCACTGTATAACACATGAGCTGAACTCACCTGAAGACAAAGCTCATCCACAACATCCTCAACTACCCCTACCGGTGAAGGTACTACAGATAAATCATCACCTGAAGATGTGTTAATATCTCCCTGTACTGGATCAGCATGTCTGTCAAACTCATTATGCAAGTTGCTGCTTGTCATAGGGAAAGCACTACGATCCTTGGGCCTATTAATTAGACTCTTTAACCACTTACAAGCTCTAGGTGAGACATTTCTCCCTTTTGTCCAGACATACCATAAATCTTCTGCCAAAAGTTTAGAGATTTTATCCTCCTCCTCAAACAAGATTGTGAACATGATAAAGTGCATGGATGCTAATACATCACTGGAATGAAACTCATCTAAAATATTCCAAAATATTTTAAACATATTTCGAATGCCAGCAATAAAACCTACTAACATCATAATGTTTTCAAATCCATACCTTGCAAAAGTTTCAAGTAATCTCGCCCTCTTTGCGAAATGAGGATCTCTAATGTCACCCAACTTTTCAAAGCTTGTCACCATGGCATGAAGTACCTCTCTCATAATCCGGTCATCATAAAAAGTAAAGCCAGCTACTATTCTCATGATTTCACTAATACAAGAGAGAGTTGCAAGTCTTACCACCTCATGATGATGTCTCAATAATCGGGGCTTCACCAAAGAATCAAACGCTGGAGATAACACTGTTTGCATCTCATAAGAATTTGACTGCTCAACATTGCGTAAGTGAATTTCTAACTCCTCCAGAGTTTGTAGAAGGTCATCTGCTTGCTGTAATGGATGTTCTATCTGCTTCTTTGCATTGTGCACTCTCTCTACCAAATCTTTGACACTTGGTAGCGCCATGCTGATACCCAAACTACCCAACAGAATGGCAAGACATTAGCTCTGATGTGCCCAACAGGATGGCAGGAATTTAGCTCTGATACCACTGTAATATCCCCTACCAATAGAGATATATGAAAGACACAAAACTATGATACCAAAGACCAAAGCTCTGATACCACTGTAATATCCCCTACCAATAGAGATATATGAAAGACACAAAACTATGATACCAAAGACCAAAGCTCTGATACCACTGTAATATCCCCTTCTAAACAGGAAATATAGCAACACAAAAAAATCTGAACCAAGATATAATCGCTGTTGAATAAATTCAGAAAGATCACAATAATATAGTCTCCTAATAACAAATTACAGATTGTATCACTTGTCCTTCTAAATTATTACAATTGCAGTCATCTAATATGCATATAAATATGAAATACAGTCTTGGAAACCCTGGCTTTGCAAATCTGGAAGTGCAAATTGAGTTCTGGAAAGTCTCGGCCCTTATGTGTCAACACACAGTCGCCGTCGTCGGTCGATATCTCGCCAACGTCGGTCTCTGCCGGTCGGATTTCTGCCGACGTCGGTCTTCAGTCGACCGATGTCGGTCAATGGGAGCCCTATATCTACCGATGTCGGTGCCTGAACAGCTCTGAACGGACCTGTACGGATGTGGTACGGCCGCCAACCTGTCTTCTCTTAACCCCTGATTGCTGAACAGCCTGATCTCACGAATATAGATTCGAACACAAGATCTATCTCTGTATAACTTATTAGATCAAAAACTAAATAAGGAAATACCTGGAAAGCTCTGTGATAAACTTCTGTGTGAAGTTATCTCTCAACCCTGGAATTTTGTGATAACTTCTGGGTGAAGCTATCTCTCAGATCTGTATCTCTGTGATAACTTCTGGATGAAGCTATCTCTCAATTTGGCAATAAATCAGCTGATATCTCACAGCCTCTAAATCACACACAATGAAGAGGGAACGTTCTCCACTGTAATGGAATCCTAGAACCCTTGGTTCAGTCTTCACAGAAGAATTACTTCAATTTTCAATAATCAATAATCTATGCATAATCCCATAATGGCCTCCATGTGAAACCCTTATACCCTCAAAAGATATGCTTGCCCTAATTAGGTTTTTCTTAAATTAGCATTAGGGTTTCTAATTTAGAATTAGAGCAAATAATTAATAATTAATAATTAATTATTAATGAGACCAAATAATTAATATTTGATTAAATCAATCAAATATTAATATCTCCCTCAATATACGTCGGATCCTCAAACCGATCGAAGCAGGTGAATCAGGGAGTGATTCCGCATATGACCATACCAAAATAAAGGTGCTCCGCTGCATGTCAAATATCCCTAAATAATAGGAGCATCAATCAAACATGTCAGAAAGACCCTGAATGAAAACCAAATGTAGAAATTCTGCGAATCAAAGTCAAGCCAAGCTCCGTTATGACCCTCTATCCTTCATATTAGCCTACGAAGGTCGCATAATAGGCCAATCATCAAATCTGTCAATGTCCTCAAAAAAGGGGACATGACAATGAGGTGCATCCCCTTGAGTATTGATCTCATTGTCATGTTCCTCAGATCATGGGAATGGTTGACCAACACTTTTTGATGGGTGGTGGATGGGAATACCATAAAGGTAGGTATCACATTAGAGGACATCCATGTATTACTTAGACTGACAATAAGAGGGACATCGATGATCATAAGGATACTGGATGATCTTAAGGAGAGATAAACACTAGCCAGGTAGGTGACATGCTCTGATAGGATATACCAAGGTTTGTAGGTAAGTATTTTTAATGTGTAAATCACATAGATTCTATACATCCATAAAGCCATGATCAGACTTATGATAGTATAAGTGTTGTCACAAGCTGGATGATAATGTACCCTTATATGTGATAGCCTTATGCCAATCCATTTTGGATCAGGGGGTGCTATATGATTTTGGGTTGATCATCTAGGTATTAATTATGCATGATATATATGGGATGTTATTTAGATGGAATAAGACTATGGGACTAGTTGTTTTACTAAGTGATTAGATATATGAGAGGTTCCCTATGTATCGACCAACTAGGTTGCCTCATATGGTCGATGATAGGTTACCTCAAGTAACTAGATGGTGGTAGGACCATGTAGCATAGGTCATAACCTATGTTATATATTTATAAATTATCACACAAATGGATATCGTGTGGCATACATATACACACATTGTTACTATTTGGCCTAGTTGGGTGACTGTGTTAATAAGGCTGGATTCGGTGTAGGTCATGAGACACTATACCTAGTAGGTAGAGCCGTATTTAGTGTCACATTTTATAGGGAAATTTTAACTCCTTAACCCAATGGATCCTCTAATAGTGCCTACATTTTGGGTACAATATGCTAGATATCTAATGGGGAGAGGAGGAGGATCACCAATCGAGATACTAGTGATCAGGCTACATCATGTGAGATGATGATAGAATGTGATTCGAAGGAGGTGAGGACATGGATGTTGATGCAAGGGTGTAGTAGGTACCATAGTAATAAATTTAGTAAGAGAATGAATGAACACCTTATCTACACCATAGATAGAGACACTATCAATAAGATTAGACACAAATAAGGGCATCTGCATAAGATGACCTAAAAGCTAGTCTAAGATAAAGTTGGTCAATAGAGGTACCTTTGAAGAGAGGCTGACAATGTGCATGAGTGGTGAATCTTGGATTTAAATTATTAGGGAGGTGATAAATACTTGAGGTGCTTATGAGATGAATAAATTGAGAGATTGTGCTTGGTGAGTGAGCATATGGGGAGATGATGGTTGATGACACTGGGATTGGTGAGAAATGTGGTAATTTTAAGCTTTGATATAGAGTACTAGTTGCATGTGATTATAGTAGATGGATATATTTTTAGATATATATATGATCTAATATCTATTTTTTTTGGTTTCAGATCTTATGATAGAGGAGGTCATATATGTATCCCTAGTTATGGCTTCACACCATAACATTTTAGATGGGGTGTTAGTACCATACAGCCCCACCATGTTGGATGATCCTATGGTATCATCTACCCCATCTCAGGCATGATGGTTTAGACTACTGGGAGAGGCCATGAGGTAGATACAAACATGTGGGGATGGATTACAACTATTGGTAGGGGTGGGAATGGGAGAGGCATAGGCCTGGTAGGACTTGGCTCAAGAGAGCAACATATATGGCTACCACAATCTAACTTGGATAGGTATAGGCTCAGGTTTCCAACATATATGGATAAGTAGCATGATTGAGATCCTAAACAACCTTATTATTGCATACCATGTATAGGGGATAGTCCTAGGAATCTATGGGTAGTGTGGCTAGGCTATAGGATGGTAATGACGAATCTTAGCTATAGAGCTGGAGCTATGTATTTTGTAACATGTATTGTATAAAACACAAGATATATATAGATATTGATTTTGATAGTTATTTTTATCTCAGGAGTTTTATTTGGTTGTGGTTGTTGATTCATGGATATATTTATTTCTAGCACATGTATTTTGGTTTTGTTGTATATGTTATGAGACATATATGTGGAGTGTTTTCTTTTCTAGCATTATGTGATACACATGTATGGTTAAAAATAAAATGGAAAAAATGACTTGGAAAAATATAATTAGTCACAAAAAAATGTACTACACATTATATCATGATTGGAAATGTGTAATAACAAGGATGAATAATTATAATAAACCAAAAATGGTAGAGTATAAAAAAATGTTTTAAAACCATGTAAAAGATTTGTACCAAATTAAAACAAGTAAAATCACACTATATCATGTTGGGAAGTATAAATATAATTAAATAAAATGGATTGCACATAAAATATAAAATGGTATAAAAATAATAAATTAAGTCAATCAATCATACTAAATCACATTGGGAAGTATAAAAGACAAAATTTGGAAAAACTTAAATTGTGCACACTAACTCAATATGGGAAGTATGAAAAACTTAAGAAAGATGGTTGTATTCTTACATGTAATAAAAAAATAAGAAGATAAATGTGAAATATCAATGAATTAAGCATAAAACATACTATATCAAGATGGAAATCATGTCAATTATGCATAGCTCATGATCAATCATGACTTATCTCAAATTTGACACATGTAATTTCATTGTGACTTGGGTATTAGAAAAATTTGTGAGGAAGGCCAAGTCCTATCCATGGTGTTAGACTGAAACTCACAAAGGGTCCACCAATGAGGTGGAAAATAATAGAAAATATATGTTAAATAAGATGTTTGGAATGTTAATTTGGTAATTTGTGAGGAAGGCCTAGTCTTATCCATGGTCTTACACTGCAACACACAAATGGAATCCCTAGGAGGAGTGATCAGTGAACAAAACAATATTTCTCAAGGGGAAATATTAAGATTGTGGTAAATGAAAGAGGTAATGTAAAATTCACATCATAGTTTTCTATAAGAACACCTTAGGAAACATGAGGCATACTAAGGACATAGGAAGACACTAAGTGACTAGTGGCCATAAATATACAAAGGATACCTGTTCACAATAAACATAAAATTGTATAGGAAAATAAGTGAGATACTAAGATCAAATAATGTTGGTTTTTTGAATAATGAAATTAAAATGGACCTACATTCCCATAATTTTTTCCCCATTCCTCAGGACATCTTACAAAGTCATTGGTCTACTGTGAATATTGGGTACTTGTGTGAGAAAATAGGTAACACTAAAAGATTTTTTTATTCTCCTTTCCCAATATACTAGCCTATTGTACCCCAATAGACCTTGAATCTATCATGAGGCAAACTATGGAGTTTGAGTTTTGATTTGAAAAAGGAGATGTGATTTGAACCATGTATTTTAGTGTGATTTAACTTTTGGAATATTTGATGTTTCCTTTTGTATCATTACCTTTTGTTAAAATGATTTGGATTTTGAATTTTTATGGATTTAGATTCTTCCTCCATACAAACTTGTAATGACCAATCATGAGATACAAATTGATACACATAAATGAGATTTATACTTCAGTTAAAGGAAGCTAAGTATCCGAAGACATGACTAACTAAAACAGTTAAGCTTACCTATGAACCAGGATGTTATCTCAGGTTTCAACCATGTGTATGCTTAGTTTGCAAAATTAAATAAGGGAAATAAAGGGAGATACAAGATGGAACAATAAAATGAGATTATAATGAGATGACTTATTTGTTAACTAATCACATGGTAAAGAAGGAATGACTAAGGGGAGAAAGGTTTATATAACCAAGTCAAAATAATGACTACTGGATAAAGGTGTTGGTAATATGATTGTCATTGATGACAAAAGGGACATAGTTATCACTATGGATGTCATTGATGCCAAGAGAATAAATCATAGAAAAGATTGATGGAGAAAAGATCATGATTTATATTTGAGCAAGTTGTAATATTTTTAGAGAGGATTACAAAGAAATTTATTCAAGTATTAGTCCATAAACAATGAAACATGCATAAATAACTAACCAAGCCTATCTATTCCTATGTAATTTACAAAGGATAACAAGAAATAAATGAAAGAAAGTAACACCATATTACCTTCCCAAATGGATTCACCATACCCATGTGGCTCAAAAACATGTTCTCCCTTGATTAATCATCCTTGTCTTTGTCAACAATGGTGGTAAGCTCCTCTATTGCCTCAAGAACATTCCATAAAACTTAGGATCTTGATTTTAATCACTAAACTAGCCTATCAATGAAGATTTGTGGAAATAATTTAGCATTATAAATATGCAATAATCAAGCTTTGAATATATTTGAGCATAATAAATTTGCACCAAAAATAGCTTTAAAATGATGTCCATGGCCTCTCTATTTATAGATTTTTGAGATTGGTCAGGATCAACTATGACCATCCATCTCAAGATTGAGATATGTGGCCATGTATAATCCTAATATTTGGAATTAAATCCATAATTATCTTCATCATGACCTTGGAAGAAGGGGCATTGAAGAGGAATGGAAGGCATTAACTAGGCATGGGTGACCCATAATCTTGATATTTTATGCACTTATGGCTTGACGGATGCCACCCCATAGATGATGTCACTAGGTGATGCAAATAAGAGGAATCAATTTTCAAAAAAAAATCAACAGATCTCATGGAAAATCCACTTAATCTCTTTGGATTAATTAGCCTTAAACAAGGTTAATCAACATTTGTGCAATTATTTGAAAATTGGCCCTCAATTAATCAAAATGGTTAGAAAGTCATATTACTGGGTCATAATTTGACTCAAGTAGAATTAGAGGGTAATGTTAGATGTGTTGGAATCATATTCCCATTTATGATGTTGTCAACAACAAATAACAAAGGTATGTGATGCGTAATAATGAATTAGAAGAAAAGAGTGATCCAAAGCACTAAATGATGAAATTATCATTTTGACTTGAAATTAACTGATCAAAGTTAGCTAGTCCATAAAATGCATTACCCTATTTAGGGATACGTTGACCTAAATTGGCACTTGTAAATGACAATTTTGAACCATTTAGGACATTTTATAGATTTTGACCTAAAATGTGCATTTGAGTGCAATTCAAGTAAGATTGACAATTTCAACACAAATGGTGTTAAGAATTGGATGTCTACATTTTACCCCTATTTGAGAAGGTATAACGAGACATTCAGGTGAAGAAAAATATTTTAAAATAAAATAAGTTTTCAATAATAAATTGTAACAGACCCATGATACCCCCTTGAGAGGACATACTAGGATGAAAGAAAAGGATGGACTCTCGAGAAGAGAGAGAAAGTGAGAGATTAACCCATGGAATAGATCACATCTAGATGAGATAATGCTTGCACACATGATTACCATCAATGATAAAAATACAATTAAAGGTATAATAGGCCCTATAGATGGGGGGAATGGGAAATATATAATCCATAAATGTAAGGGACACACTGTAAATGTACCCAATTTGAGAGTACAAGTTGCATGCTTACAACATTGATCAATACCGAGACAAGTTGCACATTAAAATATTGCTATCATGGGATTTAATCTGGAGAGATTGAAATTAGAGGAAAATAGAGAGCATTTTACTTTAGGAAGGGAAGCACCACTAGAATAGGGTCTCCAAAGAGAAGATAATAAGTACTCCAGTAGAGCATATTTGATCATGATAAAATAGTTGTGTCCTAGTCGAGAAAATATTCATCATTGATAAAGAATAAATAATCGTTTGACCCTATAGAGATGATTTGATTCAGATGTGGTTCAAATTGTGTGCCCTAAAATGGGTAATGGGAAAGAAAAATATCTCAAGGATATAACCCAAAAGATAGGTTAAAGTGAGTGGGTGCTATCTAGTAATGGCTTAGAAAGCCATACAAAGCCAATCATATGAGAATGCACAAAGTGATGGGAGAGATGAAAATAAGAATGGAGATAGTTGAGCTAACCTCAATAGAAATTTAGCACTACCTACATAGTTTCATGGACTCGTGTTCCAACATGAACTTCAGGCCAATTTAGTTCACCCAAGTTTGGGAGAGAATAAAATGAAGAAAGATGAAAAATGACCAAGAATAGATTAGACTCACAATGTATGAAAATAGATACATGTCTAAGCATAGACAAAGAAGCCAAAAATTCATGTTACCTAGATGCCTAATTCCATATCATGAGCCTAGGTTTTGCAAAGTGTTCTTGAGAATCATTCATTGGATCTGATGTTGACATTAAAATGTTGAGACCTGAGCATAAAGTGTTTGCTATAGAAAAGGAAATTAGGCATCATAAGTATGAATAACTTAGAATGACATAAGATTCCAATTACACTGAGCTAGTTCAAATGTGAATATATATAACTAAGGATAATGGTAAAACAATGACCAAAACTAGAGTTACAATGATTTACATTTAAAAAAAAAAAGCAAAAACAAAAAAAAAGATAAACATAAATGAACCTAACTTGAAATCAAGATATGATCTATCAAGACTTAAGTAGGAACAAAAATGTTTAAAAACAAAAGGCAATAACATCTTAATGACATGAGACCAAGATATGAATAATCAAGATCCACGTGGACCATTAAGGCATTCTTGAACACAAAAGAGAAAAGCAAATTCAAATAGAAAAATAAGACACCAACAACAATTTAAAAAAAAATGGTCCAAGAGCAATGTAATAACATAGGATCAAGATATAAATAATCAATATCCATGTGAATCATCAAGATGGTCTAAAACACAAAAAAGATAAGCAAAAATAAAGGAAACACAAGACCAAGATGAGACAAGAAGTAATAAAATGAGAAAAGAAATAAAAGGAGAGGTGAGAAAGTATAACAAAACACACACAAACAAAAACCAAGTTAGTGAAGTTTAAAGACAAATGTTCATGCATGTGTAGTAGAGGTGTTACTTTTCACCACATCATAACAAAGTACAATGATAATTGTTCCCTAATTAAAGAGGAAAAATGATAGAATAAATAGTGGAAGAGAAGAAAAGGAAGGGGTTGGTCAAGCTGACTCTAGATGTATAAGACAAGTGGATGTTGCCTACATAGTTCCATGGATGTATGTTCCAACATGAACTTCAGGCCAAATGTAGTTCTCCCAAGAAATGGCATAGAATAAAAATGATGATAAGACCATTATGATTAATGTTATAGAAGAAATGGAAGATATGACAAAAAAATGAGAATGGTTTGGAAAAAAAGAAGCTAATGAGATGAAAAAGAATGATCTTACAAAATGGAAAGTGCATGGGACAAGATGAAATGAACTAGTGTTTTTGTGCTTGGAAAATGGCAAGAGTGTTTAAACTTAATAGTTTTTCATAAAATGATGAAAGTGTGGGATGGTAGAATAGGAATGTATAAATATACATAAGCATGAGACAATGTTTTTGTTCTTTTTGGGATCATTTTCTAATGTTTTTGGTTTTTTCAAAGTCTTTATAATGTTTTTAGTGTTTTTGGGATAAAATATGCACAAGGTGAGACCATCTAGTCGAGGAGATGCACATCCTAAGAGTAGAGGTTCTAATAAGATAGCTAAGATGGCTACAACGGCCCATGTTTGCAAACTGGTGAGAGTGAGGAAAGGGGGACTGAGGTGACCTCAAAATTAATTGAGCATGACATACATAGTCTTAAAATGACCTCAAGTCATAGTAATTCCATCCACATAAAAGGTAGGGAAAAACCAACTAGGTCCCAACAAGCTCTCAAATCCAACAAATGGCCAGTCAAATGAAAATAGTAATGGCAAGGTGATATGGCAATGCATGATAAACAAGTGTTTCCTCTAGTTTTCCCATAGGTAATTATAAACAGGATATAAAAACATAGGTCAATGATATTAATTTACCCATAGGTAGTTATAATTAGTAGCAAGACTAGTGAAACACTGATTTGCCCATGGGCAGTTATAAACAAGCTCACATAAACAAACATAGATATAGGATGAAAATATCTTCCCAGATCAACTATCACACTAATTTTATATACTACCATTATAAAAATTAATTTGATTTATTGTTAAAACTTCATTAGAATCCCCTCACAAAAAGTGTAGGAAGAACCAAAGGAACCGAGATCAAAATAGGACTGGGTAAGATGACTAAAAACATGCTTTGGTCTAGATAGGAATGGAATGATACGATGGTATGGTCTTACTAAGGATAATGATGGTTTTTGATAGATTGGAGAAAATGGTAAGAGGATTGCCCCCAAGTGATGGGGTGAATGGTTGGGATATACTATAATGGCAAATGTATATGCAACAATCGCAATGGCATGGTACATGTTTTTGGCTTGGGTGTGATTTTTGATTCTATTGTTCCTATTGATGGGGAGATGCATGTCCTAATCAACAAATGATATAAAAATAATACTCGATCATGTTAATTGTGATCCTACACCTTGTTAAAATAGTTATTCTATCAAGAATTCAATGTAGATCTAGTTGTCAAGAATGGTTTTGTGATCTTCATTCATCATTGATTATGATTCCTTCAAACATTGAGACAAGGTATTTTTATAGCCTCTACAAAGGAAAGTGCAACCATGGATGGTAAATAGGGACAAATAATGAATGGTAGTTTTGACTATGAAATGGAATGGTAGATGATAATGGAATGTATAATGGTGGGGAAATAAATGAAGATCAATACTTTTAGTCACATTTAATGTTGTTGATGTTAGATTTGACATAATTTTGGTTGTGATAGGACCAAAGACTTATTCTCTAAATAGGACCATTAGATTTTTTTTATTGTTTGGGCCTAAGAGTAGCTACCATTTAATTAGGTTATAAATAGGAAGATATTTTGATTTGATCTTTGATTTTATCTTCATAAAGCAGTGAAGAACTTTTGTGCTTAGTTATTGGTGCCTCAAAGAGGTTTTCACCAATAAGTTTGTCTTGATTGTCTCATAGCACCTCTGAGAAGGTTTCAATAATGAAAATTGGCTTTTGACTTTGATTTTCTTCTAGTGCTTCTAAAAAAGTTTCACTAGAAGATGTTGAGTTCTGACTTTGATTGTTTCTTAGTGCCTCTAAAAAGGTTTCACTAGGAGAGTGATTTTCTACTACATGAATGTGGTCTTGGCCTCCTTGCTCTTCTTCAACTATTATGTCACCATGGATGCAGTTCAACAAAGTGTGATTTTTTTAGTCATGATCAACACGTATGGGAGGTAGAATGTCAATATAATGGCTATGTTGGGTGGTAATAATGGGATGGTGAAAGGCAACACAATCCTCATAAAAGATACTAGGGGAATTTGTGTTGATTCTAAAGTAATCATCCTCAAAAACCACATAAGGATCACAAATATATTCAAATTGATCTACAAGGGAATTATAACCAATGTTATAATAACCAATACTATAATCTATTTCTAACTCTAATTCCAAAGCAAAAGACTCTGAATCCAATGTCACAATAGATGTTGATTCTATTTTTTATTCTAAATCCAATGTCAGTTCAAAAATAGAACCTGACTCCAATATTGATTCTTCATCTAATACAATTATTTTGATAATGTTCTATTTAATTCTAAATTTTTGACAAGTAATGGCCTATGATGGCTTAATGGGCTCAATAAAAACTGATTCATCTTGGAAGGGTTCAACATAGACTAACTCATCTAAGTGAATCCCTTCAAAAAGAGGGGACCACTTAAGGGATGTCTCGACAAAATCATGTCTATCAAAGTGAGACTTCTCAATGAGTGGGAAAAGATCAAGAGACAACTCTACCGAGATTGGCTTGTCAAGGAGATGAAGATCTTCAAAAATAGGTAACATATGAATAGATAACCTATAATAGTTTCTCTTGTCACAAATGGGTGTTTCAATAATAAAATTTTGGTTTTGGTTCATAATTGGTTGCAAAATATCAATTTTGAACACATTTTGATCCTCATAAGATGGCTTTTGAAGAGGTAATGGTTCTTGTTTAGGCTTGAAGATCAACATAAAATTTCTAAAGTGGGGAAAATTTGGTTTAGTGGGAACAATGGTTTGTGGTTCAATAATTGACTCTCCAAAGATTAGACTATTAAAGAAGGGATAAAAAATAATTGGTTCATCAAATGGAGGTCCTTCAACAATAGGTTCATCAAAAATTGGTGATGGGCTAAGAATGGTAACAACTAGACACTTCTTAGTTTCGTTGCTCATGGAAACCAAAGGAGGAGGTCCCAAAATGGTAAAAATTAAATGCTTCTTCATTTGTTTGCTCATGCAAACCAAAAGAGGAGGTCCTAAAATGGTAATGATTGGATGCTTCTTAGTTCGGTTGCTCATGCAGACCAAAGAAGGAGGTTCTAAAATGGTAATCTTGTGGATTTTGATTAATTACGCAAGCTAAAGCATCGAAGTCTTCCTGATAAACCCAATCATTCCTATCATGAGTTGGATCTTGACTATGTTCCCATGACTATTTTTTATGAGGTGGATAGAAATATATCTCAAAAACCATATTATCACCATAGGGGTCTTGACTAAAGTCATAAAAGTCATTTTGTGCAACCATTATATCATAAGTTGGATTATCCATGACTACACCATATGTTTAGCTAGACATATCTACATTTAATGAAGAAATATTTGAAAATAGAAAGACTTAAAGCTCTGTAAACTCTAAAAAGTGATGTTTAAAAGATAAAAGGTTCAACCTTGGTTGAAAGGGGGAAGCTATATCTCAAAAGTAGTTTATGCCAAGATTTGGCATAAAACAATGTAACATCAAATATCTAACATCAAAGATTTTTTGAAGAAAGGTTGCATTTTCCCAAACAAAGTCACAAAAAATGATGATAGGCACTCAAACAAACAAAAAATCATTTAATTGAAGCTATACAACCTAAAATAAAAATATCTATGTACCAAACCTATGAATTGAAGCTTAAATAGAAACCAATCAATGTTTGGATCCAAACTTGACAAGGTTAATTGAAAATACAATGTTGAAGACTAGGATTGGACCAAACAAGTTAGACAAGATTGGACATCATGATGGCACAAGATAAAGATCCAAATGGTATACATAAAATGGTTTGAAACAAGTGGTTTTTGATACAAGGTGAAACAAGTCTTGAAATAAATTGAGCAGCCTAATAGTGTAAGCATGCTCAAATGATGTGGTCAATTGCTATGTTTCAAAAGAATTGAAAGGCTCAAAATGTTTTGAAATAATTTGGGTAGCATAACGCTACCCTTGTTAACTCAAATACATGATTTTGACATGGCTTATGAATAAATAAACAAGTTTTAATCTCAAAGCACACCAAAAAAATAATGACCAAAATATACTAATTATACTCGTCCAAATCGTAGCAAGGGCATGACATAATGGGGTTAACTAAAATAGCAAGGTTTCAATCATTCTAAGGGAATAAATTACATAATGAATTTCATGCCAAATTATGTAAAAGACAAGCATGGAAATTGGGTGACTATGGCATTGGCTAGTTGTAAAAAAGTCTTCCTTTTTAAAACCACTACATCCTACTATTCACTTAGTGTGATGCGATGTCCAAATGTAGATACATCCCATGTGCAACTCTAAAATATTCAAATGAAGTCAATTCTAGGAGGTGAAACCCTGGGTCAAATCTTTCTTAAATAACTCATGGGAGGTAATGACATCTCCCTCACAAGCCAAGTTTTAATGAAAATAAAGAAAGCATACAGTAGAAAGACTTTAGGGTCATTTTTAAGATCACCCAAACTTTGGAAAGTTTTTGGGGAGTGCTTTAGGTGACATTCTTTCTAAGCCTTGGACTAGTATATTTGTAATAGGAATGGCACTTTTAATTCCAAGGGTTCCCTATAGGAGAAAATGAAAGAGCATACATGCAACATGCCTCTTTTTGCCAAATAAAAATCTAACTTAATAATTATTGCAAGCAAAAATTGATAAGTGTGTTCAATTTTAAACCCAAATAAAATGTTTGGTGGTGTTCATTTGATCCCTTGGTCTTAGTTGCAAACTTTGAAAACATTCAATAAAATATTTAAATTCTTTGTTAAACACCCAAAACAAAGTTCCTAATTCATTTTTAATCATGCAAGAGGTGATTAAACATGTTTTTATCAAAGAAAAAGCTTGTCCTTGTAGCATAAAATGTCAACATGTCCTTTAGATTTGAATTTCTTTTGAGTTTGAAATAATAAACCTTGGAAAAAGAGGTCTTAGGTCTATGTTTTTACAAAAACATAGTGACCAACATCAGTTATTACCATCGATGTCAGTTATAACTAATAAAGATCTAATCGATGTTGGTTCTACTAACATCGGTTAATCCAAGTAATTGATGTTGGTATTTCTATCAACATCAGTTACTGTGTAAAAACTATGGCAACTAAAAATGGAAAAATAAAGTTAGAAAATAAATTTATAATATTTTTAAAGTCTCAAATAAATATTTTAGAGTTGAAAAATTATCTCCTTCATGTGTAGGATGCATTGGGTCCCATCAAGCATGCCAAGATCTAGAGAGGATTACAAAGCAATTTATTCAAGCATTAGTCCATAAACAATGAAACATGCATAAAGAACTAACTAACCAAGCCTATCTATTCCTATAGGAATTACAAAGGATAGAAAGAAATAAATGAAAGAAAGCAACACCATATTACCTTCCCAAATGGATTCACCATACACATGTGGCTCAGAAACATGTTCTCCCTTGATCAAGCATCCTTGTCTTTATCAACAATGGTGGTAAGCTCCTCTAATGCCTCAAGAACACTCCATAAAACCTAGGTTCTTGATTGTAAATCACTAAACTAGCCTATCAATGAATCTTTATGGAAATAACTTAACATTATAACTTTTTAATATTCAAGCTTTGAAGATATTTGAGCATAATAACTTTACACCAAAAATATCTTAGAATTGATGTCCATGGCCTCTTTATTTATAGATTTTTGAGATTGGTCAGGTTCAACTATGACCATCCATCTCAAGATTGAGATATGTGGCCATGGATAATCCTAATATTTGGAATTAAATCCATAATTATCTTCATCATGACCTCAGAATAAGGGGCATTGAAGAGGCATGGAAGGCATTAACTAGGCATAGGTGACCCATAATCCTAATATTTTATGCACTTATGGCTTGATGGATGCCACCTCATAGATGATGTCACTAGGTGATGCAGATAATAAGAATCAATATTCAATAAATCTAATGGAAAATCCACTTAATCTCTTGATTTGGATTAATTAGCCTTAGATAAGATTAATCAATATTTGTGTAATTATTTGAAAATTGGCCCTTAATTAATCAAAATGGTTAGAAAGTCATATTATTGGGTTATAATTTGACTCAAGAAGAATTAGAGGGCGAAGTTAGATGTGTTGGAACTATATTCCCATTTAGGATGTTTCCAACAATAAATAACAAATGTATGTGATGTGTACCAATGAATTAGAAGAAAAGAGTGATCCAAAGCACTAAATGATGAAATTGTCATTTTAACTCGAAATGAATTGATCAAAGTTAGTTGGTCCATAAAATGCATTTCCCTATTTAAGGATAATTTGACCTAAATTTGCACTTGTAAATGACAATTTTGAACCATTTAGGACATTTTATAGATTTTGACCTAAAATGTGCATTTGAGTGTAATTCAAGTAAGATTGACAATTTCAACATAAATGGTGTTAGGAATTGGATGTCTACAATATTATCATATAAATTTGTTGTGATTTTATAGATACCATTTATAGATGTTTATAGAGAAATAGATTGAAGATATATTATGGTTTTCTCAAGAGCATCTCATACATATGGTCAATAGGTTTAGATAAAGAGAAATGAGCTCAAAAAATATTTATTTTATCTCTCAACCATTACTAGGGTTTTTATGTAAAACTATAAGGTTTTTAGTCATGGTGTTCATATGATTTTCTATTTTCATTTTGATTGGATATAGGTGGGAACCAGTTACTTAAGTTATAACTTAAGCCTTTCTCATCATTGTGTAATCAACCCCTTCAACCTAGTAATTACCAGCTTGAAGAAGTGATCAAAGACTTAATATTTCTTAAGTCCTCAATTTAAGGCTTGTCTGAGATTGATAAATAGCTAGTAATAAATCATAAAATGAAGATATAATGATGCACAACAAATTCAATATGTCAAAGGTACCCTAAAGTGAATGCGCTAGTGCCAAGTGTCATAGGTGTAAGGACTAACAATATATAGAAGGAAGTATTAGTGATAAGTGTCATAAGAGCAGGGAATAACAATAAAGTGATTATAAGTCATGTGCTAGTGTTAAGTGCCACTAACATAGGGACTGAAAATGTGTAAAAGGCATGAGAGAGTGCCAAGTATCACAAGAATGAACACTAATAACAAAGTGTAAAGGCATACGAGAGTACCAGGTGTCACATTCATAGAATCTTGTTATAGAGAGAATAAATGAGTGTATTAGTCTATCATAGGATCTAAAGGTGAGTGAGTGATCATGAAATGAAGATCAATAGAGTGCATGGAGTTAAAAAAGTCAAAGTATCTGATGTTTAACAATAGATAGAGGTAAATTCTATGTTACTTTTAAATATCTAATGGTTCATAGGATCTCAAATAAAAAGATCAATGGATGCACTTTAAAGATTGAAATGTTAAATTTTGGAAGCTCCTAATGATCTAATGGAGTGAATGAGCCTATCAAAGTTTTATCAATGAATGCATTTTAAATTTAATTCATTAAATTGCAAAATCTCATAAAGATTAAATGGAGCACGTGATCCTGTCAAATCTTGATTTAACGGTTTCATTTTAAATTTGAGTAAATTAAATGAGGATCATTGGATCATGTTGTGAAACTTACTATCTATGTTAAATATTTAAATATATGTTCATCCCAATGGTCAAGTGATGGAACATGTAGGTAAGATACATTATATGACACAAACAATGATTTATAACACTATGATTAATCAAATTTATATAAAATGGCATGTGCATCAAAGCTCAAGATTGATATTTTCTAAATATAGAAAAAGTTAGAGAATTATGGTGGTGGTGCATGAATTCAAGAAGTAGGAAACCTATCAATTAAATTGAGTCTAAGAATGGAGCATGATGTGTTACAAACCAAGTGTGAACATAGTGAAGAAGTAAGACCTATATATATATATATATATATATATGTCATCTAGGATCATTAAATGTTGCTAGTGTTGTTAAATTATGTCTAATAGATAAATATATAGCCACAAAACTAGAGAGGCAAAGTGGAAGAGAAGAGAGAGATGTGTAAAATATGAGGAATTATAGAATAGATTTGTAATAGAGAATTATATTCATTTATGAATTAAATTTTTCATTTGGAGTTGTAGCTCCATAATATATCTAATTGGTAGGTGCCATCAAAAGAGTTGATTTGGTGCTTAGTTAGGGAATTGGTGCTTCCCTAGAGTAGGTGATCTTAAATCAAGGGATTGGTGTCTCTTTAGGGTCAGTGCCATTAAAAATTGTAACCAGTGAGATTCTTAATTATGAGGCTCAATTAGAATAGTAGATTCTAGTAGCTGAATAGTAGATTCTAGTAGCTATTTTCTTGGTGTTTTTTCCCATATTGTTTTTTTGCATACATCTAATGTTATGCATGTGTGTGTGTGTGATCTTTGCATATCCTTTCTAAATTTAATTAAAAATGATTAAAGGACTAATTTAAATCAATATAATGTTTCACCCCCTCCTCTCAGTAGATATTTGTGTTACAATAATTGGTATCAGAGCCCTAATTCCCTAGAAGAAGCTTAATCAACTCAGGTAGATCTTAGATAGTAAACACAACTGGCTAGTCAAGCAGGCTCTTTCTCAAACAAAATAACTCTCTTTGATGGAGAAAACTATGCATTTTAGATCATTAGAATGGAAGCATATTTATCTTCATTAGGGTTTGATGTATGGATGTTTATTGTAAATGGATATACATCCCATGTTACAACTCGTACTGATCAGGCTGTAAAAAAGGCATATGAGAGCAATGCCAAGGCAAAGAATGCTATCCTTTATGGATTGTCTAACTCAGATTTTGTCAAAGTAATGTATTATCAAAATACACAAGATATCTGGAATAATTTGAAGAGCATCTATGATGGTGATGATAAAGTAAAGTAGGCCAAGTTACAAATATAAAAAGGCAAGTTTGAAAGTCTTAAAATGAATAAAGAAGAGAAAATTATAGACTAATTCCTTAGAGTAGATGAAATAGTCAATATAAGTAGAGGCCTTATAGAAGAGATGAAATATTTGGTCATCATAAAAATTTCCTAAGATCTCTATCATCAAGGTATGACTCTAAAATATCTACAATAGAGGAAGTAATAGATATAGATAATCTCATTGTAGATGAGTTGCATGGAACCTTCACAACATATGAGATGAGAATGGGAGAAGTAGGTACTTTCAAGAGAGAAGTTACATTAAAAGCATCCAAATAAGTAAAAGCATAAGCACCTACATTCATATATAAGGAGACTAATGAAGAAGAAGACAACTTTGTCAAAAAATTAATAAGAGGATCTAGAAAGTACAAAGGTAAGTTACCCTTTAAATTTTTGAACTATAGTAAGGTAGGAAATTTTGTTACTAAATTCACTTATAAAAAAAAGGATAATTCTAAGCAAGAAGAAGATTGTAAAAATATGAAACCCCACTACTCTAATAAGAACTTCTTAAAAAATAAGAAGGGCTTGTACATAAAATAAGATAGTGATTCATTGGATAAGTGTGATAGCTCAGATGATGACCATGATTGTGCCTTTGTGGCTGAGGGAAATGAATCCTTATTCATGACATTAGAATCATCCTCTTTGTATTAATAAATAGAAGTTAAAGACCTAGATGAGGAAGATGAAGGATAAGTAGATCTAGAGGGTGAACTCATTTGTGCTCTAAATGAAATTGAAAAGCTGAGAAAAGAGAACTTAAAGAAAATTAAGTAGACATGAAATGATATTGAAAAAGTATCTAAAAGTCTTGAAAAATATGACCAGATTTTTGTTATCCTAAAGACACAAGTTGAAGAGGTTAAAAGAATAAAATATGTAGTCAAAATTGAACTACAGTCTAAATCTGATGAATGCATGAATTTAGAAGCAAAAATAGTTTCTTTGAGAAAATAACTTAAAAAGGCTAAAGAATAAATAGACAAAAGTCTGAAGTTGATAGGAGGTTTAGAAATTCTTGATGAGTTAATCAACTCTCAAAAGTCATCAAAAGAAATAACTAATCTTGGTTTTGAAAAAGGGAAAATTCATATAACCAGTACATCTACAAACTTATGTGACAACTTCAAAGTAGAAGAAGAATTAGGAACAAAGAATGAAAAATATTGAAAGAATGTCTCCAAAGATACAAGACAAACACAAGCACTACTGATATGAAGAAAGTTGAAATAGAAAATAATCCTAAAGAAAAAATGAACAATGAGTCAATATCTATAAACTCAAGGAAGATGCAACACATAAAAGTAACTGATGTAGATGGTTACATAAGGGTGAGAGACTTGAAGAAGCTAGTGTTAAGAAGACCTCCTCATCCTACATAAATAAATTCTATGACTAGGTATTCCTCATTTTTCTATGGTTATTATGATACCTACAATCAATTTGGTCATAGGGTTAGTGAATGTAGAGTTATGCCTAAAAGGAGAACAAACTTTGTAAGTAGAAACTCATTTTCTCCCTTGTTAGATATAAATGTAATATGTTATAATTGTAATAATTTTGGTCACATAGCTAAACAATGTAGAACAAGCTTTGAAAGACCAAAAATACAAAGTGAAAATAAATGCATGCCTCCTAGTGTGAATAAAGATTCATAAATCTCTGAAAAAGGGGAAAATAAGCCAAACAAGAAACCTAAGGATGTGTGGAAAGTGAAAGACCATAAATTTTTGTTGGGTGAATATTTTGTCATCAACTAACTGACAGAAAAATAGGTATATCAACGACAGCGTAATGAGATAAATCTCTCCTCTCAATAAGGGGAGGCTCCCTATAAACTACTATATACTAATATTAACTAAAAATACACTCAGGGGTGAGATCATACCATCCATCTCTCTTTTTTCAAAGATGATGTTCACAAAGTAAAGGAGAATTCTTATGTAATTACTGAAGGCATTTCTCTTCTTTCAGAAATGATGTTCATTAAACAACAGGAATACTTCTCGGGTAGTAAGTGTAACCACAAGAAACCCATGAAAGCACAAAGTCTTTCACTACTTTTTCTACTGATTTAAGACAAAAACATAGTAGAATGAAGTACAAGCCAAAGTCTCCACCTAAAACTACAATAGAGTAAAAGATTATGAAGGATAAGGGGAACTCAAAGTCTCTCCAATATCCTTTACACTGAAACGTAAAACAAACAAACTAAAGACAATTATGGTAGCACAAAGTCTCCCACAGTTGACTTCAAGACATCTTCCATATTATTTCCACTTGTTCTACTTATTTTATTAAATGGACAAGACTGTATTTAAGAAAAAGACATAAGAACAATTTCCTAGATAACACAAGCTATTTCAACACAAAGTTTGAAAGGTCACTTGCTTTCTCGTTCACTTGATAAAATATGGTTAACAATATGAGCTCAAAGTCTTAGGAATGCCTTTCAATTTGGGTAGATTTTCTATTCTAATAACAGAGAGATCTCCTTTCTACAAACTGAGAGATTACAATATATAGCCTCCAAAAAAAGACTTTGGCTCTCCTTTTCATGAAAAGACCCATGTTGCATTAAATGCATTAGATAGGGGGAGTTCTATGCAGGGGCCATGCTAGAGTAGATTAATATCCTAGACTTTTGAATTCTAATTATATCAAATGTCTTCTCCAAAGTATGGGCTGCCTGGTCCTCTTTTATGATACTTACATGGCTATCTACTAGCCTTTACTCAATGAAGAAAAATAGGCCACGCCATTGAATGCTTGTGCTCTCTGATATCCACTTGGTGGACTACTCCACCTACTGGAATAAATTTCCTATAGATATTCCTATATTATCTATAAATTTCCCTCTTTCCTTGATGCATTTTGTCTCTTCCTAGTGATTTGAGCTCTCAGGGCTATCTTCTCGCTTTCTGCTGGCTCCTTCAGCTCCTTCCTTGGCTGGTTGTTGAGTTTGTTCCCAGGTCTACGCCATTTGAAAATAAATGGTTATTTAATTACCCTAAATTTGAAACTCATGGGAATGTTACTAGTCACTTGAACCATTTTGAACCTTGAACCTTTGAACCTTTTGGCGCTCATCAGTTCAATGGTTCAATGGTTCAAAGTTTAATAGTTCTGTAGTTCAGCGATTCAATGTTTTGCAAAGAGCCACATTTACTTATTCTTCTTTAGGATTTCAATGTATAATTGAACCAAGTATTTGAACCTTTTGGTTGAACCTTCTTATGGAATCTTTCTCTTGAATCATTCACTCAAACCTTCCGCTCAAACATTAAATTTTGAACCAAGTGTACCTTTGAACTCTTTGAACCTTTGAACTTTTGAAATATTTGAAGTAGAGTTCAATGGTTCAAAAGTTCAATGGTTCATTCCATATTATTGAACCCCACCATTGAACCTTATAATTTTTAGGAAATGCCTTAAGTGTTTTGAACTTTTCCTTGCAAAAGCCCACCTTTTAAACCTACAATTTTCTTAGCTGAAAAGGCTTGTGCAATTGAAGAACTTGACTTCTCAAAACATTTTTTGAGAAAGAAAGAAACCATTTTGGCTTGTAGGACCAAAATGGTTGACATGTTGTCCATAAAAATAAGCGATGGATTTTGAGAATAATAGCTGGCTCCAATTGGGGAACTTCCATCGATTGCATTTTAAAACAATCAAAGGGAGTAGAATCCAGGCTCTAAGTGCCTTCATCTATGCCATTGGGATACAAAGTCATGCCATCCAAAAAAAATAAAGATGCCGAAAAATAAACAAACAACATAAAACAAACAAAGACTATATAAATGTACAACTGGACCTATCTAATACTTCAAGGATTGAAGTGCTTCAGATGTTGCCCACTATGAGGTAGTGAAAATGGCATGTTGTCTTGATGTTTCAGCAAGAAATTGTTTTCACCATTGAATTGATGAATGGAAAATGGACCTCTCTATAAGGAATCTAATTTCCCATGCATTCCTTTTTTTTCTCTCCTCTTGTCCCACAACAAAACTTAATCTCTAATCTAAAAATTATGAATCCTTGCTTTCTAGTTGAAGAGTTTATTTACTAGACTTTGATGTGCAAAAATACGGTCCACTACCATAGTTCACTACTCTTCTAGTTTAGTTAATCACATGATCCTCTTGTCAATGTAAATTTCAAATGTTTGATCTTTGACTACCTTTGCCAACTTCAATGCTAATAGTTCCAAGGTGATTGGTATCTCTACATTCAAACCATACAAAAGTTGAAATGGTGACATACCTATTGCCTTATTGGGTGTAATCCCATCTACCCATAGAGCATCAAACAATGCTTTATTCCAGGTTCTCTGATTGTGATCTACCAATTTCATGAAAATGGTCACTAGGTTCTTGTTGCTTGATTCTAGTTCACCATTTCCTTGTGGATAATAGTCAGAGGAGTGGGAGAGGATAATTCCATAATAGTATCAAAAATGGGTAACCTCATGAGAAGAGAAACAAGCAACATTGTCTATTACAATCTTGGTTGGGACTCCAACTAGGAAATAATATTTTCCTTGAAAAAATTACATACCACTTCTGAAGTAGCATGCTTGACTAGAATGGCTTCCACCCACTTGGTAAAGTAGTATGTGGCTGTGAGAACATAGTCATGTCTAGCACTTGAGGATGGGTTTATGGTGCCAATAAAATAAATACCCCATTATTGAAATGGGTCTTTGATCACCACCAGCTTGAGAGGTAATGCAACCAACTTGGGTTTCCCAATGAACTGTTGACACAACTCACACCTACATACCCAAGTGTATGCATCTTGAAACAGAGTAGGCCAATAGTACCTATCTCATAGAATCTTATGAGCAGTCACAGGTGTAAAAAAATGTCCTCCATAATCCAAATCATGGAAAGACTCTAGAATTTTACTTTATTGCACTTTATACACACAAAGAAGAAATACCCCATCAAGGCTCCTCTTGTACACACCATTTTTCCATAGGACATAGTTAGCAACTTTCAATTTAACCATTCTCTTTTCTTTATGAGATAGGGGGTAGGACACTCACCATAGGTAAGGAAATGAGTGATATTGGAATACCACTCATCCATAGTAGTGACAAAGAGAACTGTAGGCATGTCTTCAACCTCTATTTTTTCATGTCCAATTTCCTCTAGTATGTTATCAACAATTAATTGGTAGAGGCCTCTTCCCCACACAAGCTTCATAGATTTGATAACAAGATCAAACTCTTGAATTTTGGCTATCTAATTGCCCCTTCTGGTACCAAAATCCTATTGAATTAAAATGGACTTTACCATTGTATCAGGCACCAAAGCAACAGTGTGTGAGTTCAAGAAGTAGAAATGGGAGTATTTTACTGCCTTAACCACGGCATAGGCATGCTTCTTCATGTTTAAATATTTTAGTTCATGAGCTTTGAGAGGACAACTCATAAATGAGATAGGATATTCCACACCTTCTTTGTTTTTCTAAACTAAAATGGCTGAAAGTGTGTGTATAGAAGCATCGTTGTATACCATTAAGTCTTTAGTATAATCCAAACAAACTAAGACTAAGGCATGGGTGATAGCTTTCTTGATATCCTCAAATGATGACTTGCCTTCTTCAGTCCAACAAAAAATAGCTTTACCCTTCATCATGTCAACAATGTGGTGAGTCTTCTCTACAAATTTAGGAATGAACCTTCATAGAAAATTCACCTTTCTAAAGAAAGAATGAACTACAGTCTTACTAGCAGGAAGAGTAAGCTCTTGGATGGATTTGACTCTTTCTGAGTCAATTGTTATGCCTTCTTAGGATACAGTGTGATTGAGAAGTTTACCCTCTATAACCCCAAAAATTGATTTCTTAAGATTAAGGGAAATGCCATTCTGTCAACATCATTCCAACACTTATTGTAAATGATGCACATGATCAAGATGATGTTTGGAAAAGATGATCAAGTCATCAAGATATACTACAATAAACTTTCCCATTTCATTTTTGAAGGCAAGATCCATCTCTCTCTAGAAGGTGGCACCAACATTAATTAGACCAAAAGGCATTCTATGATATGCAAATTTGCCCCAAGGTGTAGTGAAAGTGGTCTTATGTTGGTTTGCTTCACTGACTTCCACTTAATTATACCCTAAAAACCCATCTAACATTGATAACATCTTTGAGCCAATCACTGTCTATAGTACTTGATCCATGATGGGCAAGGGGTAGTTGTCCTTTAGAGAGGATTGATTTAGGTTTTTGAAATCAATACAAAAGTGAATTTCTCCATTCTTTTTCCTCACAGGGACTATATTCACAATCTAGGTAGAATGATGGATTAGAAAAATTATTCTTGCATTTAACATTTTTTGGATCTTAGAAAGAATAGTACGTAATATCTTAGGGTTGTACTACCTTTGTTTTTGCTTGTGAGGCAATGACCCAACCTCAAGAGGAATTTCATGCCGAATTTCTTTAGGTCTAAGAGATTTCAGATCATCATAAGAGTATCCCAAAACATCAATGTAATGGCAAAGTAGAGTAATAAATTTGAGCTTTTCATCAGGAGTGAAAAATTCCCAATGTTAACCATTTTGGGATTATCTTTTGTACTTAAATTTATTTGATCAAACTCCTTGGAGGAAGTTGAATCTATTGGTCACTGCTTGATAGACTTATCATGCTTATCGAATAACTTCTCCAAAAAAACAAACCTTTTGAGATTTTATTCCCATTGAGTTGGAGGAGCTCTTCACCAATTTTTAATTTTTTTCAGGAGCTGATTCCTATGATGGAGATTCACTGCCTTCAAAATAAAGCTCCTCAAAAGCTATCCATCTACTCCAAAAAATCAATAATTTGGTTATCACCATTAAACACTTGCTAATGGTTGGCATTGTTAGGTACACTTAGTCGAAAGACTAGCTCAATATTGTACTTGTTCCCTTTGAAATCTTGGTGAGGAAGTATGAGGGTCGCAAAGATAGCCAAAAAATTTGCTCAATCATTGAATTCTCTGGGAACTACAAAAATACTGAAAGCCTCAAAACTTTCAATGTAGTTCTATACCAGATTGTGATAATGTCACAATCTTTCATTCTTGGTTTGATATAGGTTCCTTACCTGACAAACCACCAAGTTAGCATCTCCTTAGGTGTGAAGAAGCTTAACACCATTAGCTTGAGCAACTTTCAATCTGAGTAACAAAGATTCATACTCAGTGGTGTTGTTAGTATTGCTAAATTATAACTAGTATGCATAGAGGAAAATATCTCCCTAAAGAGATATCAAAACAATCCTAGCTCTAGAACTGGTGGAATAATTACATCCATCAAATTCTACAATCTAGACATCATTAGAATCTAATCTTCTTTCAAATTTTTATTCATTAAGGAGAGAAGATTTTTTTACCTGCACTTAGCTCTACCAATTCCTCTAATCTTCTATTTGAATTTTTTGAATTGTCACCTACAAAACTTTCATTTGATGAGCTAGAAACATCTTCTGTGGATAGAAAGTAATTACCCATTCTTGAAGATTCAAATAAAATTTAAGCTTCAGGGTCTAATATTTGGGTGACAATATATTTTGACTCCTTTTTAGGAAGTAGCCTTTGCATGATGCCCTTGACAGGTATCCTCACCTCAGACAGGTCCATGCTCAATTCTCCACCAACATCCTTGTAAATTTTTTATCCAAGCAGAATGCCATAGGAAGCTGGAATGTTGGCCACCAAGACTATCATTTTAATCCTTTTTTTTTGGGAAGGCTACAAATGCAAATTGGCCATCTTTAATCTGACCCAAAAGTGGCACTTGCTTGTTTTCCATGGAGAAACATCTCCCAAAATTTTTAGTCAGAGTGAGGGTGAGAGAATCTTCCACCTTGGCAGGCATAACATTGTCTGAAGCTCTAGAATCTATTATACAGTTGCTCAGCTTATGACCATTTGTCAATAGGGAAACATAGAAAGGTTCTATTTTTCCAAGGGTAACAGAAGGAGTAATGACAAGATTGTTTTAAGTGGATGTGTTCTTTTGGGGATCATGAGTTACCTTTGAAACATCTTGTCCTACAGGGATGGTTTTGTTCTTGATGCGTTCAACTAACCTATCTAACTGCTTAAGGTTGGCTGTAAGTATTCAAACTTAGACATTTGGATCTTGATATTTTTAGTATGGTCAATTATATCAAATGACTAAAAAGAACTAGGGACAGAGGAAGGAAGTTCATTATTTTAGGTTTTATTGGGTGTGGTACTGGTCTAAGAAATAGAAGTAGAAGGTACAGGATTACCTAAGGTACTTACTTTTTTATTGATCACTGGGTCCTTTGATTGGAAGGGTAGAGAAGTCCCTCATTTAGTAATTGAAATTATTGGTCGAGATTCTTCCCCTATTTTTCCCTTATCAGCTTATTGAGTTGATTGGTTTTGGGACCTGGTAAAAATAACATATGATCCATCAAATACTTCTCCCTTACCTCGAGCTTTATCCTAGTAATTTAGGAAACCAATGTTGGAGTCACTAGCTAATTATTCTTCTCCTTATACAAAGATATTGGTGTCATCTTCTTGGTCCAACTCAGGTTGGAAAGAGAAATCATGTTCATCTTCAAGATAACCAACTGCTGAGTTAGTCGGTGTTACTTCAATAGCAAGCTTCCCCAGTGGGGGAGGAAAATGATTTGGTTGCCCTTGATTTTTGGTAGCATTGACTTGATATGATTAGTTGGGGAATGTCTTCCTTGGTATATCTCAATAAGAAGGAGGAACAAACATTCCTTGTGCCATTTTGTTTTTTAGAGCTATCAACTCATTTACTAGCTTTTCCACCATAGGATCAGTGGTGCCTATAGAAGAATTTTCAGAAAATGAAGAGAATTTATTTCTGTTTGGATCTCTTCTTATCTTACCTACTAGGATAAGATCATCTTTAACTTTAGTAGCCAAATCCTGAGCTATAACAAGGTTTATGTGGCCAACCTACCTCAATAAGAAACTCATTTTAGGAAGCTGAGAATTTATTAAGAAGCATTTAAGATATTTAGGTGTTGGCTAAGTAATTGTAGGAATCCTATTCCTCAACTTATCAAATTTAGCTATGAAGTCTTGCATAAGCTCATGAGGCTCCTTATTTATTTGCATAAGCTGAGCTAACAGGGCATGTGCATCTTCTGTGAGTTTGATTCTAGCTTCGAACTTGGCCTTGAGAGTGTTCCATTCAATTACAGTTTAATCTTGTAGATGATAAAACTAGTATGTGACAGTACCTTGCAATGTTTCTACAAATAGTCTGACTGTTATGTCTTTATATTCAATGCCTATCACACCACAGGCTATGTAGAAGATTGTAATATGATCATCAGGATGAACTCTCCCATCACCATAGAACTTGGGAATTTTTTTTCTTGAACTATGAGGTAGTTCATGTAAAGGTGGGGTTAGATTGAGAAGACCAAAGGTGTTACCCTAGGGGCCTTGGGCTACCATGATATGATGATTGAAAGGAGTGATAACAAATCTTTGTGGGATATGTATAGACAAAGCTCTGTTAGCAAAGGAAAGAGAAGCTTTGGTTGGTAATAGAGACCTAAAATTTATAGGAGGAAAACTCCTAGTTTGCTAAAGGTGAGATGGTGGAGAAAAAAGATTAAAATTATTCAGCTGCACCAACTTGAATATAGGATCAATAATACCTTGAGCTCTATAGCTTTGTGTATATGATATATCAGCTAGAGTGTAAAATAGAAATGGAAAAGAACTAAAAATGCTTTAATTTGAAGCTTGAGGCTTCAAATTGTGTGTTCTTCCCTAGTGGAGTCACCAAAAACTGTTGGGTGAATATTTTGTCATCAACAAACTGACGGAAAAATGGGTATATCAACCACAACATAATGAGATAAATTTCTCCTTTTAGCAAGGAGAGGCTCTCTATAAACTACTATATACTAATATAAATTGAAAATACAGTCAAGGATGAGATCATACCATCCATCTCTCTTTTTTTAGAGATGATGTTCACAAAGTAAAGGAGAATTCTTGTTTAATTATTGAAGGTATTTCTCTTCTTTCAAAAATGATGTTTAGTAAACAACAAAAATACTTCCTGGGTAGTAATTGTAACCACAAAAAACCCACAAAAGCACAAAGTTTTTCATTGCTTCTTCTACTGATTTAGGACAAAAACATAGTAGAATGAAGTGCAACCCAAAGTCTCCACCTAAAACTACAACAGAGTAAAAAAGTACAAAGGATAAGGGGAACTCAAAGTCTCTCCAATATCCTTTACACTAAAACATAAAACAAACATACTAAAGACAATTATGGAAACACAAAGTCTCCCACAGTCGACTTCAGAACATCTTCCAGATTATTTTCATTTGTTTTGCTTATTTGATTAAATGGAAAATACAAGAATAATTTCCTAAATAACACAAGCTATTTTAACACAAAGTCTAAAAATTCACTTACTTTCTTATTCACTTGATAAAATATGATTAACAATCTGAGCTCAAAGTCTCAGGAATGCCTTTTAATTTGGGTAGAGTTTCAATTTTAATAATAGAAGGATCTCCTTTCTAAAAACTAAGAGATTAAAATATATAGCCTTCAAAGAAATACTTTGGCTCTCCTTTTCACAAAAAGACCCATGCTACATTGAATTAATTAGATAGGGGGCGTTATGTGTGGGGGGCATACTAAAGCAGATTACCAACCTAGACTTTGGTATTCTAATTATATCAAATGTCTTCTCCAAAGTATGGCCTACTTGGTCCTCTTTTATGATACTTACATGGCTATCCACTCGCCTTTACTCAACAAATAAAAATAGGCCATGACATTGAATGCTTGTGCTCTCTGATATCCACTTGGTGGACTTCTCCACCTACTGAAATAACTTTCCTGTAGATATTCTTATATTCTCTATAACTTTCCCTCTTTCCTTGCTACATTTTGTCTCTTCCTAGTGATCTAAGCTCTTGGGGCTATCTTCTCACTTTCTACTAGCTCCTTCGGCTCCTTCCTTGGCTGGTCGCTGAGTTTGTTCCTGGGTCTGCACCATTCAAAAATCAAAAATTATTTCATTACCTTGAATTTGACATTTGTGGGGATGTTACTGGTTGCTTGAACCATTTTGAACCTTGAACCTTTGAACCTTTCAGAGCTCACTAATTCAATGGTTCAATGGTTCAAAGTTTAACAGTTTAGTGGTTCAATGGTTCAATGTTTTGTAAAGAGTCACATTCACTTAGTCTTCTTTAGGAGTTCAATGTATCATTGAACCAACTATTTGAACCTTTTGGTTGAACCTTCTTTTGGAATCTTCTGCTTGAACCATTCACTCTAACCTTCCACTTGAACTTTGAATTTTGAACCCTATGAACCTTTGAACCTTTGAACTCTTTGAAATGGAGTTCAATGGTTCAATAGTTCAATAGTTCATTCCATATTATTAAACCCCACCGTTGAACCTTCTTTATAATTTTTAGGAAATGCCTTAAGTGTTTTGAACTTTTCCTTGTGAAAGCCCACTTTTTGAACCTATGATTTCCTTAGCTAAAAAGGCTTGTGTAATTAAAGAACTTGACTACTCAGAACATTTTTTGAGAAAGAAAGAGACCATTTTGGACTATAGGACCAAAATAGTCGGCATGTTGTCCATAAAAACAAGTGATAGATTTTGAGAACAACAAGTTTCACAATCCATGATTGATCAAACTACACTCAATGCCAAAGAATAAAATTTGTGGGTAATAGACATTGGTTTCTCAAGACACATTACTAGTGAGAAAATCAAGTTTATCAAACTGAAAAAATGTAAGGAAAGATCTATCAGCTTGGGAGACAATACTACAGTAAAGATCCATGATAAAGGAACCTTGAACATAGATGGAAAACTGCCTACACATGATGTCCTTTATGTTGAAGGATTAGAACATAATCTACTAAGTGTCAACCACATTGTGGCAATGGATATAAGGTCACATTTAATATAGAATGCTACAAGATAAGGAGATCTAGAAGACTAGTTATAGAAGGAAACATAACTAAAATCAATATCTATAATCTTAGTCAAGTAAATGGTAATAGGTGCTTGATAGGAAAGGTTGATGAGAGTTGGTTATGGTATAGAAGAATGGGTCATGTTAAATTTGATAACCTAGCTAAGGTGAGATCAAATAAGTGTGTTTGACATATGCCTAAAATAACCAAACCTAAAGACACTACTTACAAGGAATGTCAACAAGGCAAGCAAACAAGGGTTAGATTTCAAACAAAGGAGTATGCAACTATAAAGCCTTTAGAGTTAGTTCATACTGATCTTTGTGGTCCTACTAAAACAAGAGAATCCAAAGGATAAATATACCTTATGCTTCTAGTAGATGATTACTCAAGAATGACATGGATAACCTTTTTGAAGGAAAAGTCTCAAGCATTTGAAAGATTCAAAATATTTAGGGCCATGATAGAGAATGAGATTAGACAAAAAAATCAAATTTTTAATATCTAATAGAGGTGAAAAATTCACCTCAAATGATTTCATAGAATACTACGAGAAGCATGGAATCAAAAGGCATTACTCTGTAGTAAGGACTCCACAACAAAATGGAGCTATTGAAATAAAGAATAGAATATTCAAGTAGATGGCCAAAATAATGCTAAAAGGGGCCAAGTTATCTGATAGATACTGGAGAGAAGTAGTACAAACAATAGTATATATCTTAGGTAGAGTTAAATTGAGGGTAAACAATGATAAAACCCCCCATGAACTATAGTATGGAAAACTTGCCTTTGTTAAGTATTTTAGAGTGTTTGGAAGTAAATGCTACATTAGGAGAAAAGAAGACAAATTGGGAAGCTTTGAATCAATATGTGATGAAGGAATATTTATTGGTTATTCCACCCAAAGCAAAGCCTACATATGTTATAACAAAAGGATATATAATATTGTAGAGAGTGTCAATGTCAAGGTTGATGAACGTTTGAAACATGTTAAACTTGATAGAGACATTTTTGAAGATGAATTAGCTAATGAAGATCCTAAGGAAGTAAATAAAAATCCACCTACAAGATTTGTTCAAAAGGATCATCCTATAGAGTATATCATTGAAAATAAAAATGAAGTTCAAACAAGGAAAAGAGTTTCAATGAACAAGGAGTAAGTATGTTTTGCTCTAATATTTGAAATTTAACCTAAGATCTATGTTTAAGCTAGCAAAGATGAGAATTAGATAAAATCCATGGAAGAAGAACTAAGCCAAATTAAAAAGAACAAAACTTGGGAATTAATTTCAAGACCTTCAAAAAATAATGTAATAGGTACAAAATGGGTCTTCAGAAACAAACTCAATGAGAATGGAACTGTTATAAGGAATAAGGCTAGATTGGTGTGCAAAGGATATGCACAAGTTAAAGGCATAGATTTTGAGGAAACATTCATTCTAGTTGCTAGATTGGAAGCCATAAAAATGTTTCTAGTATTCTCTGTTTATAATAAATTTAATTTCTATCAAATGGATGTTAAGTCTACTTTCTTGAATGGGAACTTAGAAGATGAAGTCTACATAGAACAATGTGAAGGTTTGCAGTTATCAAAACAATAAGATTATGCTTATAGACTTAAGAAAACTCTGTATGGTCTAAATCAAGTGCCTAGAGCATGGTATTCAATATTAGACCATTACTTACAACAATAAAGATTCAACAAAGGATGTGCAGATATCAATCTACACTTTAAATAAGAAGGTGAGCATATGTTAATTATTGTTGTATATGTAGATGATATCATTTTTAGCGGTAGCAACAAAATAATATGCAAAGAATTTTCTACTCAAATGCAAAATGGGTTTGAGATGTCTATGCTTGGAGAACTTTCTTTCTTCCTTAGTATACAAATAACACAAACTAATGAAGTTATATGTATATCCCAAGCCAAGTATACTAAATGCTCAATAATTTTGGATGGAAGACAACAAACTAGTAGGTACTCCCATGATAACTAGATGTAAGTTGAGCAAAGAGGATGAGCCCCTTGATGCAAATCAAACTATGTATAGATCAATGATAGGTAACTTGTTATACCTAACTACATCAAGATCATATATCATGTAAGTAGTGTGCATGGTTGCAATATTTCAAGCTATTCCTAAAGAGTCACATGTTAATGTAGTGAAAATTATCTTTAGACATATCAAGAGTACAATTGACTATGGTCTATGGTATCTCAAAGGTGAAGATTTCACTTTGACAACATGTGTGTGTGTGTGTGTGTGTGTGTGTGTGTGTGTGTGTGTGTGTGTGTGTGTGTGTGTGTGTTGATTGGGAAGGAAGTGTGGATGATATAAGAAACACTAGTGGTGGTGCATTTTTACTTAGAAACAAACTTGTTTCATGGCTAAGAAAAAATCAAGAGTCAGTTACTCTTTCTATAGTAGAAGTAGAATATGTTGTAGTAGTGGCATGTTGCACTCAAGTCTTGTGGATGAAGTAAACACTTAAAGACATCAAGGTAGAATATAAATCACATATCTCTATTCTTTTTGATAATTCAAGTGTTATTAATAAATTAAATAATCTAGTGATGCATTCTATAACTAAGTACATATAAATCAAGTATCACTTCTTAAGAGAAAAGGTTGTATATCAAGCAGTCATAATGGAATATGTGCCAACATAGGATCAAATTGTAGACATATTCACCAAACCTCTTCCTAAGGAACAATTTGACTATCTGAGATAGAAATTGGGAGTGGTGGTTCCTACATCACATCACTAGATCCTAGTAATAGGGCATGAGTCCAATGGGAAGATCATAGAAGCTTTTTTAATCCCTAGAAGAAGAGAGAAAATTCAACTCAGGTATGCATATATTTGTAAACTTATAATGAGTTGATGGTTGCAAATTCTTTCACAAACTCCTTTATCTAACAAAGGGGGACAAAATTTTGGACAAATAGGGAGAAAGTTAGAATCCCTTTTCCATTAAAGTCAAAGGGGGATAAAAAGTACAAATTCTCTCTATAAAAGCTTTATGTTTATCAAAGAAGGAACAAATCATGTGTCCAAGGTGTGTTTAGGCAAGTGTCCCATTACCTAAGGGGAGAAATTTTGATATGAGTAGCTTTAGCTCAAGCTCATCAAAAGCTAATTCAAGTACAATAAATTTTAGAGCAGAGAATGTATTACAATATCAAAGTATTTATTTTTCTATCAATGACAAAGGGGGAGATTCTTGGCAATATGATTGTCATTAATGACAAAAGGGAGATAGTTATCACTATGGATGTCATTAATGTCAAGAGAATCAATCACATACAAGATTGATGGAGATAAAAGCATGATTTATAATTACACAAGTTGTAATATTGTCATATAAATTTGTCATGCTTTTATAGAGACCATTTTTAGATGTTTTTAAAGAAACAGATTGAAGATTCGTTATGGTTTTTTCAAGAGCATATCATACATATGGTCAACAGGTTTAGATGAAGAGAAATGAGCCCATAAAATATTTACTTTATCTCTTGGCCATTACTAGGGTTTCTCAATAAAACCCTAAGGTTTATATTCATGGTGCTCATAGGATTTTCTATTTTCATGTTGATTAGATATAGGTAAGAACCAATCACTTAAGTTATAACTTAAGCCTTTCTCATCATTATGTAACTAGCCCCTTTGACCTAGAAATCACCCACTTGAAGTAGTGATTAAAGAATTTAATATTTCATAAGTACTTGACTTAAGACATGTCTAAGCTTGATAAATTTCTATCCCTAAAGCATACAATAAAGACCCAATGATGCACAACAAAGTCAATATGTAAAAAGTACCCAAAATTGAATGTGTTAGTGCCAAGTGTCACAAGTGTGGGGACTAAAAGTAAAGTAATCAAAAGGCACATGTTGGTGCCAAGTGTCACAAGCATAGGGACTGATAATGTGCAAAAGGCATGTGAAAGTGCCAAGTGTTAAAATAATGAACACTAACATCAGTGCAGAAGGCATGTGAGGGTGCCAAGAGTCACATTTGTAGAATATTTTTAGACAAATAACTAATGAGCATATTAGTCTATTAGAGGATCTAATAGTGATCATGTGATTATGCAATGTAGATCAACATAGTGCATAGATTCAAAGAGGTCAAAGTGTTTGATGTTTAATGATAGACATAGGTAAAGTCTGTGCTACTTTTGAAGTTCTAACAACATGCAAGAGATCAGATCAAAATATTAATGGATGTGATTTAAATATTGAAACATTAAAGTTTAGAAGCTCACAAATATCTAATGGAGCATGTGATCCTATCAGATTTTGATCAACAGATGCATTTTAAAGTTGAAGCCTTAAATTTTAGAAGCTCATAAAGATCTAATTGAGTGCATGATCCTATAAGATATTGATCTAATGGTTACATTTTAAAGTTGATAAAATTGAAAAAGGATCATTAAATCATGTTGTGAAGCTTAATATCTATGGTCAATATTTAAATATATGTTCATCCCAATGGTCAAATGGTGGAACATGCAGGTAAGATGCATTATATGACATAGATAATGATATAGATCACTATGATCAATTAAAGTTATGTTAAATAGCATGTGTATCAAAGCTCAAACCTGATATTTGCTAAATATAGAAAAATATAGAGGATTATGGTGGTGGTGCATGAATTCAGGAGCAGGAAACCTATTGATTAAACTGAGTCTAAGAGTGAAGTGTGATGTGTTACAAACAAAGTGTGAACATAGATAAGAATTGAGTCCTAGATATAATGAATATATATGTCATCTAGGATACACTAATTATTGTTGGTGTTATTGAATTATGTCTACCATGTTGTGCTCACACTTGTTAGATAAGGTCTTTCACCATTTGATGAAATCTTGTGTTGTTTACATTTCAAGTTGCTTGCAATTGATAAAATGAGCCAAGGTATTTTTAGGGAGGTCACTAGTTTGAAACTCTTGTACTAGAGCATTAAATAGATCTTCCAGACTAATAATGGAATGACATTTGAGCTGGTTATACCAATCTAAAGCATCTCCAAAGAGGGTTTTTGTTAAGATCTTAATAGTGGAAAAAGTTTTTAACTTGACCTAATATTTGTATAGATTTCCAAATGGTTTTAAGTGTCACATAAAATCGGTTGATTCATTATAGCTAATGGTAGGGGTGATACCTCCTATATTCATGCTAGAAATTTGAGGTGTAATAGGTTAATTTTGAAGGTGTTTGATTATTTTGTTAATAAGAGGAGGTTGAGGGATAAGATTACCATGGGAATCCCTGAGGGGAGGTAGGGGGGTGTGGGGGGAGGGGGGGTGTGGGGGCCCGAGGGGGAATTTTGCTTGTGCACTCCCCATGGAACTTATTGAGGGTGATTTTAGAGATGAATAAATTGGTTTTTCACTTGAATAATTTGGTTAACATTATTATCTTAGAAAGCATCCATTTGGTTAAGATTTTGTAACAAAAGTTGATGGGTTTGAGTGGTGTTATTCACAACATGTGAAGCATTAGCATTGATATTAGTGGGTTGGGTACCACTATGAGTGGTGGTATGCATGATATTAGTATCTTGAGATGAATTTTTAACAAAAGAGGCACTAGTAGGATGATTTTATTATGTTTTGAAAGGTGCACTAATAGAAATATTAGAAGAAGAAACACTACTGGAATGATTACTATGGGTAGCAAATGATGCAGTAGTAGAAGAATTGAGAAGAGCAGGTATTAGAAAAGGTCCACTAGATGTGGACCCTACCATATTGGTAAAGATACATGGAATGGAGGTTGAAGAAATCAAGGAAGAAGAGGTCATAGTATGAGAAGGGGTCAAAAGAGAAGGAAGAGGTTGAAAGGAAAATAAGCTATTACTCCCAAATCCATGTGAGAATGTGGGGGAAATTTAATGGGGTTATTTTGTTTAACCACTTACCATAATGTGATAAATAGTATAAAGGTATTTTCTTAGATGTTGAGGAAATTCATTAATGAAGAAAAACATTTATGGAGCATACTCTAATTCAAGTTGATATTCTAAGGAGAATAGAGGGTTGTGAATTGAAGAAGTATTAGGAGGGGTCCCATAGTTTTTAGTGTGAGTGGACACATGCATATTAATTTCATATAGATTAGGATCCACAGGCTATCTATGGGAAAACCTATTGGGATTGGTAAAGCTCATCATATCTATTGAGTTCAACTGAGTGTTGTCCTCAAATATGAAGTTCATGATGAGAGAAAAATGTTTAGAAAGACAAAGATGATGCAAAAACATAGTGAGCAAAAAGGATATAGAGTTACACAGTTGATTGTGTGTTGTAACCTAATAGGTAGATAATAATATAGAGTCATTTAGGTCAACTCTTATTATAGACAAGGAAATAAAACATGATAAGGATACATAGTCATATAGGTCAACTATGTACTATTGAATAGAGAACTAAAAAAGGAAGAAATAGGAAGACACAATAATACAATTCGATTATATACTATTGTTAGGAAGAAAAATATAGTCTGTTAGAAACTATATCGACCATAATGATAGTGTTTTGAAACAAAGAATTTTTTTAAAGATAAGTGAAGAAATATTGAATTCAAACACACAAATAATTGGATCAATGTGAGTGATCTAATTTGGGCACACAACACAAAACCTTACACCAACATTAGCCAATGCAAGTTTTTGCAATATAATATGCAATGATCAAAGAGAAATCAATCAAATAAAAATTAAATGCTAAGTGTTCATCTTAAGTGTTATTAGATTATTAAAAAGTGTTGATTTAAATGTGATAGCAAAGTTGGCTAAAATAGGTAACTAGAAAGGCAATCTATAGATGGTTTTTATACATTTGGGCTAAAATGGATCTGTATTAGCAATGGTAATGGCTTGGTATTGGTCCCTACCACCTCACTTCATAATCCCATAGTGATAATGGTGTTAGGTTATTTTCCAATATATACCATTAACCAAATATTTATACTTGGCTAGAAAACCAAGTTAGCTTCCCCCTTAGTGATAAAATCCAAGTAAGTATACATTGGGAAAACAAGTGTTTAAATGCATTTTGAATTTTATGTGATTCGATAGTGTGTGCATAGAGTAAAATAGTGTAACTAGAATGGTAATTTGAAAACCCACCTATTTAGACTATTTGAATTAATCTAAGCATGTAAATAGCTAAAAATGAAATGTGAATTAATTACTATTAAATAGTTGTTAATTCCTTGATTGAGAATAATATATAGTCATTTTAGGGGACATGATATGAAAATAGTTAAAAATAGGGTTGATTAGGTCACTACTATTCTATAAAATAAAGGTATTTAAAAATAAATTAAACGGGTCAACTATGTCTCTTAGACAAAAAGTAGACTATAGAACTAAGTCAACCAAGTCGATCTAGTTAGCTATAGGGTTGTAGTTTTAAAGATTGCTAACTTTTTAAAAGTAGAACTGAAGAAAGTAATAAAATGATAAAGAGGGGAAAGAGAGTAACCTTGGTGGGTTTGAAGATGGTTGATATTTCAAACTTTATGCTAAAATTCCTTAATTACTATATAATTTTGTAAACTAGGCTGACTGGTTTGACCAAGTTCTATAAAACCCTATATGCTAAAGAAAATAAACAAAATGATCACCTTTTTTGAAAATGTTTGTTGACCTATATGTTGGAATAAATAATTAGATGACAAGTTTGATCTATTTTATAGTGTATGCTAATCTAAAACTGAAGAAGAATACTGTGTCAACCTATTTGATCTAGTAACCTGTAGCTAATAAAGACCTACACAGATATACCAAAGTCATTTTGAAGTGACTACATGTTAAATATACTCATAGAAATTTATAACTATATTAGTTGGTTTGATATAGTACTACAAATATGGAAAAATATAATAAAAAGATAAAAATGATAGTGTGAAAGAAAACTTATAAGGGTTAGATTCACGTTGGGTTCACTAGAATATATGTAATGGGAAATGCAATAGATCTATAAATCAATCCCATATCAGAGAAGATAAATCCTACTTACACTTATAATTATGGATACATTAGATATTTAGGGTCATGACCAAGATGGATCTTCTAAACCTAGCCAAGGGATCTCTTACCATAATAAATTCACTAGGGAGGATTACAAAGCCTTTAGTCAATAAAAACTATGCAATAACCCTAACTAGGTTGTATATTTTTATATTCACTAAACAAATAACAAGTAAATAAAAATCTAATCTAGTGCTCACTAAAGCTCATGGCACAAATTGGGGGTAATAAACATGAAAATTAAGCATGCATAGAAGACATTTTCTCACGTCAATGTATATAAAATCCTAATGCATGAGAGAGAAGTACCAATGCATATCTATATACTCTTACAAAGAAAGAACAAAGTTAGGAATACTTACCTTTAAAATTGAATCTACTGAGCCTCAATCTCTCCCTTGGCCAAGGTGCTTTGTTAGATTTTGTCATGGTATATAAGGATGACAAGGATAAATTAGCTCTAGGCTATGAAACCTATCAATGCATCCAAAAGACATCTCTACAAAATAAGATCCATATCTCCAAATAAAGTATGAAAATTTAAGCTATGTTCCTCAGTTAGAATGGTGGATAAGAAGATGTGTAATATTTATCTCTTATTCTTCTCTTATTGAATAAATGATGAAATAGATGTGTTTATATAGGCAAATCTAACCCTGGTCCTTTCTAAAAGTTTAGGTTGACAAGGTCAACCCAATCAACCTTGTATCATTATCAATAAAAATAAATTACATCTCAGTCTAGGTCAGCGAAGGGCCGACCTAGACCCTAAATAATTTTTATTAATTAGAGTACAAGGTCAATGGGGTTGGTAGTATAATGTAAACTATAAAAAAGGATTTTAAGATAAGGAGGGTTAATAAAAGTGTAAAATGACTAGAGGAGGGTAAAAAATAGGAAGCAAAGCATAGGGAAATGTTTTTAAGATATGGGTGTGTAGATAAAAAGTGGTAATAAGGATAACAATCATATGAAACACCAATAGTCTACCCACCCCTTTCTTGGTGCACCCTTTAAGGTGTTAACTCATAGAGATTGAGACTCGATGGGTTCCTAAAATATACAAAGCATAAAAAATTGATAAAATTTGAAAATATTATGTGTATACAGGGCCTAATCTGATAATAATAAAGTCTTATGATGATAATGAAAGGCCATCCACTAGAATAATATACTTCCCATAGCTATGGGGCATGTAGTTCACCAAACATTAATCCATGTAGTTGATCTAGAAGGATCTAAATTTAATCTAAAATATAAGTCATAAAATTTCAATTTATCATTGGCATAACTTAGATCTCATCGGGATATTTCAAACCATATGTGGAACTTCATAAACGGAGCTCGTATGCTCCTTGTGCAAATGGTAAAAGTTATAATCAAAGCCAGTCGATAAGTGGTCAAAGCTGGTCAAACTAAAAAAATTGAGCATCATGGAATATTTCAAATCTAGTTCCATGATATATATCTCATCATAATATTTCTTTCATATTTTATGGTTCAAAAAATGAAGTCTGTATGTGCAAGTTATGACCAGTCAAAGTTATGGTCAAACCTAATGACATGGCAATAAAGTGACATAGTAATATGGCTCGACCCAAGTGATTAATATTTATAAATTCCACCTTATTAAATGGAGATAAACATAAGCCATCATAAAATTGTGGAATAATTCTCACCCCATTTTAAATGGATAATTTAAAATCCCATAAAAGTCAGGTATGGGATAATTATGAAATTTATTAAAATAGATTGTGGATAATCATCCCAATTGGAAAAAGTGGATCTCCCACAAGTATATAAAATGGCGAGGAGTTATTTTTGTATTGGAATTGGAATTTATTGAATTAATTACAAAGTCTCAAAGCTCTCATGGTAGATCCGAAGAGCTGAGAGCCAGATCTAAAGAGCTAAGAGCCTAGAGCTGAGAGCCAGAGCTAGAGCCAGAACTAAGAATCAAAGAACCAAGAGCTAGACCTGAAGACCTAAGATCTAGAGATAGATAATATTATATACATATACTAAGTGTTTATATTTTAGGTATTTTTATGCACTTGTTAATGCCTCAAAGTGAATAATAGATCAGACTATGCATAGGCCATAATAGACCAATTTGTAAAATCCCAAGTTTTGAGGGACTTGGAGAGGTTTTCAATTCTCGATGTAAACTAGGGATTTGTTCTAGAATCTAAGAAAATTTCAAAGGTATGTTGAAATACTTATGTTTATTTTATTAATAACATTTTATAAGTCCATTTTTGAGACTTTTTACAAAAATCCATAGGATTGCAAGATTGCATTCACACGACAGTAAGGTGGAAGGTCTATTCGTGGGTTTGTTAGGACTTTTTAAAGCTCTATTATTTGAGTTGTGTATAATATTAGAGTATCAATTTGACAATTTTGAGGGTTGGCCATGTACTCAATTTTCAAGTAAATGGATTAGTTCATACCATAAATAAACCTAGAGACGTAGGCATTACCGAACTCCATTATCAAACACTTATCATGAGTTGATTTTATTTATGCATTATTTTTATAAATTTTGATTAATTTTGTTATTTAATCATTATTAAATGCATATTTAGTCACATATAACATATTAAAAAAAATTAGCACTTCAGGGTTTGAGATAAATATGTATTAAAAGGTCAAATTCAGTTTCATTTCCTTGAGTGTTTTGGGAAATTATGTGATTTGACTAAAGGATCCAAGGTAAACAAATTTTTCATATAAATAAGTGCTAGTTTACATATCAAGTTTGGTATCAGAGTAGTTAGTGTGATGGGTTAGCATTTGCTTGTGTGGATTTGATATCGATTTAGTTTTTAGTATTATTGCAGACTTTTTGGCCCTATTAATATTCCATTTGTAGTGTGTAGTTTATGGAATTAGGTTGTTTGCAGGGAACAAGAAGCCATGGGAAAAGCTTTGAAAAGATAAAGGCTTGATGAGATTCAAGAAATTAACTGATAGATCCAAGAAGAGAATATTTTCTTGAGATGTCATTTTTACTCCTTGGAAGAGGAGATTGCCCACTTGAAATCAGAGCTACAAGCCAAGGATGAGCTCTTAGCACAAAATTAGGATGAAGAGAAACACCATCTTCATCAATTTCCTTCCACTATAGATGAAGGTACTATGATAGATGATTGCATTATAAGTTTTTCATCATGTAGTACTATTGTCCCTTTAATTTTAGATGTTGCTTTTGGTAGTTTTGAGAAACACACTAAGGGCATTGGATCTAAAATATTATTAAAAAAAGGATTTGATGGAAGGGGCCTTGGTAAAAATGGCAATGAATTAATAACCAAATATAGGTAGAGCATATATCTCACCATATAAGATTGGGTTATGCTAGTAAGAAAGTGGATATTGGAGAGAGTTCCTTCATTGCTAAAAGAAGACAAGTTTTTGACAACTAAGATCTGAGTCCACTAGTAGAACAGAATTCCTCCCTACAAAGGAATAATGAGTGGTGTAAGAAATCAGGTAAAAGAGGTATTGAGATTCCACCTCCTTGATCTTACACTAGAAAAAGGCACCAATAATAATGTGAATTCTTAAACTTCTAATAAACATCTACCATATAATAAATATGGTTTTGATATTCAGAAGATATTGCATTCTTTTCCTTGTATGTTTTATAAATTAAATAACCAATGTGTCACTTATTATTGAAAAAGACAAGATTTACTGAAATAGCTTGCAAGTGTTAAAGACCATTCTCATACTAGTAAAGTGATAAATGCCAAAAGGGTGACCTCACCTAAGAAGAGGGATATTTGCACTCATTATCACATGAGTGGACATCGAGTTGAGAAGTGTTGGAAACTTCAACCATCCCACCATCCTAGTAATGGTAAGAAGATGGTTTATAAACCTATTGATAAGGTAATTAATGAATTTTTTATTCAATAAACCTATGCAGATGTCAATAAATTCACTAAGGAAATTAAACACCCTAAATAGGAGAATATGATAAACACAATTAGTAAACAATTTCTTAATTTAATGTTATCATGATTAGTGGATTAATTTTTCAAAGCATTTTTAGGATTCCTTTTGTATGTTAATAAAGGACATTTACCCACACTTTTATATATGCATTTGGAGCTACTATTGTGGGAACACTTCAAGATAGGTTTATCATATAAAGTTTTTAGTTCTCACACTTATGTTTTAGAAATATCTATTTTTGGAATCTCCAGTATTAACTTTATGAGTTTCCTATTGAATTACTAAGGAATTTAACTCATTGATCATCTTGGAAGATTTGATAGCAGTTTCACAGGTTGATGGAATTTGATAGTGTTCAGTTTTATACTTAACTTCTATTTTTGATGCATCTATTTTTGACATGTGTATGATTGGATGCATTTATAAGACTCATTGGGGAAATGTATTACAACACAATCACAGCCAATATTGTATTTTATTTCCATTGACAAACTTGTCTTTCAATTATAGTGGTGATTATTTCTTTATTTGGTAATTCACTACTTACAAGATGTGATAGTGGGTAGACAATTTGATATATTGTGACCTTATTGGTAGTTGTAGAATTCAATCTAACTAATGCCTTATTTTAGGGCCTTTTAAATTTTTGAGTTATGAATAATATTTTTACACTATTATCTCTATGCTATGATTTGGGTTCTATACTTGATATGTTGTAGTGGACCATTTAGCAACAACAAAGGAGATCACTAGGCTTATCTATGTAGAGGATTTTGTGAAGTTATGTAGTAGAGGAAGTCAGCGCATCCTAATTATGTGTAGAGGATATTGATGTCCATGTTTTAGTATAATATATGTGAAAGATATGATCAATCACTTTTTACAAGCATTATAGGCATAGTTACATAACTTGAGTAGATAAAAAAAGACCTGTGAAAATTCTTCAAAACTGATTGACATTTTAGAGGATCAAGTTGGGTACCAAATTTTAGTGGACCAAAAGCCCTCATAGTAGGGAGGATTAATCTAGGAGGATCCATATTAACTTTAGAATATAAGTCATAAAATTTCATATTGATCATTGGCATAATGTAGAGCTCATTGAAATCTTTCCAACAGTATGTGGAACTTTGAAAATGAAGCTCGTATGTTCCTTCTGCAGTTGATCAAAATTCTAATCAACAAGTGGTCAAATATGGTAAAACTACAAAAAATTACCATCATGTAATATTTAAAAACTAGTTCCATTATTTATATTTCATTGTAATCTTTCTATCACATTTTATGATTTGAAAAATGGAGTCTGTATATGCAAGTTATGACCAGTCAAAGTTATGGTCAAACCTGATGACATGGAAATAAAGTGATGTGTTAATATGGATCAAACCAAGTCATTAATATTTGTAAATTACACCTTAGTAAATGGGTATAAATATAAATCTTAATAAAATTAGGAAATAATTATCACTCCATTTTAAATGGATAATTGAAAATCCCATAAAAATTAGCTATGGGATAATTATGAAATTTATTAAAATAGATTGTGGATAATCATCCCAATTAGAAAAAGTGGACCTCCCACAAGTATATAAAGGGGTGAGGGGTTATTTTGGAATTGGAATTGGAATTTAGTGAATCATTCCAAAGTCTCAAAGACCTCATGCAGAGCTGAAGAGCCAAGAGCTAGAGCCGAAGAGCTGAGAGCTAGATCTAGAGACGATTATAGCCATATACTAATTTTTTGGATTTGAGTTATTTTGATGCACTTGTTAATTCCTTAAAGTGAATAATGATCAGATTGTGTATAGGCCATTGTCATGTCCCCTTTTTCATGGACATTGACAGAATTGATGATTAGCCTATTATGCGACCTTCATAGGCTGATAGGATGGATAGAGGGTCATGATGGAGATTGGCTTGGCTTCAATTTGCAGAATTCCTATAGTTGGATTTCATTCAGGCTATTTTAGACACATATGGCCTGAGCTCCTATTATTTAGGGATATTTGACGTGCAGTGGAGTGCCTTTATTTTAGTATGGTCATGTGCGGAATCACTCCCTGGTTCACCAGCTTTGAATGGTTCAAGGATCTGACATGTATTGAGGGAGATATTAATATTTGATTGATTTAATAAAATATTAATTATTTAGCCTATTTTAATTAGAAACCCTAATTCTAATTTAAGAAACCCTAATTAGGGCAAGCATATCTTTTTGAGGGTATAAGGGTTTCTCATGGAGGCCATTATTGATTATGAATTGATTATTGATTTTGCTAAGAATTCTTCTGTGAAGACTGAGCCAAGGGTTCCAGGATTCCATTTGCATTGAAGAACATCAACTCTTCATTGTGTGTGATTCAGAGGTTGTGAGAGATCAGCCGATCTATTGCCAAATTGAGAGATATCTTCATACAGAAGTTATCACAGGGATTTACAAGTTTGAGAGATAACTTCATACAGAAGCTATCACAAGATCTAGATTTATTAATAGCAGGCTGAGACGTACCAGATCTAGATTTATTTCCTAGTTTGTGGAATACTTAGGCTATTAAGGCCATATTTTCAATATTCATTGTATATCTGATAGAGGTCCTCTATTATAAGAATATGAGCAAATAAATAAGAGATTATACTGTGATTTATTTATCAATTTGAAGATATTTTGTAGAAATACAGATAAGCAATTCAAAGCTTTTGTTTTGGTATCTGAAGGGATATTACAGTGGTATCAGAGCTTTTGCTTAGAAAAAGGAGCCCCTAAGTAAGGGACATTACAGTGGTATCAGAGCTTTTTGTTCAGAAAAGGAGCCCCTAAGTAAGGGACATTATAGTGGTATCAGAGCTTTTGCTTAGAAAAAGGAGCCCCCAAGTAAGGGACATTACAGTGGTATCAGAGCTAAATTCCTGCCATCCTGTTGGGCAAATCAGAGCTAATGTCTTGCCATCCTGTTGGGTAGTTTGGGTAGATTGAATCAGTGAAGTAATCGTGGGCATTCCAAGTACTTCAAGTACTCAGAGACAGTGGGACTATGATATGAAGAATTTGAGCTTAGTCATGAGGATTTGGACTCTCAGTTAGTTGCAGAGGATGAGGGAGCTGGAGATTGTGATGATGAGGTAGTTTCAGCAGTAGCTTCTTCAGAGTTAGATGAGGATGAGTCTGATGCTGGCACTTAGAGTGTAGAGGTCTACTCAGAGGTTAGTACACTGAGTGTTGATGATCTCTCAGTTATGACAGATTTTAGAAGAGTCCCAAGATCTGATGATTGCAGATGACACTCAGGAGAATGCAGTGGACAGTTTTGGGGACCTAGTTTCCTCGACAATTTCTTTCAGTATGGAGGAGTTAGACAGTGATGCTACAGTTGTTGATACTCTATATGTTGATATGAGCTTTGGATTTGATTCATAGAGTATGTATGGTAGTATTACAGAGGTCAGTGATTCTGAGTCTACGCTTTTGGACTGTGCATCAGTGGAGGATTGTAGGAGACAATCTAGCCAGCACCATCATGTGTCTTGTCAGTTGAGAGTTAGTTAGCGAGACATTGCTATTGCTTGCAAGCATTTTGATGTTACTCATCAGTTGTTAGCAATTTATGGATGGGGTTCTCCTACTAGCATTGAGTAGGGAGGTAGTTATTTGCCCTTGACAGAGATCCACTCTTTATGGGAGGCTATTCAGATTTTGAGATAGGATTATATGCAGTTGGTAGCTAATAGAGATTATCTTATGGAGTGGGGCAGCACAGCGTATGATGAGTGATCTTACTCAGTAGCTCAAGGTGACTTTTGAGATTCTTGAGAGTACGTAGTTGGCTTTTGAGGAGTCACAATTTCATTTGGCTGAGGTGACTACGGAGTTGGAGCATTTGCGGTCTTCACTAGCGCCAAACCCAGTCCATTTGTATATTGAGATGGTTGGTGGTGAGTACATTCCTGCAGTGGTTGTTGAGGAACATGTTGGAGCTGACACACATGTTTAAGATTTAGGAGTACCTAGTCCTGATGAGTTTGGCATACCAGTAGAGTTGAGTTTCCAGGTTGATTCTTCTCACACCAATGACAGTGTGGTACAGTTGGTCGTGCCACCTTTATAGAGGGATCAGTTATGGGATGGATTGGCACCATCTTTTGTAGATGGAATTGATAGTTTGAGTTGTCCATTCTACTTGGGTTATAATACTCTAAGAGTTTGTTTCTCATGGGTTCTTGACTATGTTATTTGTAATCTTAGAGTTTGGTTGAGTTTCATTCGCCAGTTTGATTATCAATTCCTCTTTGTTCTACTTTTGATGATATTGCAGGAACTTGCATTGATTTACAGTAGTGCAGAGCATAACTACATTTGGGATCCATGTGGATCGAGTGGTTCATTATTCTGAGATTGCTTGGGGACAAGCAATTTCTGGAGGGGCAGATTCTCATGTCCCCTTTTTTGTGGACATTGATAGACTTGGTGATTAGCCTATTATGCGACCTTCGTAGGCTAATAGGATGGATAGAGGGTCATGATGGAGATTGGCTTGGCTTTGATTAGCAAAATTCTTATAGTTGGCTTTCATTCAGGCTCTTTCAGACACATTTGGCCTGAGCTCCTATTATTTAGGGATATTTGACATGTAGCAGAGTGCCTTTATTTTGGTATGGTCATGTGCAGAATCACTCCCTGATTCACCAACTTTAGACGGTTTGAGGATCGGACATATATTGAGGGAGATATTAATATTTGATTGATTTAATCAAATATTAATTATTTAGCCTATTTTTAATTAGAAACCCTAATTCTAATTTAAGAAAACCCTAATTAGGGCAAGCACATCTTTTTGAGGGTATAAGGGTTTCTCATGGAGGCCATTATTAAATTATGCATTGATTATTGATTTTTGATATTGAAGAATTCTTCTATGAAGACTGAGCCAAGGGTTCCAAGATTCCATCTGCATTGGAGAACATCCACTCTTCAGTGTGTGCGATTCAGAGGCTATGAAATATCAGCTGATCTATTGCCAAATTGAGAGATAGATTCATATAGAAGTTATCACAGAGGTAACTTCATACAAAAGTTGTCATAGAGCTTTCCAAGTATTTATTTTATTAGGTTTTTGATTCAATAAATTATACAGATAGAGATCTTCTATATTAGAGCCATATATCTTCAGATCAGGGGTTGAAAATAGGCAAGTTGTGCTTTATTGGTGGCCGTATGAAGTCCGTACAAGTTCGTATAGATCCATGCAGATACCGACCTCGACAGATAGAGATACCCAGTGACCGACATCAGTCGATTGAAGACCAATGTTGATAGAGGACCGACAGAGACTGATGTCGGCAGTATATCAACTAACGCTGGCGACTATGTGTTCAACACAGTAGGCCGAGACGTCTAGATTCAAGATTAATTTCTAGATTTACAAAGCCCAGGATTTTAAGATAGAATATTTCATATTATTTTATTTGTATGACAAAGACTCAATTGTGTAATCATCTAGAAGAACAAGTGATAAGATCTGTGATTTGCTATTGAGAGACTATATTGTGATTTATTTATTTATTTGGAAATTATTTTGGCAAAAATTGTATCTTTATTTAGAGCTTTTGTTTTGGTATCCAAAGGGATATTACAGTGGTATCAGAGATTTTGCTTAGGAAAAGGAGCCCCTAAGTAAGGGACATTACAGTGGTATCAGAGCTTTTTGTTCAGAAAAGGAGCCCCTAAGTAAGGGACATTACATTGGTATCAGAGCTTTTTGTTTAGAAAAGGAGCCCCTAAGTAAGGGACATTACAGTGGTATTAGAGCTTTTGCTTAGAAAAAGGAGCCCCTAAGTAAGGGACATTACAGTGGTATCAGAGCTAAATTCTTGCCATCCTGTTGGGCAAATCAGAGCTAATGTCTTGCCATCCTGTTGGGTAGTTTGGGTAGATTGAATCAGCGAAGTAATCATGGGCATTCCAAGTACTTCAAGTACTCAGAGACAGTGGGACTATGATATGAAGAAGTTGAAACTATGCTTGAAGAGGTTAAATGAATTTCTTTCATACCCTACATTTGAAGACAAATCCCCAAGGTATATGACAGCGAATGAGGAGTGGGACTTATTAACTCCTCGAGTTTGGGAGAGGTTGTCTTTTGATCGCTTTATTAAGCTGAGGAGGGAACACTACAGATCAGTTAGACAAGATAGTAGCATGTCCCATAATTCTTATGAGATAGGAGATAACAGGTGTGCTACTATTAATAGGAGAAAGCTTTGCTTATACTGCAAAGATCCATATGATGCCAATCACAATTGTCATTTGAGGCCTAAGGGCAAGGCATATCGTATAATATGGGAGTATTATGAGGATTTGAAATCCAAAGATTTCAAACAGCATGATAGTTTTGAGGAGTCAAAGGCAGAGGCTTCAGAGCCTAAGGTAGAGACAATGAAGGTGGCTCACCAGGATTCTGAGAGACATGTGGATGAGCTTAGTCATGGGGATTTAGACTCTCAGTTAGTTGTAGAGGATGAGGGAGCTAGAGATTGTGATGATGAGATAGTTTTAGTAGCAGCTTCTTCAGAGTTAGATGAGGATGAGTCTGACGCTAGAATTTAGAGTATGGAGGTATGTTTAGAGGATAGTACATTAAGTGTTGTTGGTGAGTACATTTCGACAGTTGTAGCTGAGAAACATGTTGTTGGAGCTGACACACATGTTCAGGATTTGGGAGTACCTGGTCCTGATGCGTTTGGCATACCAGTGGAGTCAAGTCTCTAGATTGATTCTTCTCACACTGATGATAGTGTGGTACAGTTGATCGTGCCACCTTTACAAAGTGATCAGTTATGGGATGGATTGGCACCATCTTTTGTAGATGGAATTGGTAGTTTGAGTTGTCCATTCTACTTGGGTTATGATGCTCTGAGAGTTTGTTTCTCATGTGTTCTTAACCATGGCAGTTGTGCTTTTAGAGTTTGGTTGAGTTGCATTCTCCAGTTTGATTATGGGTTCCTCTTTGATCTAATTTTGATGATATTGTAGGAACTTACATTGATTTACAATAGTGTAGAGCATAACTACATTTGGGATCCAGGTGGATTGAGTGGTTCATTGTTCCGAGATTGCTTGGGGACAAGCAATTTTTGGAGGGGCAAATTGTCATGTCCCCTTTTTCATGGACATTGATAGAATTGATGATTAGCCTATTATGCGACCTTCGTAGGCTGATAGGATGGATAGAGGGTCATGATGGAGATTGGCTTGGCTTTGATTTGCAGAATTCCTATAGTTGGCTTTCATTCAGGCTATTTCAGACACATTTGGCTTGAGCTCCTATTATTTAGGGATATTTGACGTGTAATAGAGTGCCTTTATTTTGGTATGGTCAAGTGAGGAATCACTCCCTGGTTCACCAGCTTCAAACGGTTCAAGGATTCGACATGTATTGAGGGAGATATTAATATTCGATTGATTTAATCAAATATTAATTATTTAGCCTATTTTTAATTAGAAACCCTAATTAGGGCAAGCATATCTTTTTGAGGGTATAAGGGTTTCTCATGGAGGCCATTATTGATTATGAATTGATTATTGATTTTGCTAAGAATTCTTTTGTGAAGACTGAGCCAAGGGTTCCAGGATTCCATTTGCATTGAAGAACGTCAACTCTTCATTGTGTGCGATTTAGAGGTTGTGAGAGATCAGTCGATCTATTGCCAAATTGAAAGATAACTTCATACAAAAGTTATCATAGGGATTTACAAGTTTGAGAGATAACTTCATATAGAAGCTATCACAAGGGTTCACAGGTATTTCTTTATTTTTGGGTTTGATTCAATTATTATCTAGATATAGATCTTTGTATTAGCCCATAGTTTTTAGATCAGGGTCAAGCATACATATTAGGCTATATTGGTGGCCGTACTAAGTCCGTACAGATCTGTGAAAAATCTATAAGCATCAATAGATTCACTCAGACACTGACATCAGCAGGCAGAGATCCCCAGTGACTGACATCGGCCGACTGAAGACCGACGTCGGTAGAGAAGGACCCACAGTGACCGACATTGGTAGTATATCGACCAACGATGGTGACTGTGTTTTTTACAAAGCAGGCCGAGACATACCAGATCTATATTTATTTCCTAGTTTGTGGAATACTCAGGCTATTAAGGCCGTATTTTCAATATTCATTGTATACCTGACAGAGGTCCTCTATTGTAAGCATATGAGCAAATAAATAAGAGATTATACTGTGATTTATTTATCAATTTGAAGATATTTTGTAGAAATATAGATAAGTAATTCAGAGCTTTTATTTTGGTATCTAAAGGGATATTATAGTGGTATCAGAGCTTTTGCCTAGAAAAAGGAGCCCCTAAGTAAGGGACATTACAGCCATAATACACTAATTTTCAAAATCCTAAGTTTTGAGGGACTTGGAGAAGTTTTCACTTCTCAGTGTAAACTAGGGATTTGTCTTAGACTCTAAGATGATTTAAAATGTATGTTGGAATCCCTCTGAAGATTTTTATAATACCATTGTATAAGTCCATTTTTGATACCTTTGGTAGAAATCCATAGGATTGTGACATTGCATTCATGCAATAGTAAGGTGGCAGGTCTATTTGTGGGTTAACTAGGACTTTTTGAAGCTCTGCTATTTGAGTTGTGTGTAATATTAGAGTATCTATTTGATAATTGTGAGGGCTGGACATGTACTCAATTTTCAAGGAAATTGATTGATTTGTATTATAAGTGAACCTAGAGATGTAGGCATTACTGAACTTTGTTATCAAGTGCTTGTCATGAGTTGATTTTGTTTGTGCATTATTTTTCTACATTTTGATTAATTTTGTTATTTAATCATTATTGAATGCATATTTAGTCAAATATGACATATTAATAAAAAATTTAGCACTTTAAGGTTTGAGATAAATATGTATTAAAATGTCAAATTCAATTTCATTTCCTTGAGTGTTTTGATAAATTATGTGATTTGACTAAAGGATCCAAGGTAAACAAATTTTGCACAGACATACATGCCAATTTATGGATGAATAGTGGATATATATCTACCTTATAATATAGTTTTGGGATTCCCTTTGATCCATGAGATGATACTGATACCTTCCACCCTTCATCAATGTTTCAAATTCCCACATTCAAGCATGGAGGTCACCATCCTGGGTGAAATCAAACATTTTCATAGTTGTCAAATAGAACAATCAAATCATGACATTTATTGTCCAAGCACCCAAAGCTCATCTTATAATCCAAAAGCTATGAAATATGTACACCTTGATAGTCTATCACATGCCTCACCCAAGTCACCATAAACTAGTCACCTAAAATTATCTCCAAGAGATGTGGGGAATATGAGTCTAATACCCTTTGTGCAAGTGATCTTCCACTATCCCCATATAGCTATGGGTCCCCAGCTACGAGGAAATATAAACCTATCATTTATCAATTTAGGTCAATTACCTTCACTATTGAAGGAATGTTATCATAACAATGTTTTGGGGAGACTGACAATTCTTGGATTATTCATGAAGATGTGGCCATAGATTTTCAAAAGAAGGAATATCCTCAACTACATAAAACGATTAAAAATATGAAATATAAGGGTCAAGGACTAGGTCAAGAGGAAAAATGAAGGTTGGAACCTATTATTGTTCATTAAAATCCAAGATGACTTGGCCTAGGGTACAAACCACTAGGCATTGAACTCAACTCTGTTGCCATAGACTCTTCTTCAATTCATCTAGAGTCTACCTTTGATGAACAAGTCAAGATAGGTTTTTTTAGAGGTAAAATCATTGAGAGAGGGTGAATAAATGATACTAAATAATCCTAATTCAATTATGATCTTTAAAAATAATTAATCAGTTACCACAAACATTCATGAAGCATATACAACATTCATAGCAATGAGCAAAAAGATAATGCAAGATCAGTCACATTAGACAAACATACATGGGAAACCCTCTTGGGGAATAAAACCCACTAAAACCTTCAAATGGAATACTATACTATAATAATAAGATCCAATTTAGACCATATACAAATTATCAAGGAAGTATAATCCTTAATTAGTGAGACTCCAATCCCAAAAGGTGCTACCACACTTGTCTAGCTGAGCTACAATAACAACCAGACCTTTTAACAAGTTTCACCTTTTAAGGAGGCTACAACCACTATAGATTTTAAGATACCAAAAAAACACCTATGAAAAAATCCACCTTTTAACTCATGTCAACAACACCTGATGATGGACTGCTGCTTATCATAATTCACCTTTGCTCACACTCAAATAACAACCACACTATTCTGCCAACATAATTAAGATCTATAGGTCATACAAATAGTCCTCAAACTGATCTAATATTCAACTCATCCTCAGGGCACTCTACCCTTCCTTCTCTCCATAAAACACACACACCAGTCTCTCTCCAATTGCTCCTTAATCTCTCTTATTAAATCTAGAACCCAACATCTTTGATTTAATTATTTATAAATAAATATTGATAATCACTTCCTTGGTTGGCCATTAGGCATACCTTATCCCTTTAAGAATATTTCACATGAATACATGGCTCAATACTATCTTCATAAGTTGGCCATAGCAACTATGGGCCACCCTTAAGGAACTACACCTTTAAATAAGGCCCTTGTAGCCCTCATAGGTCTCATGTGAACCCATTCACTCCATTAGCACTCCTTCGAGAAAAATAAGAACACAAGACTACTTTAAAATGCATGGGTCCACTCCTTATGTCCCCTTCAACATCCTCAAATGATCACAATCAACATATCTCACCTTTACATATGCTCAAATAACACAAACACTAACCTGGTGCACATAGTCACCATGAACAAACACACAATAAAATTATTAAGCATTATTCATACTGTTTCTATGCAAAATTGCTTTCTACATTCAAAAAAGAAATAAGAAACTAAAAGAAATGGTCAAAGCTAGAAGATACCTGATAAAGTCGTGCGCACCGAAATCAGACGTTGGAAGATTCTCCTCTTTGGCTGTGGAGGAATGACTCCTGAGAAGAAAAGAGACTGAAACATGGAAAAACGTTAGTCAAAGATATGGTGGGCTGTCAGGCAAACGCTCGATCCCGAAAATATGAAGATTTACTAGAAGGATATCAACCCACTGATAAAAAAGTAGAATATTGGACTAAAGTAGATATAATGAAAGATAAAATGATAGAAATAAGGGATAGAAAATAAAATGCATACCTGATAATGAAGTAAACTATTCTGTACAGTCACTGATGTCAGTCCCTGTGGTGCTGGCGTCGGTTAGGAAAGTGCCGACGTCGGTTAAAGTGCCGGCGTCAGTCGGGGTAGTGATCGGCGTCGGTCGGGGCAAGTTCTGGATAGAGTCTAGGCGAGTTGCAGAAGGTCTGGTAGAGTCGGGATAAGGTTAAGTTTGGACAGGGTCTGGGGGTTTTGGTCGAGTCTAGACATAGTTATAGATTTGGATAGTGGGCAGAGATGTAAAGAAGGGACTCAGGGTTCAGGTCTACAGTCTGAAGATTCGGGGTGATAGAAATAGAAATAACAAAAAAATAATAACCAGAAAGAAATAAAAACAAATAGAGGAAATACTTACCTGTTAGAAGATATGATAAAAGCCATGATTGAAGTCGTCGAAGCGTTGCCGTAAGTTGATCGAAGCGAATGCGGATTGGTCGAATGCTGGAGTTGGTTGATTGCTAGAGCTGATTGGTTGCAAGAGTCTGTGAATGTTAGAGTTTGGGATCGATTGATTGATTAGCCTTCAGGATTGATCGGCAGACGCTGATGAAGATGAGGGACGGTTCAAGAGACGGTTCGATAACCGATCGGGGAACCGATTGGGAACCGAATGATAACTGATAACGGGTAACGGTAAGGTGACCGACGTCGGTAAGATTGCCGACGTCGGCCGATAAGTGATCGACGTCGGCAATGTCGGCTAGGTAACGACTGTCATCGGTAGATGCACAATGGGGATAGAGTCTAGCTTTAGCTCTGTGCTCATTTTTACATGCTGCCAGGGTCAAGGCTAGTGGGAAAAGTGGTCGACAAGGGTTAAATAAGCGAAGAAGAATAAAATGGGGAATGACCAGGGGAGTTGACATGATTTCGGTGTCTACATTTGCCCCTTTTTGTCTTGTTGGTTGTTCTGGGCGAACTGCAAGACAAAAATAGGAGTGATTGCCCCAGGTGAGAGATAAGGTTGATTTCATCTTGTTGGTTATTCGAATGAACTGCAAGACAAAAATAGGAAGCGGATTGCCCCGATTATGGATGAGGTATTCCCCCTCAAAGCAAGAGTCGAGGGAAGGGAACCAGGAATCGGGTGCTAATTTGACAAAGAGTGGATGAAAAAGGGGTGAGGGTGAACATTGCAAAAGGCGTGATTGCACGCATATCACTGCACGAGATAGTTAGGTCAAAGTATCGTAGGTCAAGGGTCAAGGAGTGCCAAAATTGAAGTAACTGGGCCCCAGCATTTAGTCATCTGCTGATCCAATTATTCAATTGAAGCTGAAGCTCCAAATGGGTCGTCGCGTTCTAGGTATCCCAAGCTCAGGAAGTGCCCCTAGAAACATGAAAAAGTCACAAGTAGTGCGGATCAACCGGCATGCGATCCTATACTTGTGAGGGTCCAAAAAAAGTCTGCGCACAATTCTGCTAACCAGTCATGAGGTAGCATACATGCAAAAACAACCAAGGCAACAGTGTCTTGGAAGTGGTCAAGGTCGGAGGAGATAGGCATAGTCTCCAATGGGTGGTGGTCAAGGGGGAGGAATGGATGAAAGCATGTGGCCGAGCTAATCCTAGAAGATAGTCGTGTCATCTAAGTGCTGCCTACATAGCCCTGGTCACAGGGCCTCAGGCCAATGTAGTTCAGACAAAGGGTCTGAGTAGTAGATAGGGGGTCAAAATGGTTGATAGATTGGTCTTGGTTATGATGAAATGATGAGGAGAAGAGATGTTGCAGCCTTTTCCAAATGGTGTATTCGGCAACATTGGTTGAGAGGTCTTTCATCCTGAGCAATATTCCATATTCGTGATGGACGTATGCTAAAAATGAATGGAGGTCTATTTATGCTTCAGCAAGTATTGGTTTATACTGAACATAAAGTGTGGCGGGTTGATAGTTTCCACATTTATTTGTGTCCATAGAAATTAAGGGGAATAGGCTATGGGGGTGGTCTAAAAAGAGAGTTGAGCTGAGTCGATTGACAAGTGATGAAGGTGAATGTGACCAAAGTGCAGAAGAAGTGAAAAGCATATTGCTCTTTCATTGACAAGGACCAAAAAGATAGCATAGATAGGGGTTATGAGGACCAAGAGCCCCATTCATGCGTGACGTCGTTGACCATAGTTATGTTAGAGCGGTAATCGAATCACTTCGACATTAAAGTGAGCTTGAAGTCCCTTGAGCAGGTGATAGGAGGAGGAAAAAGGATAACCCATTTTAAGAGCAGAGATAACTTTGCCCCTTTTTATAGGAAACCCTGAGACAACTATAAGTCAAGTCCATGACTCGTTTTTTTTTTTTTTTTTTTTTTTTTTGAGGTGCAGACTGATCAATGCGGGAAGTTTGCATAGAGATGTCATTTGCTTGGTGGTCAGTTGTGAAGCTGATCAATGCGAGAAGCTTCTAAAATAGTGTTGTTTATTGCCAGATTAGTCGTAGCCATCCTTCGAGGGAGTGGTCTAGATCTTTGTTTAATATAAGGGCTTTTGAATAGCTGTCCTTCGAGGGAGCAGTCTATTAATTACAACAATGATAGTACAGCTATCCTTCGAGGGAGCAGTCTGCCTTTTGATTTGATATTGATATAGTGACCATGGATATTGTGACATCTTGATTTGTTTTTAGAGAAATGTGAGTCATGGATGAGATTATAGAAGGTCAAAGGCTCCCTTTTATTAGGACAAAGCATCCATACAGCATAAAAGGGTTATAGGAATTATTAAGAGGAAATTAAGGTTGAAAGGAATTAGGACTAAGAGGATGGGGATTGCTCAAGGGACGAGCTCAAGTTAAGTGTCAAGTGGACAAGTACTCGACTAGCAGTAGAACGGTCACAGATGCAACGCATTAAGAGGCTTAGGTTCTGGTCGTCCATCAAGAGAAGACAGACGGTAAGTCCCTGATCCATACTTGTGCGTGATAATAAAAGGTCTGAGCCAATTAGGAGCAAACTTGCCTCATTTACTTCGATCCATATTGGTTACGTGTTGATTCTCTTTGAGGACGAGGTCTCTGATGTTGAAATCTCGTTCTCACAGATTTTTGTCATAGGTGCGCTTGATGCGATGTTGATAGACATGGAGATGATTAAGGGCAGCAAGACGGCGTTCGTCAAGTAACTCAAGTTGAGCTAAGCGATCTTGACGAAAGTCATCATTGGAAAGAATATCATGAAGAGAAATGTGGAGAGACGGGATCTCTACTTTGAGAGGTAAGACAACCTCTGTTCTGTACACGAGAGAAAAAGGGGTAGCACCCATGGAGGTTCAGATGCTAGTGCGGTAAGCCCACAAAGTGAAGGGAATGTGAATGTGCCAATCCCTGCCTGTGTCACTGACCACTTTCATGAGAATTTTGGTAAGAATTTTGTTGGAAGCCTCAGCCTGCCCATTTGCTTGTGGGTAGTAAGGTGAAGAGAAACTGAGTTTGATGCCGAATGAGTCGCATAGCTTTTGGACAGTCTTGTTTTTGAAGGACTTGCTGTTATCGGTAATGATTTTATGAGGGACATCAAAATGACAGATGATATGGGTGGTGATGAAGTCGACGATCTTGTCGGCTTTTGTGGAGACGAGAGGAATGGCTTCCACCCACTTGGTGAAATATTCAGTGGCTGTGATGATGGATTGATGATGAAGAGATGAATGAGGGTTAATCTCACCGATGAGATCTAAACCCCACTGAGAAAAAGGCCAAAAATCTTGAGCAATTTGTAAGGCATGACTAGGAAGATGAAGCAAGTTAGAGTGCTGCTAACACTTGATGCAACGTTGAACATAGTCACTACAGTCTTTATGAAGGGTAGGCCAATAATAGCCCAAACGAAGGATGCGCTTGGCAACTGAATTCCCACTGAAATGTCTGCCATAAATCCCGTCATGGACTTGCTGAATGGCTTGAGATGCTTCAGTGGAGGTGAGACAACGAAGAAGGAGGCCGTCGAAGCCTCGCTTATAGAGAAGACCCCCTAGCATGGTATAGCAAGCAGTATGCTTGATAAAAGCTCATCGTGCATTACTAAAGAGGTTGCGAGGAATGACAGAGAGAGATAAGAAGTCTACAAGTTGCTTATACCAAGCATCTTGTGGGCTAGGGTCTATAGTGTTGACATGATGAATGTGAGGAGAGATATATGAAGGCAACGGCACATGACGCACCATGACAAAAAGTCTGGATGTAGATGAGGAAGATGGGATATGCGAAGCGAGAGAAGCCATGGTGTCAGCAAACTTATTCATGGATTGAGGAATAGACTGCAGGAGGTAATGATCGAAAGATGCAAGGAGAATGTTAGCACGGTTTTCATACCTTTGCAAAATTTCATTTTTACAGAGGTATGAATCGTTGACCTGATTGACGATGAGCTGCGAGTCGCCGAAGATGTTGATGGACTTGATGCTGAGAGAGAGGGCGGTCTGAAGTCCCAAAATTAAGGCCTCGTATTCAGCCATATTATTGGTACAATCAAAGTCAAGTTTAAAAGACAAAGGCATGGGCTCCCCTTCGAGTGGGATGAGAATGACCCCAGCACCCCCACCTAGTTGACATTTGGAGCCATCAAAGAACATAGTCATCTAATAGGTGGTGTCGTCAGAGGAAAGCGCAGCGATAGACTCGTCAGGGAACTCACACTGCGAAGGTTGATTGTCAGGAAGAGGGGCATCTGCTAGTTGATCAGTGATGGTTTGCCCCTTGATAGATTTTTGCTGGATATATTTGAGGTCAAACTCAGCAAGCAGCATGAGCCACCGAGCCATACGTTGATTCTGATATGGCTTGGAGTGCATATACTTGAGAGGGTCGGTGTGGGTGATGACAAAGGTTTTGTGACTAAGAAGATAGTGGCGAAGCTTAGTAGCAGCAAAGACTAATGCCAAATAGAGTTTCTCGATATGGGTATATCGAGTTTCATAGTCGACCAGTGTTCGGCTAATATAATAGACTACTTGCTCACGGTGATGTTCATCTCGATGCGCGATCATGGCACCTAACGAATGATGAGTGGCTGAGATATAAAGGTAGAAGGGTTGGTCATCTTTAGGTGGAATGAGAACTGGTGGAGAGACTAAATAGCATTTTAAGGCTTTAAAAGCCTCTTGACAGTCTTTATCCCATGTAAAAGAGACGTCCTTCTTAAGGAGATGATGAAAAGGTTGGCAGTGGTCAGAATGCTGCGAGATGAAATGACGAATGGATTGGAGCTTGCCTTGAAAACTGTGAAGCTGCTTGAGATTGGACGGGGGTAGCATTTCGAGGATAGCGTGAATCTTGGCGGGATCTATCTCGATGCCACGGAAGGAAATGATGAAGCTGAGAAGCTTGCCAGAGAGGACCCCAAAGACACATTTCTTGGGGTTAAGATGAACATTGTACTGAAAAAGATGAGAAAAGATGATTTTGAGAATGGTCAGATGGTCATGGTGAAGCTTGGACTTGCCGAGCAGGTCATCCACATAGTCCTCCATGATTTTGTGAAGGAGATCATGGAAAATGTAGGTCATGGCACGCTGATAAGTGGCGCCTACATTTTTCAAGCGAAAGGCATGACTCGATAGCAGAAAGTCCCCCATGGGGTAATGAAAGTAGTCTTGTGCTGATCTTCTGGAGCAATCATGATTTGATTGTATCCTAAAAATCCATCCATAAGAGATAGCATCTCATGGCCGGCCGTAAGATCAACAAGTTGGTCAATGTTAGGAAGAGGAAAGTCGTCTTTAGGATAGGCTAGATTAAGGTCGCGATAGTCTGTGTAGATTTGAATCCCCCCAGTTGCCTTGGTGACTGGGATGATGTTAGAGACCCACTGTGGATAATCGATGGGCTAGATGAAGGAGACAGAAAGGAGGCACTGAAGCTCTTCTTTGACAAGGAGGGCAACATGAGGATGCATCTTTCGAAGCTTTTGCCTGACAGGCTTAGCCTCTGGTTTGGTGACAATGCTATGGGTAACGATGGTGGGGTCGATGCCAAGCATATCACTATAAGTCCAGGCAAAGGCCTTGCTATGGTCGGAGAGGAACTGGGTATAGTCAAGTTGCTCCTGAACATCTAAAGATTGTCCAATCTTTAAGACATAAGGAACATCAGAAGAAGGAAGGTTGATGTCAATGGTTGATTCATTTAACATAACCTAGGTCTCAAAAGGGAGCGAACACTAGATGAAATAATCGTCAGCACCCATGTAAGAAAGAATGGCATCATTGTCAATGCAGTGAACAGTGTGAATGGTTGCTGACTCATCTTCGATCATGCTGGGAAAAATGAGAGGAAGAGAATTGGACACCTCATTGAGCTGATAAGTCAAGGGGTCCAGGTGGATGGTGTTTATGCAAAAAAAAAACTAGGAGGAATGGAAACCACTGACTCCGTAGGTGAAGGGGGTGGAATAGGTGAGTGTGGAGGAGATTGGTCAATGATTGGTTCAAGACAAAGGTCTACAGGGTCTTGAGTGGGGTCGTGATATCCCAGACCATACCATTTCTTGGCATCGTCATCATTGAGCAGTTGGATGGGCTGATGGGAGCCCTGATCATAGCGTCCAAAACCAAAACCCTTCCATGCACACCTGTAAAGGTAAGTGTGTGCAAAGGCGGGGTTGCCAAGAAATGAGAAATCTGATGTGAAAGGTTAAGGTGAAGAAAGAGGATTACCGTCAGTAGGAGCTTGATTAAGCCCCCCATAGATGAGGTTGGTGCGGAGGTGAGGGGGACCATAAGGTATGATCATCCCTATTTGATGGTCGTAGCTGGGGTTGTGATGAAGGCGTCCATACTCTTGTGGAGTTTGGAACATGTCTAAAGCCAGCAAGTGATACTCTCCCAATGAAAGTCTTTGGAAGACGTCTTCCATGGGGTCTGTGGTTGTCGCTTGAAGGGGAGGTGTAAGGGCGACCGCCTGTTGTGAACTGGTTGAAGCTTTCGCGAATGGAGGCGGTGTCGGGGTTAATGGCTTGATAGGAATGAGGACATCATTTGGATGATAGGTGGTGTTGCAAGTTTTGAAGGGTGAAGGGTCAGCGGGAATGGTGTGGACTTATCTGTCATGCTTGAATTTCACACAACGATAGAGGGTGGAGGGGACACAGGCCATGGCATGGATCCAGGGTCGGCCCAGTAAGATGTTGTATTGAAACTCTCCTTCGATGATGTAGAAGAGCTCTGGGACTGTGCGTGGACCAATGCAAATATGAAGGATGACTGTGCCAATGGTCATGGCAGTAGTGTCATTAAAATAGTGCAAGATTGCGTCAATTTTGGAGATGCAATTCTTGGGAAGAGCCAACTGATCAAAGGCATGGGTGGAGATGATGTTGATGCTAGCACCTCCGTCGATCATAACATGTTTAATGTGTGTCCGATTGATATAGGCAGTGATGAAGAGGGTAGCGTCCTGATCTTCCGTGTTAGATGTGGGAATCTCAGAATCACTGAATGTGATGGAGGCAACAGGGGCTAAGGAGTGGACAAGGGCAGCAAGTGGCTGGGGATCCTCGGGTTGGACCTCTGCTGCCTACAGGGCTTGGATGAGGGCCTGACGATGTTGGGGCGAGGTTTGGATGAGATCATAGAGAGACATCTTCACAGGCGTCTGGTGAAGCTGTTTCAACATGGAGTCATGGATTGGTCCGAAAGAAGAAGAAGAAGAGGAGGGTTGAGGTGTGCCAAGGATAGAAATCTTAGGTTTAGGCGGTTAAGGTGGATTAGCAAAAGGGTAGGTCTAAGGAATGGCGGCTTTTTCTTTCACATTGTCCTTTTGTGACCTAGTGGTGATGTGAATGGCATTGATTTCAAAGATGGGAGGTGAAGGTGATGAAGGGGTTGTAACCGGTTGATGAGATGTGGATGGGCTTGACGAGGTTGAAGGGTTATGAGAAGGAGTCAGGGGTCGGTCGAAAGTGTCCTCAAAGAGAAGAGTGTCTTTCTCCAGATAACGGCGAATGACAACCTTGAGGGCACAGCAAGTCTCAGTGTCGTGTCGTGGTGTATGATGATATAAACAAATCTTCATGTCGTCGAACCAGGAGGGTTTAGACCCGAGAGGTTGGAAGGGCTTGATGGGTGGAAGAGTTATGCTGGAAGTTTGCAAAAGTCGTTGTAAGATCAAAGAGTATGAGCCCTCTAAAGGGTTGGTGCTCATCGATGTATGTGATGTCGGTGACTTTTGCTTGGGAGAAGTTGGAGGGGGTTTTCGTTCCACCTTTTGAGTTAATGGTTCGATGATAGGCAGAGACGGTACATTCTTCATGAGAGGTACCGCTCTTTTGGGAGAGGGTAGGCTTGCTGTAGGTAAAGGAAGCAAAGGAGGTAACTGGTTTTGATTAGAGTTTGAAGTGGGAAGGACTCTGGTTAGGGTTGAAGGATGCGGGCCCAAAATGGAAGGCAATGGTGACGGAAGAGGAGGCGTTCGCCTCTGTGGTTTGGCAGTCTTTTGTGATTTAGGTTGAAGACTACTATTGGTTGAGGTCTGGTTTAAGTCTACCTTCACTTGTGGATGAGTGAGGTTGGAGACGGGGTGAACGCCAAGTGACTTGATAGGTTTAGGCGGAGTAGATGAGGGTTTTGGTTTTGATGAGGTTGATGAATATGTAGACGGTCTAGAGGCAGAAATCTAATTTTTGTTGATAGTCTTAGGAGGTTCTGCCATGGGAGGATTAGCAGCATGAGATGAGAGGGCTCGGGCTTGTTGAAGAGATGTGAGACAGTCCCATAATCCCTGATGCTCCACTTTCTTAGAAGGGAGAAGTTTGAGTCTCTCCACTAATCAGGAAAATGGCTGAGAAGATGCGGGATGAAGTTTGGGCTCTTGAGAAGACGTCGACGGTTGTGGGACTGATGGTGAGATGGGTGTAGTAGTCTTGGGCCCAAAGCATGGTGAAGTCGTGATAGGTTCATCTTTGGTTGGAGACGAAGGAGAGATAGGTTCTTCCCTGGGTGGAGAAGAAACTGGAGAATGAAGCTCCTCAAGCGGGTAAAGGGCAGGGATGATAGTGCCCTCCACTTGCAGTCGAGGAGTAGGAAAGGTTGGGTCCTCCATGGGCAGCAAGAAGGAAGATGGTGAAACCGGTGGTGTTGGTAAGGTTGAGGCATCCTCCAAAATGAGAGAAGTTGACGGAGAACTAACCGGAGAAAGAGGTTCATCCACATGTGATGGGTTGATGGATGAACTCACCTCTTGAGGTTGGTTAGAAATGAGGGGCAAGATGGTATTGACTATTCAAATATTATGTTCGTGGGTATTATCAGTCAAGGTCTGGACGTTGTTTTGGGTTGGTGGATGATTGGGGAATGGTTGTTTGAAGATATAGATACCCTGATTAGGAGGGGCATTGGGATTGTCAAGGATGAGGTCACCCTTTTACAACATGTCTTGGATTATGTTTTTAAGGGTTTTACAATTGCCCGTGCCATGACCTTTAACACGGTGGTAGTGGCAGAAGTCATTTTCCCTATACCACGCAGGGATGGCAAGTGAGGGATCAAATTGTGGTGGTGGTCGGATCTGAGGGAGATTGAGGGCCCCTTGTTTGATGAGTTTTTCCAGCACAGACGCATATGATTCTCCAAGTGGAGTAAACTATCGCTGTATGTATCTCTGCTGAAATTGGCGAGTGGCACTCATAGATGTGGATGGTTCAGGTTGATTAGTTGAAGGTGAAGAGGAAGAAGATCTAACAACCACAGCATTTGCTGAAGCTTTAGATTTAGGATTGGATGAGGAAGGCTTAGAAGAGGGTTCATTGGTTTTGAAGTTGGGATTCTTGCTCCGCAATTTGACTTTATTCTCCTCGACAGCACGTAACTCAAGTTTACGAGCCATCGTGAAGGCTTCGTCAAAAGTGCAGAAGGTCTGAACCCTCAAGGTAGAAGAAATATGTCTAATGCAGGCTTGAGAGAAAAGTTCAATAAGCTCAGGCTGAGGTAAGGAAAATGAAAGTTGATTGATAAGGCCCCTCCACCGAGAGACGAAATCAGCAATGGATTCATCCTCAAACTGGCAGATAGAATAGAGGTCTGTGATGGAGACCTTCTTGGTGATATTGATGGAGAAATGATCGAGGAAGAGCTAGGCCAGCTGAGTGAACGTAAAGATGGAATGGCTGGGAAGAGAGCTGTACCAGTCAAGTGCAGCACCTGAGAGAGACATGGGAAATGTGCGTAAGAGCAACGCATCATCGTGGGCGATAAGGTAACAGGCATGTCTGAATGCCTGTAAGTGTTGTTGGGGGTCTTCCTTGCTCTGGAAATGAGAAAACTTAGGAAGTTCCCACTGGCTAGGATATGGTCTGATGGGGACAGAAGGATGGATGGGCTCATTGCAAATTTGTTCATATGAGAGAGTGTTGCGTGAGCCAAAAACGGAGGTCTCTAGGTTGGACATTTTATCCATTAGCATCTTGATAATATCTACTGATGGATTGGCGGGTGGAATGCCTCCTAGATTGTAAGGCGCTTGAAAGATGCTGGAAGAGGTATACGACGTAGTCAGTTGTACCAATAAGGGCGCAACGTACGGATGACTAGTCGTAGGGGCAGAAGAGGTGACTAAGGATGGTTGGATAGAAGGCATGGCTAGGTTTGATGTTGTCATGGGAGGTTGGTTAGAGGTGACATGGGCCAATGGATAGGTAGCCACCCTAGTGTTGATAGGAGTAAGGGTAGGCAGAATAGAGACGACCAAGTTTTGAAAGGGGGTAGAAAGTGGTTGAGTGGGCTGAGATTGATAGGGGGCCGAAACCCCGGTGAAAGTGGGCCTAGTGATGGAAGGAGAGGCAACACTTGGATGGCTGGTAAAAGGTTGGTCATTGGTTGAGGCAACAGCCTAGGTATCTAAGGGTTGAACTACGGACGCCGTTGATATGGCCGCAGTCTTGAGGAAAGAAGTCGGCATTCCATAAATTGGATTGCCCAAGGGGTCTCGCGTTCGGCTATTTGCGAGATAGTGTTGCAAGGCTTTTACATTGAGGTCTAAGAATCGTGCGAAATCTTGGTCCCCTTTTGGGATAATAGGCGTTTGGGTCGGAGATGGTCTGGTAGGAGTTCTTTCAGTTTCCGAGTTGAACTCCATTATAGGGCTGGTTATAGGCGGGGTAGACGGAAGAGGATGATGCCTCGCGTGATCGACTAGAGCCTTGGTTTGGCTACGAGTCAAAACCATTCAAGGCAAGGAAGAACGTCCTCACAAGCTCAAGAACGCAGATAAGAACTAAAAAAGGATGAAGACACAAGCAGATCCTAAAACCCTAGAAGTAAATTATTAGGATTATAGTGGCTTATGCCTTAGAATGTGTGTAGAGGAAGATTGGCTTTTGAGTTAGGTCCTAGAAGAAGCAGTCTATGGATGGTTTCGGGTTTTGTTATGGTGCTCAAGAAGTTTGTGTTAGCTTCTGTACAGGCCTGGTGCTAAGGAGCAAGCTCCCCTCACTTCACGATTCCAGTGGTTAGCTGGTTTTGCTTAGCTAAAATATACTTCCACTATAGTTTAGACTCTGCCAGAGAACAGAGTTGGCTTTCCCCTTGGTGATGAAATCCAAGTAGGATCGCCAAGACGGGTAAGGTATCTGCTGGGGGATGAAATTCCAGTCGGGCCTTGTCTCAGGTAAGTTAAAATGTTTGTTTTGTGCAAGTGGTTTGGTCGTGTAACATCAAGTGATCTAGATTAATTCAATATGCGGTTTAATTACTATGTGTGGTCTAAGAGATGCAGGCAAATAGAAATGAATGCAAAGTGTTTTAATGCCCAAGTCGAAATGTTTGTTCGTATGAAGACGAATGGAGAAAGAGTCGAAGAATATGAGTTTTAGCTAGTCTAGAAGTGCAAGAAAGAAAGAAATGTTCTTTTTATTTCCTGCTTATGATGTCGTTTAAGAAAAGACGAAAGGAAGCGAAAAGGAAGAAACCTAATGCACCTATATGAATGAAAGAAAAAAAGAACCCAAGGAAGGCCTTAGTGTCCCACCGGGCGTGCCAGAATGTTTCTATGCAAAATTGCTTTCTACATTCAAAGAAGAAATAAGAAACTAAAAGAAATGGTCAAAGCTAGAAGATACCTGATAAAGTCGTGCACACCAAAATTAGACGTTGGAAGATTCTCCTCTTTGGCTGTGGAGGAATGACACCTGAGAAGAAAAGAGACTGAAACACGGAAAAACGTTAGTCAAAGATATGGTGGGCTGTCAGGGGAACGCCCAATCCCAGAAATACGAAGATTTCCTAGAAGGATATCAAGCCACTGATAAAAAAGCAGAATATTGGACTAAAGTAGATATAATGAAAGATAAAATGACAATAAAATAAGGGACAAAAAATAAAATGCGTACCTGATAATGAAGTAAACTATTCTGTACAGTCACCGATGTCAGTCTCTGTGGTGCCGACGTCGGTTAGGAAAGTGCCGACGTCGGTTAAAGTGCCGACGTCGGTCGGGGTAGTGACCGGCGTCGGTCGGGGCAGGTTCTGGACAGAGTCTAGGCGAGTTGCAGAAGGTCTGGTAGAGTCAGGATAAGGTTAAGTTTGGACAGGGTCTGGGGGTTTTGGTCGAGTCTAGACAGAGTTATAGATTTGGATAGTGGGCAGAGATGTAAAGAAGGGACTCAAGGTTCAGGTCTACGATCTGAAGATCCGGGGTGATAGAAATAGAAATAACAAACAAATAATAACCAGAAAGAAATAAAAACAAATAGAGGAAATACTTACCTGTCAGAAGATATGATAAAAGCCATGATTGAAGTCGTCGAAGCATTGCCGTAAGTTGATCGAAGCGAATGCGGATTGGTCGAATGCTGGAGTTGGTTGATTGCTAGAGCTGATTGGTTGCAAGAGTTTGTGAATGTCAGAGTTTGGGATCGATTGATTGATTAGCCTTCGGGATTGATCGGCGGACACTGATGAAGGCGAGGGACGGTTCAAGAGACGGTTCGATAACTGATCGGGGAACCGATTGGGAACCGAATGATAACTGATAACGGGTAACGGTAAGGTGACCGACGTTGGCAGGATTGCCAACGTCAGCCGATAAGTGACCGACATCGGTGACGTCAGCCAGGTAACGACCATCATCGGCAGATGCACAATGGGGATAGAGTCTAGCTTTAGCTCTGTGCTCATTTTTACATGCTGCCAGGGTCAAGGCTAGTGGGAAAAGTGGTCGACAAGGGTTAAATAGGCGAAGAAGAATAAAACGGGGAATGACCAGGGGAGTCGACACAATTTCGGTGTCTACACATACTCAAGATATATTAATAACACCTTTAAAATATACACAGAGCATCCTCATGGATTCTACAACATGTTTCAATATCTAATTCATCATGAGACATCAAAACAATAATAATACAATCTTGAATATCCTTCTCAGGTTACTTGAAAACTAAACATGAACACATTCAACTTCTAGGCTTAATATCTTTAATTGTAGTCACTTTTAGATCTTCATATTAGGTTTAATGGATGCATCATGAAGGCATATACCACTTTGCATTTTATTGCATGAGTAAATTCATATTATATCAAAAGAGATGATCCAAAAAACAAACATTAGTTATTTATTTTGTAAATTCAAATATTCAAATGCAAACGGTCATAGTTAACCTTCAAACACAATGATCAAATCTCATGAACTCTCATCTCAAATCAAATACGGTCTATTTGTATTGATCAATCTTTAATTTATAGGTTCCAATACTCAAACATTAAAATTTTATCATTTTTACTTATCTAGTGCCATCTCAAAATCTTGACTCAAAGTGCTTCATTGATCTCTATAGATCAACCAAGTCATTAATGATCAACACTCACCATTCAATCATCTGTATGAATGCCCACTCATCATTAGATTCTTATCATGTACCTTTACTCAGATGTTAAACTTCATGAAATTATACTCATCTCATTTTTTCTTTAATCCTTGGAACAAATACACACCATCGATATTGCTTGAGCTTTAACAGTTTCAAAAATGACCAAGTATGGGAACCTTGCTTATCTACCTAAGTAACCATTTTTGATCCTCAATAACTTCTATGCTTCAACATAGGATCTCAAATTTAGACCTAATAAATGAGAATCTAACCATGTGACATAATGCTCTTAGAATCCTCATGCATGTGAGATATAACACTATTAAAATGCCTTTTGAAAAACTTATATCATAGAGCCAACCATGTCCAAATCTACTTGAGAGACCAAATTTTATCATCCATAAATTTTTTTGTGATTTAGTAAATGATCTAAAATTTAATGAAAATAGTATATTCTCAAAACTAAACAAACCAATATGATCAATTTTTCCTTACACCTTCACATGTGAAAGACATAACACCTTCAAAATGCTCACTCGGCTCTTTCTACCATACTGTAAAATTGGCTAAGTATGGGAAAACATAGTCAAACTACCTAGGATACCAACTTTGCATATATATTTTGATGCAATACATCATATAATCTATAAATTAGAAAATATAAATTAGGTCCAAAAATGAACAAACCCATATGATCATTTTTCCTTGAAACCTCCACATATGCAAATGTTGACCCCATCAACATGCTTACTCAACTGTTTTTGGCCAGTATGTAAATTTGGCTAAGTATGGGAAAATAATGAATTCTAACTAAGAAGATAACTTTGTACCCTCATATTTTTTACCACACTTCAATGCATTACTTGAGATCTAGTGCATAATAACTAGGGACTATAGTGATCATAACCGTATGACCAACTCCCCTTGATTTATTCCCATGTGGCAATGGTGATGTCATCAAACTACCTACTCAAATGTTCTACCATTGGACCCAAAGTGTCTAGATGAAAACTATGATCAACCAAATGAATTCTACTTATGCAAAAAATCTCTCAAAGCATAGATAACATATTAAGGACCTCTTAAACTTGATCCAATCACCATACTCATCTCTAAACATCTCTAACCATATCAATACTAAAGATCAACTAAGCCACCTTAAAGCATACAAGAACAAACACATTGCACACTTTTTCATTATCACATAGACTATCAAGGATCTTCATGCACTCACCAAGACACCTCTATGACATAATCATGAAAAATATCCAATAATATCCCCCTTTGTCATTGATGTCAACACTCATCAATATATAAATATATAGCTCACCTTCTCTCTCTTCAAATCACTCCTACAACATGAACTTTCTCCCTGATAAGAACTTTCTCCCCTTTCGACACAATGACAAAGTGGGAACACAATAATCTTGAAGACCTAAAAAGAATATCAAAATAGGAAAGGACCATATTATAAAGATGATAAAAACTCCCCCTTACCTTGAGCCCACCTCTTCTTGTCTTTATAACTTCTTGCTCCAAGCCAACATTCTCTTTAATCAAGCTCAGCAACCAAGAAAGAAAGAACACACAAAAGCATAGAAGTTTGATAAAAAATCACCAAATTTTTTTTGAGAGGGACTCCCCCCAATATATTTGAGCAATTTCCCTTTATAAACATCTTTATATCTCCACATATCATGAATAACAACCATGCAAGCTTATTAGCCTTCTTTCTTAGGACACTTCCATGACCACCAAATATACATTTACACTATACAAAATAAGAAGCATACAATGAACTAAACTAAGAACATACATTTAGATACTCATACATTTATGTTTTGGAGAGACTAAGAAAAAATCCCTCTTGTTAAAACTAGGCCTATCTAGCCTCCTTGTAGTCCTACCTAAAACTTGTAAAGACCATAATTTTTAGTAGACACATCTTCAATAAAACCAATTTTCATCATCAATATCATATTTTTCAATATACTTAATTCACAAACTTACTATCCATTTAACCCTCCATAATAACAAAAACTTGAATAGATAGAGAAGCACAAACCTTAAAATCTATGTGAAGATTTATTTGACCAACCATTTTTTCCATTTAACATATTAAGAATCCTAAAACCTCAATTCATAAGGCAAACCACTTTTCTAGTATAGCATAAAACCTTAGAATCTCAAAACAAGCAGGGTTAACAAACCTCCTTTTGGTTAACACACACCTCTAAAACTACTTGCACACCTAGAGACACCCATCACACACTTCTGGACCAAGATTTGAGATCCCATACCTTTGGGAACCCATACATCCTATAACCCATATTAGGCTTGCTTTCCCTTAAGCCAAAAATTGAGAAAACTGGGAGCACTTAAAAATCTTCAATTGGCACATGCATACCTTCATAGCTCAAAAAAACCTAGAGTACACCAAAAATAAATGCATAGATGTTTATGAGCACCAAACACTTCTTGACATTTGTATTAATCTCATTAAGCCACCTTAACCACTCAATCTAACTCTGTACTATAGCTCCTTCACAAACCTCTAAAATAGGGTCATGAACTTGTTGTTCCTCATTAATCAAAGACCTCTGATTGGCATTATCATCTTGATCACACAAAATTTCTTCTCCACTAAAAGGAGTCTCTTAAGAAGCATAGATAGAGACACCTTCAATACCTTAATGTTATAAAAAAAACAAATCCTCATCTTCCATCTCCTCCTTGCTCATCTGATATTTGTAGTTTTTCTTCTTCTTATTCTTTAGCTTAGGAGAAACAAATTTCTCATCCACTACAACATTCTCCTTTTATTATATGATTAAATTTATAATATATGGAGACAATATAGATTCATTGCATACCTTTTCATCTAAATAATATTCCTTGTATCTTGGAACCTCATCATTAGGCATAGATGATTGATGTTATTTACATGATACATGCTTAATAATAGTAGGATATTCACTTAGACCCATACATACCTCAGTACTAGTCTCAACTAGTACCTTGAGCTTAGTCTCTTCATTCTCAATATGAGTAGATAATGAGACCTTTTGGGACTCTTTAACTTCAGAAGCATTTTCCACCATAGAAAATAGATTACTTGGACCTACAATATCATCAATACTCACACTTTTTAGCTTTGGCTTCCATGTGTTAACATGCCTTCTTTCTTTAACTCTTGGAGGCTGATTAAATCTACTCTATCTTGTAGGCCTTTGCTTGCATATCCTAGTAATATGACCTCTTTATTCATAATTTTAGCACACCATACCTTTTTCAAGAAACATATCTTACCTTACCTTATTTGGATATAAATTTGCAATGTGTCGCATGTTATGACAAATAAAACAACCTCCCCTTTTTAAAGAGGACTCACCTTGTCTAATCTTATGTGGACAATGGTTTGCAGTGTCCCACAGCAAGACAATTAAACCACCTGATTCTATTCACATATTTTGACTAATGACCCCTATCATAGTTCCATGCAAATTCATTTTTAATAGGTATCTTGCACTCTCTATCCCTATGGCCAAATTGATTACATGTATAATAGTAACCATTGATTCTTACATACCTCATGGCATTTGGTTGTCTAATCTGATTTGTCTTTACTCTGCCAGCACCTTCATTCTCTGTCTAATTATTTGTATTCAAAGTATGATTTTCCTAGTTCAAATTAGTCTTCATCTTGTCTTGAGTTACAGTCTTTTTTTCTTCTTCATATCCAAGACTATTTTTGTCACTAGCATGCTTTTGGCCACTCAGAATATTATCTAGATCACATGATCTCTTTTCAAATATTACAATTGTTTTCACCTTACTATCCATCTTTTATAGTTCAGATTTCAAAGATTCATTTTTAGAAACATACCTTGAACATTCATCTTCTTTAGCTTTTAGGCTTGTAGATAGAATTTCCAATTGACAACTGAGATGCTTGATCATATATTCATGTTTCTTAATGTCTTTTCAATCTTTCCTCATACACACTAAATTTTTCATCATAGTCCTTGAGTTTAGACTTCATCTTCTTATTGATCTTCTTCTCAATATTTAATTTTTCAAGAGTATTCATCAAAATAGTCTCATAGTTCACCTCATCTTCATCATCATCTAAATCACTCCAAGTAGATTCCTTCTAATGTGAGAAGCCTCCTTCCTCAACCATGAACAAGGATTCATCTTCATTAGGACCATCATCTTCATGATCATATTCTGAATTAGTGTCTTCACTCTCATCTGATGACTTACAATCTTCTTTGGTGTAAAGACTCTTCTTGTTCTTGAAGGACCTCTTCTTATTGTTATACTTTCTAAAAATTTTCTTCATGTATGTATTTTGTCACCATTTTGGACTTCACCATGCTCTTCATCATCTTTCTTCTCATGCTTATGAGGGCACTTCTAATCAAACTATCCTATCTTTCCATAGTTGAAACATTTGAGGGGTAGTTTACCCTTATACTTTCTTGAGCCAATGTTCAATTTCCTAGTAATCAAAGCAATTATATCATCATCATCAAAATTAGATATGTCATCCTCGTTGGATTTATTATATTATAACTTCTTCTTATGCTTCATCTTTGTCTTGAATGTTACTTCCTTTTTTGGTGGTATATTACCATTCTTCCTCATCTCATAGGCAATAAGGGTGCCATGTAATTGATCCATCTTCAACTAAGTAATGTCATGTCTCTCTTCTATAACATATACTTTTAGATAAAACTTAGGGGATAGAAACCTTAATACATTTTGAACAACAATAGTCTCTTCAATATTCTTTCCAATACATGGCATTCAAAATCTCATCAACTCTCTATAGAAAGGATGAGATAGTATCTTTTTCATTCATCTTGAGACTTTCAAATTGCCTTCTATGAGTTTACAACTTAGAAAGCTTAAACTTTCAATCACCTTAAAAATGTACCATTCTTTCTTTAAAAAGTCTTCAAATTATGTTCAAATCATTTTCACATTTTATTATTCGTTGAGAGCTTTTCAGCACTTTTTGCGGTTCAAAAAATGGAGTCCCAATGCTCAAGATATGGCTAGTTGAAGAAATCTTGCAACAGGGGGTGTCAAAAGTGACGTGGCACTATTGAAAATGTGCCAAGTGGACCAATAGCCACCTGACACGTGGTAAGATAATTCAGTGCAAAAAAAATGTTAGTTTGTTATTTTTATTCACATGTTATTTGAAATTTTCAAACTTTGAAACAAGGCGCCAAAGAAAGTGCCACATCACCCATCCCATCAACCAAGCATGTACCAAGTCAAATCAGTAGCCTAAGTGGGCGCCTTTGTCTTAGGCATTTGAAGAGGGGTCAAAAATGTATATTTAAAGCCTTAGAAACTGAATTCCTAGAAAATGTGGGACTAAACCAAGTCCATAGGCACCAAAAAAGGGGGAATCATTCAAAATCACATGCTAAGCGCCTAAGGCCGACCTTTTCCTCATACCAAGGTGCCTAAAAAGGTGGGAGGAGGTTTTGAACTCCTGACCTGTCATCTAAAAGATTAAAGCCTTGACCACTTCAGCCATGGGGGTCAAAGTGTTATAAAAGAGACTAATTTATACTTGAGCAGACACGAAAAGCAGACTGTGTAAAGAGATTTAAGAAGGTAAGAGACTTGTTATTGCTTTGTATAGCATTGGGCCATTATTTTCAGATCTGAGAGATATTTATAGGCAAACAAAGATCAGAGAAGGTGAATTGAAGACCTGTATTGATTTTTGAAGCCATTTGTTGCACAAAATTAATGAGAACGGTCCTCACTTCGAACAGACCCAGAGACGTAGGCTATTGAAGCCAAATTCTGTTATCAATTTGCTGGTGAATTCTTTAAATTTTCTTTGATTATTATTTAGTTTTGATCTTAATTTTATGTCTGGTTTTAATTTCTTTATACAAAATTAAGCAAAAAAGTGAGAAATTGAAGGATCTCTTAAACTTGAACAAGTGATTTTTGAATATACTACACTTTTATTTTTTAGTTTATAGATCGGGTTTTTGGTATCAGAGTAGTTGTTATTTAACAATGATTGCTAGTGTATGTTGACAAGGTCTAAATCCTAAAAGGGTGAAGGAAAACTTGTTGAGTATAATCCAGAGATTGGTTTAAGGCGTTCTTCAAGGATGGCCAAAGAAGAGATGGAATCTGAACAAGCTTTTCGCTGAGCCTTCATGGACATGAGAAGCATGGTTGAGGAACTTTACCATGAAAAACAAAGGAAATCCGAGAATGAAAAAGAAGGTGATTCACGAGAATCAAAAGGTAAAGAAATTGAAAAACCTTCTCCATCAGATGACAATAAAAAAACTATGGAATCTCTCCCTTCACTAAAATTGGATATTAAGTTTGAATTACCAATGTTTAATGGTGAAGTTAATTCCAAAAAGTTGGATAATTGGGTCAAGTAGATTGATGTTTATTATAGGGTCCAAAAGATTGTAGGGAATGAGTCAAAAATTCATTTGGCTACTCTTTGTATGGGAGGCACAGCTCTCATCTGGTGGGAGAGTAAGTTGAAGGAAATTGAGCTTCAAAAAGGTAACTCAATTTCTACTTGGAATGAATTTATTAAAGAAATTAAAAAGCAATTCTATCCTTTAAGCTATATGCAACAAGCCATGATGGATTGGCAAAGTTTTAGACAAGGAAAAGGCCAAAGTGTTCAAGATTATACACAATATTTTAGGAAAAAAAATTTACTTTTGAATGTTCCTCTATACACACAATAAACACTATTAAAATATATAGGTGGGTTGCATAGTTACTTAAGACATATGATTCTTATGTTCAATCCCACTAATTTAGATGCAGTATGTGTTCAAACCACTCATTTAGAGGCTAGAGGAAAACAATCAAAACAATCTTTTCCTAAAGTAAAAAGTAAGCAATCTAATGTTAAGCAATCCAAAGGGGAAAGTTCATCAGGAAAGGGTAAATAGAAATACACTTATACTATTAAAAAAGAAGAAGAAGGAAAGCCATTTTGTAATCATTGCAAGAAAAATCATGATGAGTCTAAGTGTTGGAAACTACATCCTGAGTTAAGGCCTAAGAGGTATCAAAAAAAAGAAAAGAAGGCTAATGCTATGGTTCAGGACTTAGGTTCAGATTCAGGTGATGAAACTAAGATCACAACTATGGGATTACATAATGATTTTTCTCTTTCAGTTTCTAGCACTAATGTTGCATCTTCTTCTAAATAGAATTCTATGTATGTTGATAAGAAAAGAAATGAATTGTTCCACATTAGAGTTATTTCAAAGCATACTAAGATTGACACTCTATTTTATAGTCTTTCACAAGCAAATTTAATTTTTGAAGAGGTTGTTAAGAAGCTAGGCTTACAAACTAATCCCCATCTGAAGCCTTATCCACTAGGTTGGGTGTGTGACAATGAGAAGCTACAAGTCTCACAAACTTGTAGGCTAAGGTTTGCCATCACATCCAAGTTCGTAGATGAGGTTGAGTTGGATGTTGTTCCATTGGACATATGTGGGATTATTTTGGGAAGCCCATATATTTATGATAGAAAAACAATCTTCTATAGAGAGGAGAATAAGTACATGCTTGTTAAGGATGGCATTGAATATATAGTTAGAGCACATCACTTTAGAACAAGTCTTTCCTTGGTTACATTAGGGCAAATGAAAAGACTATAAATTGAAGCAAGAATTTTTGTCTCATGTTGATTAAGTCTAAGGAAAAAGAATATTCTCAAGCTTTGGAAAAGTGTGATCCTAGACATAAGAATGAATTGGTTGAAATCATTTCTACTTGCGATGATGTATTTTAGGATCCTAAGGGCTTACCTCCTAAAAGGGGAGTTGAACTTGAAATTCAGTTGTTATAGAATTCTCCTCTCCCTAACATTGGCATGTACAGGTTATCGATGGTGGAAAATGAGGAAATCAAAAAATAGGTAATGGATCTATTGGATAGAGGTGTTATTCGTCCAAGTTCATCTCTTGTTAGTTTGCCAATTATTTTGGTGCCAAATAAAGATGGCACTTGGCAAATGTGTGTTGATTTTTGTGCTTTGAACAAAATTACTATTAAGAATCATTACCCTCTTCCTCGTATTGATGATTTATTGGATCAATTAAAACATGCTATTTATTTCACTAAGTTAGATTTGAGAAGTGGATATCATCAAGTAAGAATTAGTGAAGGTGATGTTTGGAAAACTGCCTTCAAACAAAACATGGATTGTTTGAATGGCTTGTTATGCCTTTAAAGTTGTGTAATGCCCTAGCTACATTTATGAAATTGATGAATGGTGTTTTTAGACAATTCCTTGACGATTTTGTTATAGTTTACTTAGATGATATATTGATTTTCAGCAAGTCATGGGAAGAGCATGTGATCCACATTAAGAAAGTCATGGATGAATTACGAAGGGAAAAACTTTTTCTAAAAATGTCTAAATGTGAATTTGGAAAGACCTCTTTGATATACTTGGGTTACATTGTAGGACATGGTGAATTGAAAATTGATCCTGCAAAAGTGGCAATCATTGTTAATTGGCCTACACCCACTAACACTACTGAGGTTAGAAGTTTTCTTAGTGCAGTACAGTTTTGGAGGAAGTTTATTACTCAATTTTCATATATTACGTCACCTTTGCATTCTTTGACAAGTGTGAAATAAGTCTTTCAGTGGGGAGGCAAACATCAAAAAGCCTTCGACACTTTAAAAGAAAAGATAAGTACTACTCTGGTCTTGGCACTTCTTGATATACAACAACCATTTGAGATCGAGACAGATGCAAGTGAGTATGCTATGGGACCTATTTTAATGCAAGGTAAGAAACTAGTTTGTTATCATTCTGAAACCTTTACAAGTACAGTAAGAAAATATTCAACTTATGATAAGGAATTGTATGCATTGGTTCAAAGTGTAAAAAATGGAAACATTACTTAATGGGAAAAGAAACAATAATACATACAGATCATCAGCCCTTTTAGTATCTCCAATCACAAACTAAGCTACAACAGTCTAGACATTTTCGTTGGATGGGTTTCTTACAACAATTTCATCTTATGATCAAGTATAAAAAAAGTATTCAGAATAAGGTTGCAGATATGCTATCTAGGCCTCCTATGGTTGTTGCATCTATTTTTTTACAACATGGTTCTTTGTCTCATGAACAAGGTGTTAAAATGGTTCAATATGTAGGATGCAAAACCGGTAAGCACACCTTTGGCTGGACATTTTTAATTGAGTAAAGAATAGTGTCCTAATTCACATGATGAGGTAGAGTACATGAGTAGAGTTCAATATGCTTCCGCAGTAGGGAGTTTAATGTATGCAATGGTTTGTACTAGGCCTGATATTGCCCAAGTAGTGGGAGTTGTAAGTATATGGCCAATCTAGGGAAGGAACACTGGAAAGCAGTTTAGTGGATCCTTAGATATCTGAGAGGGACCAGTAGTAGGCATTTGTGCTATGGAGGTTCAAATACTTCTCTACATGGTTATGTAGATTAAGATATGGCAAGTGATTTGGATGGCAGGAGCACCACAGGATATGTTTTCACTGTTGGTGGAATGACGGTTAGCTGGATATCAAAGTTACATAAGGTTGTTGCCTTGTCAACTACAGAAGCAAAATATATTATAGTCATAGAGGCTAGCAAAGAGATGATATGGATGACACGGTTCATGGAAGAGCTTGGAAAGGAGCAAGAGAGTTGTAGATTATACAGTGATAGTTAGAGTGCAATTCATTTGGCTAAGAATTTGGCCTTTCATTCAAGAACAAAGCATATATAGCTTAGGTACCACTTCATAAGATAGGTATTGGAGGATGGTGAGTTGAAGCTGGAGAAGATCCATACACATAACAACCCTACTAATATGTTAACCAAGCCGGTAACAAAAGAAAAGTTGAATCTTCATTCAACTTTTGTAGGTCTTCATGATTGAGTTTGAAGATGGAGGAGCTAAAAGATGTTGTTGTACAGGTACTGGTGTAGCTATTTATCTCCAAGTGGGAGATTGTTAAGGTGTGGAGCTAAAAGCTTCACCAAATGAGTATTTTGTAGGTTGCTAGTGTTACACAGTCATCAGTGTTGGTTAGGAGCAACCGATGTCAGTCAGGAGTCGACTAGGAGATGCCGGCATCGGTTATGTTCGGCCGATGTTGATCAGGTGCAGACAGGTAGGGACTGACGTCGGTCACCTGTGCATCCAGAATGCTATTTCCATGGATAGAATAGAATGTTTGCATGATAGGATTAAGTGTTAGTCTTAAGTCCGCATGTTTAGAGCCCTTGATTAGGAGGTGCATCTAATGGCTATAATTGTATGCTCATGTTTCTTAATATTATATATGGGATTAGATCTTCTTAGCTTATTGGAATTGGAATTGAATAGTACAAGATTGTATATGTGTATCAATCTAGGTTGTTGGAATTGATTGTAATTGAGAGAGAGAGCTCTTGAGGGAAAGAGATCTAGAAAGAGATCTGAACATCTGAGAGAGGTGTGGAAGAAAAGAAGTTTCTTCAATTGTATTCCTTCTGTAAAGAGTTTAATACAAGTTTTCAGGGTGGTTTCTTGTATCTCTTATTCTCTGCTATTTATCATTCTAGTTACTTATCTTTCTGGTTTAATTCCGCATTTAGTTGCTTTCATATAGTAAACAACATTGTTGGTTGATCCCCAACAACTAAATTATGGAATTTTTATAAAATAATTTTTAGATTTACTTAAAGGGAAATTGGAAAATTAATATTCAATTTTAATCCAAGTATACTGTAAAGTTTTTATAAACTTGGATTATTTGTAGAGGATAAAAAAATTTGAATTGAATGTTTTAAATTAACAACAAAATTAGATGAGTTTACATAATAACTCATAATTAAAATTAATCAAATAAATTACATTTCAAATAAATAAGTAAATTTCTTTAAATAAATTTTGTAAATTGGCATATTTTTAAAAATCCAATTCTTATTTTATTTAATCAAGAAACTGAGAATTTAACAACCAATTCTATTTTAATTATAGAATTGAGAGTTTCAGTATCCATTTGAAAAATTGTGTGATTTATGTATAGGGGTAAATCTAATTTTTGGAACAAGGATGATATGAAGCAAGTTTTCCCTTAGGTCTTGCTCTTGATGTATTCAAATCCTTCATGCTTACCAATCTTCTTGGCATGATCTCAAATGCAATAATGATAGCCACAAACATGTCACCTATGAATGTGAATTCTTCTTGTACTTCAACAATCTCAATCTTCTCAAGATACTCTTTAGCTATAAAGTTGTCTAATGATGCTTCATCCAAGCATGATTTTTTTGACCTCCATGGCATATTGAATGGCATTAGACCTTTTAATATATTCAAGCTCATCAAGTTATTCAAGTATATTTACACATTCAACCCAATCTTCATCATTATAATCCATGAAGACATCTTGACCAATCTCTCTATGCACATGACCTTCAACCTTGCAAAGGCCTTTAAGATCTTGGAGGAGCTCAATATGTTGTTGCCAATCATATTTATTTTCTTTCTCTTTAAGAACAATTTTTTTTTCAAGTTCATCTTCTTTAACTTTCTCACTTGAAGAGTTTTCAACTTCAAGGTTAGTTGTAAATTGCACAAGTTTGGGTGCCATAAGATCTTCTTTTTGAAACACACCCTCAAGAGGCAAATAATCTTCAAGAGTGTCTTCAACTTAACCATTAGGAGGTGTATACTTTTGAACGGCCTCAAATTTATCACAAATCTAATTAGATCTTTTCCATAAGTCAGCTTGTACCATGGAACCAATAAAAGCTTCATCTTCTATTAGTTTTTCAAAACCAAACTCTTGATCATGTTCATGGGTTTCAACTAACTCAAATGATATGATGTTTCCCTCAAGAACCTTCTCCTTCATGTCTTGATCAAGATTTTCATTAACAGCTAAAACATTATCAATATTAATTGGCATAGGCCTTTACCCCTGACCAGATTTGTCGGCTTGATGTCTAGATCAAACTCTTGGATCTTTGCAATCCAATTACCTCTTTTCATGTCAAACTCCTACTGAGTTAATATAGACTTGACTATAGTGTTAGGCACTAGGGCAATAGTATGTGAATTCATAATATAGAAGTAGAAATGTTTGACTGCTTTCACCAAGGCATAATCATGCTTCTATATATTTGAATATTTTATCTCATGGGTTTTGAGAGGGAAACTCATGAAAGAGATAGGAGATTCCATACCTTCCTTGTCCTGTTGAACAAGAATTGATGAAAGAGTGTGTTCAGACACATAACTGTATATGATGAAATCTTTGTTGTAATCTAGACAAACCAATGTAGGGGTGTGAGCAATGGCAGTCTTGATATCTTGAAATGTTGATTTGCCTTCTTTAGTCCAACTAAAGATGGTCTTCCCTTTCATCATATTCATAATGTGTCTAGTTTTCTCAACAAATTCAAGGATAAATCTTTGTAAGAAATTCACCTTTTTGAAGAAAGAATGAACATCATTCTTATTTGTAGGCAAATTAAGTTCTTGAATAGACTTGACTCTTTTTGAGTCAATCTTTATGCCTTCTTTGGACACAATGTGTCCAAGGAGTTTCCCCTCTGTTACTCCAAAAATAGACTTTTTAAGATTTAAAGAAATACCATTTTGGTGACTCTGCTAGGGATTATAACCCACTATCATTATAACCTTATCCATTACAAACTCTGGTGACTCCATTTCATGTCTTACCCATTATCCATTTATAGCCTTACCATCTTCCATTCACCTCCACACTAACCAGGAAAGAATGCATAGTTTAAAGCCTCAAGCTTTAACTGAAGCAAGGTCAATTCTTTTCCATTTTTGTTTCACAATCTAGCAAATTCAAGGTATACATGAAGCCAAAGGGCTAAAGGTATCATTGACCCTTTATTTGAGTTGGTACAATAAAGTGATTTTGTTCTATTTCTTTCACCATCTCATCTCCAATGAACCAAGAGTTTTGCTCCTACTAAAGTCAGATCTCCATTGCTAGATGAAGTATCTACTTCTACTATTGATAAAGCTATGCCAATAGTTACCCCTATGAGATTTGTTATCCCTCCTTTTCATAATCCTACAATGATAGTTCAAGGCCCCTGGAGTAATGCTTTTGGTCCTCTCAATCTTACTCCACCTCTACATGAGCTTCCACGTAGTTCAAGGAAGAACTTCCCCAAGTTCTATGGTGATGGGAAAGTTCATCTTGATGAGCACATTGCAGCCTTCAGCATAGCTTGTGGAGTAATCAGAGTAGAATTTGAAGATGTAGCAGTCAAGATTTTTGTAGAGACATTACAAGGTGCTGCTGTAGATTGGTTTTATCATCTACAGGCTTGATTAGTAACTGATTGGAATACTCTCAAAGCTAAGTTTGAAGCCAGATTCAAACCTGCAGAAGATGTACATACACTTTTGGCTCAACTTACATAGATAAAGAAAAATCTTCATGAGCCTATGAGAGACTTCATCACCAAATTTGAAAAACTGAGAAATAGAATCCTTATAATTGGTCAACCTACAGCTGAGAATCTCAAATGCTTTTTCATTAATTCCTAGCTACCTGAAGTAAGTTTTCTCTTGAGACATGCTGGTCAAATAGATCTTGTTGTAGCTCAACTTTTGGCCACTAAGGCAGAAGATGATCTCATCTTAGTAGGGAAGATAAGAAGAGATCCAAATAGAAATAGAGCTTCATCATCTTCTAAATATGCATCTATAGGCACCACAGATCTAATGGTGTAGAAATTAGTAAATAAGTTGCTTGCTCTCAAAAAGCAAATGGCTCAAGGAATGTCTTTTGCTCCTTCATATAGAAAGTTATTCCCAAATCAATCATATCAAGGCAATGTTGCTAGGAATCAAGGGCAACAAAATTTCCTTCCTCCCCCATAAGGGAAACTTGCCCTAGAAGTTCCTCTAACCAATTCAGTAATAGGATATCTTGAAGCAAAATCAAAATTCTCCTTCTAGCTTGAATTGAATCAAGAAAATGACGCCGATCTCCTTAAAGACAATTAAGAAGAATCAGCTGGCGACTCCCATATTGGTTTCCTAAACTACCAAGATGAACTCGAAAGTAAAAGAGAAGCTTTTGATGGATCATATGCAGTGTTTACCAGGTCCAAAAACTAATCAGTCCAGCAAGCTGATAAAGAGAAGATAGAAGAGCAACTATAGCCAGCAGTCATGACTACTAAGTGTGGAACCATTCTACCTTTTCAATCAAAGGACATGATAATCACCTAAAAGGCAAATACATCAATCTTTCCTTCCCCTTTTAATTTAAATTTGCAAACTAGCCCACCTCCCATCCCTCCTAAAACTCAGAAAGTTGAAGTACCTTTCTCTGTACCTAGTTCAATTCAACCATTTGACATAATCGATCATGTCAAAAAGGCAAAAATACAAATGTCTAAGTTCGAATATCTGCAGTCTAATCCTGATCAACTGAATAAGATAGTCTAATATGTCAAAAACCAAAACATTCCTATAGGACAAAAGGCTAAAAATGTAACTCTTGATTCTTCAAAGAACATGCCTATTCCAAATAATTTGGTCATTACTCCTCCAGTTGCTCCTATAAAAATAGAACCTTTCTATGTTTCCCTATTAATTAATGGCCATAAGCTGAGTAACTATATTATAGACTCAGGTGCATCTGATAATGTCATGATAGCTAAAGTAGATAAGTCTCTTAGTCTCACACTAACCAAGACATTTGAAAGATGTTTCTCCATGGAGAACAAGCAAGTACCATTGCTGGGGCAAATTAAAGATGCCCAATTTGCATTTGTAGCTTTTCCAGACAAGAGAATCAAGATGATTGTCTTGGTGGCTGACATCCCAACATCCTATGGCATTTTGCTTGGACAAAATTTTTGCAAAGATGTGGGAGGAGAACTAAGCATGGATTTGTCTGAGACAATGATCCCTGTCCAAGGCATAATGAAGAGGTTGCTCCCTGAAAAGGAATCAAAGTACGTGGTCACCTAGACATCAGCCCTTGAAGCTCAAATTCTTTTTGAATCTACAAGTATGGGTAACTATTTTCTATCTACAAATGAAATGCATGAAACACCTACAAGTATCAACTCAAAAATTAGTTAAAAAGAATAGTAGAAAAACTAGTAGGCTATAGTATAGACCAAGAAGGATCCTCTATCTCTGATGAAGAAAAGTCTAAAGAAAAATCAGAATCAGATGAGATATGGACTTTGAAATTTGATGGTAGCTATTCCTCTACTGGTTTAGGAGCTGGGATTGTTTTGATATCTCCTTAAGGAGATATGTTCCCTTCATCTTACAAATTATAGTTTAGCAACACTAACAATATAGTTGAATATGAATCTCTGTTGCTTGGCATGAAGGCTACTCAAGAAAAAGGCATCAAGTTTCTTCATGCCAAAGGGGATGCTGAATTAGTAGTTTGTCAAATGAGGAACTTATACCAAACTAAGAATGAAAGATTACGCCACTATCGTAACTTGGTTTGGGACCAAATTGAAAACTTTGATGCTTTCAACATTTCTGCCATACCCAGAGAGTCTAATGATAGAGTTGATGCACTTGCTATTTCAGGAACTCTCTTAGTTCCTCATTCAAATTTCAAAAAAGATAGGTCTATAGACCAAGTGTTCTTGACAATGCTGGTCATTGGCAAGTATTCAATGATGATCATCAAATCATTGACTTTCTGAAATGAAAAGATAATTTTGAATAATTATGTTTTGAAGGTAGTGAATCTTAGAAGAATGAATCTATGTCTGAATCCAGCTTAGATATAACTGAATAATTCTTACAACTGAAAGGAAACAAAATTCTCAAAGGCCTAGTTCTCTTGAAAAGCTATTTGACAAACATGATAGATTCATCAAACAATAGCAAACAGCCTCGAGTTTCTCTCAAAAATTTGATCAAGTGAATCTGACTACTGGAGAGAATCCCAAGATGATCAATATTGGTAAGTGCTACACCCCTAAAGAAAGATTCGAGTTCATCTCTTTACTCCATCAATACATGGATGTCTTAGCATATTCTTATAAATACTTGAAGTCTCTCAGACCAAATCAAATCCACCATAACATTCCTCTTAAGGCCCACTCAATGCCATACAAGCAAAAATCCAGATAGTATAATCTAAAAATATCAGGTACTATTGTGTCTGAGATACAAAAAATGTTAAATTCTAGAATCATCTTCTCAATCCATCATTCCATATGGATTGCAAACATAGTGCTTGTAAGGAAGAAGAATGGTGAAATTCGCATTTGTGTGGATTTCAAAAATCTGAATCAAGCATCTTTAAAGGATGATTATCCTTTGCCAATTATGGATCAAGTGCTTCAAATAGTGATAGGTTCAGAGATGTTATCAATGCTGGATGGCTTCTCAAGATATAATCAAGTTGAAGTTGGTGAAGCAAACCAACACAAGACTGAATTCACCACACCTTGGGGTACATTTTCATATAGAAGAATGCCTTTTGGCTTGATAAATGCTGGTGTTACCTTTTAGAGAGCAATGGATCTAGATTTTAAATATGAAATTGGTAAATTCATAGTGGTATACCTTGATGACTTGACTATCTTTTCAAAGCATCGATCTGATCATGTATGCCACTTATAACAAGTGCTAGAGCACTGTCACCAAAATGGTATTTCCTTAAGTCCTAAAAAGTCTATTTTTGGAGTAATAGAGGGGAAAATCCTTGGACACATTGTGTCCAAATAAGGCATAAATATTGACTCAAAAAGAGTCAAGTCTATTCAAGAACTCAATTTGCCTACAAGTAAGAATGCTATTCATTCTTTCTTCAGAAAGGTGAATTTCTTACGGAGATTTATCCCTAAATTTGTTGAGAAAACTAGACACATTGTGAATATGATGAAAGGGAAAACCATCTTTAGCTAGACTAAAGAAGGCAAATCAGCATTTCAAGATATCAAGACTGTCATTGCTCATGCCCCTACATTGGTTTGTCTAGATTATAACAAAAATTTCATCATATACAGCTATGCATCTGAACACACTCTTTCAACAATTCTTGTTCAATAGGATAAGGAAGGTATAGAATCTCCTATCTCTTTCATGAGTTGCCCTCTCAAAACCCATGAGATGAAATATTCAAATATAGAGAAGCATGCTTATGCCTTGGTGAAAGCAGTCAAACATTTCCACTTCTATATTATGAATTCACATACTACTGCCCTAATGCCTGACACTATAGTCAAGTCTATATTAACTCAGCAGGAGTTTGGCATGAAAAGAGGTAATTGGATTACAAAGATCCAAGAGTTTGATCTAGACATCAAGTTGACAAAGCTGGTCAGGGGTAAAGGCCTATGCCAATTAATTGTTGACAATAAGCTAGAAGATATACAACATAAAGAAACTGAAGTGGAAGAGACACCAATAGTCCTTTTTGTCTCTACTACCAATGAGTGTTATTCAAGTATCACTCATTTTATTACTTATGGTGAATGTCTTGCTCATTTGTCTTACAAAGAAAGTAGGACTATCAAGTTGAAAGCTACCAATTTTGTCCTTTGGGAAAACGGCCTATACAAGAGAAGCATAGGTGGATTATTCCTTTGTTATGTAGATAAAGAGCAACAAAGCCAGCTTTTGAAATCTTTCCACAATCTAGCCTATGGAGGACATTTTTCTTCACCTGTGACTGCTCACAAGATTCTATGAGCTAGGTATTACTGGCCAACTCTTTTCCAAGATGCACATAAGTGGGTGAGAAAATGTGAACTCTGTTAGAAATTTGTTGGAAGACCCAAGTTAGTTGTTATGCCTCTCAAGCCAGTGATCATAGAGGAACCTTTCCAACAATGGGGACTTGATTTCATTGGAATAATAAACCCATCTTCAAGTGTTGGACATGATTATGTTCTTACAACAACTGACTATTTCACCAAGTGGGTAGAAGCAATCCCAACTAAGCATGTCACTTCAGAAGTTGTATGCAACTTCCTCAAAGAGAATATCATTTCCAGGTTTGGAGTTCCCATCAAAATTGTTATTAATAATGCAGCTTGTTTCACCTCTCAGGAGATTACACAATTCTATTTCCCTTATGGAATTACACTCTCTCACTCTTCTGATTATTTTCCACAAGGAAATGGACAAACTGAAGCCAATAATAAGAATCTGGTAACTATTATGAAGAAGCTAGCAGATGACAATCAAAGGACATGGCATAAAGAATTGGTTGATACTCTGTGGGCAGACAAAATCACACCAAAAAGGGCAATTGATATGTCTCCTTTTCAATTTTTTTATGGTATCAATGATGAGATACCAATCACCTTAGAATTGCTAGCCTTGAAATTGGCAAAGGCAATTGAAGATCAGACATATGATAGTTCTCTTAACAAAAGAATCATGTGCCTTGCTGAGCTGGAGGAATAGAGAACCATGGCGGTGGATAGAATTGATGATCATCAAAGTCTGGTACAAAAACTCTTTGACCAAAAGGCCAAAAATCATGATTTCTAGATTGGGGATCAAGTCCTACTGTGGGACAAAAGGAGAGAACCAAAGGGGATGCATGGAAATTTTGACTCCCTTTGGAGAGGCCCATTTATAATTCATCAGCACATTGGTAAAAACAACTTTGTATTGAAATATCAAGATGACACACTCTTTTCTCTATCTCACAATGGGCAGCATCTGAAACATTTCAACTCTTGAAGTGTCAAATCATTCCATTTGTATATATGTATATTTGTATAGTTTTCAATTCTTTTTTTTATGCCTTTCATTTCTGGGTATCATGACTCTGTAACCTAATGGTACACATGAAGACACTAGAGATTCTAGATTCTACTCCTTTCAATTCTTTTTGCAATTGAAAGAAGTTCCCCAACTGGAGCCAGCTATTGTCCCCCAAAAATATCACTCATTTTTGGGACAACATTTGAACCATTTTAGTCCTACAGACCAAAATAGTCTCTTGCCTTTTTAAAAATTTGTCCTGGGCATTCGAATTCCTCATTTATCAAGCTTCTAAAAAATCTACAAAATTTGCAGGCTTAAATCTACAGACTCTAGAAGCTTAAATCTATGGAATTTGCAGGCTTGAATCTACGGACTCAGCAAGAAGAGGGAATCTACAGACTTTACAAGTCAAGTTCAATGGACTTTATAGGTTAAAATTTATAGAATCTTTTAAGGTTAGAGAAAACTATGGACTTGGTTTCATTTCTATAGACTCTACAAGCAGGTTCAATTCTACAGGTTCAAAGGCTTCTACAGGTGGGTTCAACTAAAAGAATCAGTTTCTAACACTTGGTCATTTTCAGGATTGGTTCAGTACCTTGGTTCAATAAAAAATGTCTATCAACAAGCATTCAAGCAAAAGAGGCTTGAACCATTGAACTGTTGAACCACTTAAATTCAATTGGTTCAACGAGTTCAAAATTCAATCAGTTCAACACTTTCAGTTCAACGAGTTCAAAATTCAATCGACTCAATGCTTTTGGTTCAACAAGTTCATCTGCTTTATTTCAATGTTTAGTTCATTCTTTGGTTCAATGTCTTTTGGTTTAAAGGCGAGTTCAAACATATGGTTCAAAGGTGGGTTCAAACACATGGTTCAAAGGCAAGTTCAAACACATGGTTTAAAGGCTTCATTTGAACTGTTAAACCAAAACTTGGTTTAACATTTGGTTCAAACAAATGGTTCAATCAAAAGGTTCATCACTTTGGTTTATTCAATTAAACCATTGGCTTGAACCATCATCTTGAACCATTTTGGTTCAAAGCTTGGTTCAATCGATTGGTTCAATGAAGTGGTTCAACAGTTGGTTCATCAGCTTAGTTCAAGGCTTTGCTTCATTCACTTGGTTCAAAGACTTGGTTTAATCAAAAGGTTCATCAGCTTGAACCATTTTGGTTCAACCAAGCAGTTCAACATTTGGTTCAATGAAGAGGTTCAAAGCCTTGGTTCAACAGAGTGGTTCAACAATTTGGTTCAAAGGAGCGATCCAATGTAAAATTTCAAAGAGCCTCCTGAAGGAAAAGTGGCCTTGTAGAGGGCACTTGGTCAACAAAAACACCCTTCAGAAGGGTCATTTTTGAAGAAGGCCGCAAAGGTAAATTCCTTCAAAAAAATTGTTTAAGGCAGACAGTTATAATTCTTTCAAACTTTTGTCCGAAGGAATTCCTTCAGACAAAAAGTCCAAAAGAATTCAAGAAGTGGTCACGGGCAGAAAAAACCTGAAGGATAATAACCAAGGCAAATGGAAATTCCATGTACTTTTTGTCCACGGGAAATTTCCATGGACTTTTTGTCCATGGGAATTTGTCCACGGAGAAAGCCCAAGGAAAGCATGCGAAGACTATAAATAAAAAGGCCATCGAAGGACCCCAAAGGGCTGGTGCCCTTACAGGGGACTCTTGGCTGCCAACTTGAAAGATACTTCCCTGAAGCTAAAGGGTCATCTTCCCTTCGAGAAGATGTAAAACAAAAAGCTTGAAGGCCATTCAAAGACTACCCAAGGGGCAGATAGCTTGCAAGGAGTTTTTGACCTAAAACATGTCATTTCTTAAGGCCTAAAAGGGAAAGTTCAATCTGGGAAAGTGCCAAATAGAAAAGCCGAAAGAAGATAAAGGGGTGATGCACTTAAAGACATCAAATTCAAAACAACAAAATAGTTGTTGATCCTTTAAACCTACAGACTAGAATGCATTCATAGATTTCAAGGCCAAGACCAATAGAAAGCAAGGAAGGAACAAAATAACAAACTGAATCCAAGACCTGATTCAATTAACCAGAAAAGAAGGAATGATGAAGGTAAGATCAGATCACCAGATGGACATTGAAAGTTGCAAACTTTCAATAAGTGTGACTTGTTTCCTTGTATTGATAAAATCAAATGGATAAAATGCCCTTAAGTTCTATCCTGTCTTCTTAACAGATTCCAACGCAACATGATGTGTTACTATTCCTGAGTCCTTGAAGTGGCTATATAAGGGACTCTCTTCTATTGTAAATATCTCTCTTTTTTGACAATCAGAATGAAACTCTACCTAAATTGAAAGGCACTTCTAAGACTTTGAGCTTAGTTTGTTGATCATATTTTGTTACTGGAATAAGAAAGCGACTTTTCAGACTTTGTGCTATGATATCTTAGTTGTTGAGGAAACTGTTCTTATGTCTTTTTTCTTGATTTATTTTATGTTCCTTTAATTCAACAATTAGGATTAGTGAAATTAGTCAGAAAGGTGTCCTGAAGAGCCAATTGTGGAGAGACTTTGTGCCCCCATAATTGCCTTTCAATGTGTTTTATTTTCATTTCTATGTAAAGGACTTTGGGAAGACTTTGTGCCCTCATTATCCTTCATATCTTACTCTTGAGTAATTCAAGTGGAGACTTTGTGTTGCATCTCAATTTGCTGGTTATTACATCTTTTGCTACATTTTGCTACTACTACTTGGAGTATTCTTGTGGCTTGTGGAATAGTACTTCTGAAAGAAGAGGAGTGCTTTCTATCATTTTCCTTGAGTTTCTCCTGTGATCTACATACATCATCTGTGAAGAAAGAGAGATGGATGGTTTGTCCTACCTTTGAATATTATTTTATATTTATATATATATAGCCTATAAGGAACCTCCCCTTGATGAGAGGAGAGATCAGTCCCCTTATGATGTGGTAAATCTACACATTTGGACGACTAATCTTCCTACTTTAGCTAATCAGACCTATTTTGTTTATCAGTATATTGATCGACAAAATATTCAACCAAAAAATATCTTCATTTTATTCACTAAAGAAGAAGGAATTGTGTTTGTATTCACTAAGGGGAGTGCCTATAATGAATTCTTCATCATAGACGCTTGAGTTATCTTCTTGATTACCTATAACCTTAGCTTTATCTTCTTTGCTTATATCCCATAATATGGGTTCTCCTTCAATAAGGGATGTGGTGGGAGGGTGATAGATAGTTTTATGGGTTAGATAGGGAGTATGAAGTGTGGTGGATGGATTATGTATGGGCTTAGGATTGGGGGTTTCTTGAATAGACTCTTGGGGAGATGACAAGTTGGTTTGAGTAATGGAAAAGGTATCTTCTTCAATATTATTTTCACCTTCCTCATATCCCTCTTAAGGATCTTCAATAACTTCAAAATGATCTTCAACCTATTGGTTTTTTCACCTCTCTAATCTATCTACCCACCATTGGATATAACATCTCATTTCATACAAATCATCATTGATGACATAGTGGGCTTCCTCTTTAACTAACCTTCGCTTATTCATAAAGAATTGAACTGACTTCCTCAACTTATTTATGAGATGAATAAGGATAAAATCAACTTACTTATCCTTTTTTATCATCAATTTTTATGAGTTTAGCACATTTTTCATGAGTTCCAATAAGGATTTGGATTGAGGTGTAATTCAATTATGAGGGGGATAATAGGGGTTTTGGTGAGCTCTAAATTATTGATTTAGTTATCTAATTTGAGATTCTAAGGCCTTAAATATTAATTTCAAATAAAATGCATCATCTTGTTCCTCATGAGAAGGATGATAGGATTCATGTTGAGGTTGATATGGATCTTAGAGTTGATAGGAATCATATTTAGGTTGATAGGGAGACACTTCTTGATACCCTTCTTGATAGCCTTCCTCATAGGATTCTTTATATGACTACTCAAAAACATCATAATCATATTGAGGGGAAGTAGGATGACCATAGGACTATCATGAATCATAGGACTGATAAAAATATTGATAGGGATGTTGAGATACATGATTGCGATCATGACAAGGTTAGTAGGTGTAGACACCTAAAACTAGCCACTGATAACCTCCAAATAGGCTTTTGGCTAGTTTCCATCTAAAATGCACAATTTGGCCTAAAAATACTAAAAAATGTTAAATGATGTGAAACTAACATATTCAAGTGCCAATTTTGGCTAGGGTATCCCTAAATGGGGCAATACAATTTATAATCTAGCTAACTTTGATCAGTTCATTTCAAGTCAAAATGCCAATTTTGCACCCACGTGTTCTAGGTTGCTCTTTACTATAAAATATTTTGTACAAAACTTGTGCCTTTGTTATTCATTTTTGGAAACATTCTAAATGGGAATATGGTTCCAACACATCTGATGTGGACTTCCAATTCCAATCCAGTCAAATTTAGGACCAATAATAAGGCATTCTGGTCAATTTGGGTAATTTGTGCACAATGTGTTTAATCATGCTTAAGATCTAATTAACTCAAATCAAGGCCTGATAAAAAATTCCATGGAAACTTGTTGAATAATTATTTGTGGAAATGAATATGGATATATACATCATCAAGTAACCTCATTCCTTGGGAAGACATCCCTAGGCCATAAATGCCACAAATATCAAGATTCATACCCTCCATGACTCATCAATGCCTTCCATGATGCCCTCCATGCCTCTTAATTTCCCCTTCTTCCAATGCCATGATGAGGATAATTACAAAGTTCAAAAAATTGAATTAATCCTCAAGCACACATCTTAATCTTTAGATGGACATTTGAGGTTGATTATGATCAAATTAAAAAATCTATAAATAGGAGGCCTCACAACATCATTTCTAATTCTTGATTATGCAAAGTTATAATGCAAGATTGGTTCCAAAAGCTTCATGCAACTAGTGTTATAATGCTAAATTAATTCCAAGTCAATCCAAGCTATAAGCCAAAGGTGCTAATAGGAGATGAAGGTAGCCACACTCCATTAAAGAAAACCGCTTAAAGTGTAAGCCGAGCAAGCCACCATTACAAAGGCATTTGGAGCATCCAAGGAAGGTGAAAGGAATTCCTATGTTTTCATTCCTTATTTTTTAGTTGTGTTTGTCATTTTATTTTGTTAACTAAGCTCTCCCTAGTGCCTAGGCCTAGAGATGTCATGTTATTAGTGTGTTTATTTCACTTTTTTTTCATTTTGGAACTAACACCATACTAATCATCCTCTCTTGAGTCAAATTACTAGATCATATAATGGCACACCCAGTGGGACTAGATGCATCCTACACATGAAGGAGATCCTTTTTCAACTTTAAAAAACTTATTTAATCTCTTAAAACTCTTACAAATTAATTTTCTAATTTTATTTTATCATTTTTAGTTGCTAGGGTTTTTTCATAGTAACCGACGTTGGTAGAAATGCAGACATCAGTTACCTACCTTAATCGATGTCGATCAGTAGAACTCACACCAGTCAGTAGAACTGACATTAGTTAGATCTCAGTTTCTCATAACCAATGTCATTGGTATTGACCAATGTTGGTCACTGTGTTTTTCAAAAAACACAGACTTGAGAGCTACTTTTTCAAAGTTTCTTGTTTCAAAATTAAAAAGGCTTCAAAAATAAATGACATGCTAACCATTTTTCTATAGGATCAAGTGGGATATTTATTCAAAACATGTTTAAATCATTTTTTCATGCTTAAAAATTGATTAGGAACCTTTATTTTGGTGTTTAACAAGGAATTTTTAGAGGTCTTTGGTGAATGTTTTTCAAAGTTTACAACTGAGACTAAGGGGTCAAATGAACACCACCCAACACTTTATTTGGGTTTAAAATTGAAAACACTTGTCAATTTTTGTTTTCAATAGTTTTTTAATTAAATATTATTTGGCAAAAAGAGGTATGTTTCATGTATGCTCTTCCATTTATCCCTTATACTGAACCCTTGGAATCAAAAGTTCCATTCCTATTGTAAGTAGCCTAGTCCAAGGCTTAGAAAGATAGTTGTCTAAAGCACTCTCCAAAAACTTGTCAAAGTTTGGGTAATCTTGAAAATGTCCCTAAATTCTTTCTACTTTCATGCTTTATTTATTTATGCATCTTGACTTGCGAGGGGGACTTCATCACCTCCCACAAGTTCTTTAAGGAATCTTTGACCTAGGGTTTCATCTCTCAACATTGAATTTATTTGACTCTTTTATAGTTGCACATGGGACGTAGTGGCACTTTGGACATCCCACTATACTAAGCGAATAATAAGATGTAGTGGTTGTAGAAAAGACTAGACCTTTTTGAAACAAGTCGAGTGATACGAACCCAAAATCTATGCTTTTTTTTGCATTGTTTAGCATGAAAGTCATTGTGTAATTGATTCCCCTAGATTGTTCGGAATCTTGTTATATTTTAGACAAATCCCTAGTTGCCATATAACTATTGTTGGTTCAAGGTGCACCTCAAGGTCTATGTCATAATACTGTCATTTGAGAGAAGGGGGAGTGTAAAAACCCTACTCTATAATGCACTTTAACTTTTGGATGAACACTTAAAATCGTCTCAAATGATGTATATTGATGGATTCTAAGAGTACCAAGAAACCTTGTTACTTTAGGATATAAGGGTGATTAATTAGTTGGTCTTGTCCTAGATTAAAGTCTTGTTTGGAGTCAAAACTTGGTGTAAACAAATAATCCAAACCAAACACATAGTCCAAATTTTCCTTTGAATAAAGAAGCATTACGATGCCCGTGTGAGGTCATCTATTTGCCTTGTTCAAATTTTATCAAAAGCTTGAGAGTCATATCATCCACTTTAGCACAATTATGTTGCCCAATTGATTCTAGATCTTGACCAAAGTTGTTTAAGTCATTTACTTGTAATCTAAATTCAAAATTACACCTTTACAATTTCATAGGGTTGACGTGTTAAGTGGGTTTGCCATTTGCACTAAACTTGAGGGAACTTAGGTTTAATTTCTAATTTAGGTTGAAGGCTGTTTAAGACTCATAATCATTATCATCACTTGAAATACTTAATCCATTTTGTGCTAAACACTTTCACTTTAAGTCTATATACCACAACATTTTGAGTTAAGAAAGGTAGTGTTATGCTATCAAATGTTTTTAAATATTGTTTCATAGACCTTTTGAGATTGATCCAAGTTTACTTTTGATCACACTTACCTTAGAGAGTCTTTAAAACAATTTTTTTTATCACACCTTTTGGGTAGTATAGCAACGTTACACTATCCAAAACATGTCAAATATTTGTTCATAGACCTTTTGCATGGAATATCAAATCTATTTCTACATGTTCAGACTAATCCAAGTGTAAATTTGATATTTTGTCTAAAGCACAGTTATACTGTTCACCTTTGTCTAGTTTGTTTGTCAAAGGAACCAAGTTTTATACTACTATTTTTGAGAAAATAAACTATTATTAAAGTGCCTTTTATTTCATACCTTATACCTAGTTGATCAAGTTCATGTCCAAGAATTGAATGCCAAGTGGTTTTTAGAAGTTTTTCAAATTTGTTATATTAAAACTTTCATCTATTTTTAAAGTCTAGATTTTGACACTGTTTGGCCAAGAGTCCTAACACATGCCTTGTTTGAGCCTAGATTTTGATGTCGCTTTTGGCATAAAGCCCTAGCAACTTTTAAATTCTTAGATTAGAATGATTTGAAACACTTTGACCTTAGAGTTTGGCATTTTAATTTTTTAGTCCTTTTACTTGCTTACCTTTATGTGAATAGTGAAACATTAGATACTTCACTCTAGCTTGTTTCTTCACAAATCTTTGCATAAACCTTTTGATCTTTTTGACAAATCTAAACCAAGTTGAAGGCATCTTTTGTTTTAGATTCTATCCTTTTTAGATTTTTTAAAACTCTTTGACCTTTTATCATAAAGCATTGACTATGGATCTTAACATGTATTCCTACACTCGTAGTGGACTCATGTATAATCCAGGAATTAGTAATGTAGTTACATAGGAAGAAATGGTGCAAGACCCCTATGTGGATAACATTGCTTATGAGATGGATTCTTATCCCTCTTATAATACTCAATCAAGGGCACAAAGCCAAGATCTATTAGCTAACTATCTGGTTAACACACCACCTTACATAGAACAGGACCAACAGCAAACCACACAATAACTAGCTACAATACCCATGGTGGATGAGCTAGTTCTTGAACAGTCATACTTTACAAATTTGTCTTTCATGTATGATCTATTTTTGTTTGAATGACATTTTTTAGAGAAAAAAGATGAGATTTTTGTTAGGGCCATAGAGGTAGGAGCTAAGTTTCCAGTAGTCTTCCCCCATGAAAATTTATCAAGTCTAGTAAGAGTGCCCCACAATATCATTTACGATCAATAGGCTTCTTCTATCAATCCTATGGCTCTAGTCCAAAAAATGTACCAAGACCTTAATATATCCAATCAAGGAAAAACATCATGGAAGATCACTTTAACCAAATGCAAACATCATACCAAACCTACCTTAATTTAGTATGTGATTTCAATTAGATGAACATGGTGAGTAAGCCCCTCATTGACCTAGTACCTTAAATAGGAGTGTTGATGGAATTAATTTGACAAGAGAATCCAAGTTTTAACTCATTTGTATAAAATGCTTTGATAGATAACTTGATACATATACCAATTATTGAAGTAGTGTCTTCAACTTCTACACTAAATAGTGAACCAAATGTAGTGGACAATGTGCAAACAATGTCCAATCTTGATCAAAGTGGTACTAACACACAAATAAATATCCAATAACATGTGCCTATAGTTAATCCCATTATTAGATCATCATACCAAGGAATAGGAGTTTCTACACCCTAGCCTCAACCAGCTACTTCCTCAAGTGTACAACCTATAGGATTAGATAATCAAATAATGACCAATGTCACACCTCAATGATATAATGTGATGAATCCTACTCCCCCTCAACAAGTAGTGAGTAGTATTCCAAAATAGTAGACATAGCCTAGTGTATCAACACAACAAAGGACAAATACATTGCCACCTCAATCAAGGGAAACTAATATTCCACCTTGCTAGGTAATGACAAATATACCTCTTTAGTCTTAGACTAATATGCCAATTCAAAACCAAGAAATGACTAGTCAACAACGTACAAATATTGGTGAGAAATAGATGCTAAATCTACAACATACTTTCACTTCCTCACAGGGATTAATGTAATAAGGAGGTCCTCATGTTTCTAAGGTACCTACTAGACAACCATTGGCTCAAAATGTGACACAAATCTAGAGATAGGGTCTTGGTCCATAAGTTCCTACTCAACAACAAGGTTTGATTAGTCGGTAACATGTCCCTATTCAACCACAACATGCATAGTATAATTATATCTGTCCATCCCAACCATAAAATCCTCTAGGTCAAACCTTTATCACCAACCCAAACTAGAATATCATGCAACCAAATGTGCAACTTCAAGTACATCCCAATCCATGTATGTGTATTCCTAGTCCATTCCCCAACCAAGCAAATTTACCCCAATAGGTGTCTCCATCATACCCTAGTCAAAGTGTCTCACTTGTGACCTCTTAGCCATTTACCCAAACCAACATTCTCCCTCAAACCAATATCCCTTCCAATTTCCTCTCCCAAGAATTGTAACATGTGAAAGATGCAATTGCTACCATTCAAGTGGGGAAGCAAACCAAAAATTTCAAATTGGATGACATATGTTCCTATCCATTCAACATAGATAATTTGTAGATACCATTTCCTCTAGGATATGAACCACCCAAATTTGATAAGTATAAAGGGAAGGGTGACCCTAAGGCCCATTTGATCAAATTATTTGTCACATGTCAACTAGTGGTATATAGAGACATATAAATTTTGTTGTTTCCAAGGAGCTTGGCTAGATAAGCCTTAAAGTGGTTTTTGAAGTTACCTAAGAATTCAATAACAAACTTTGATGATCTTTTTGATAAATTTGTGTAACAATTTTCCTATAATATTGAGCTTGAAATTTCATTAGTAGACCTAACACAAGCAAAGAAAAAATCTAGGGAGAGTTTTACAAGTTATTTACAGTGATGGAGGGCCCTTGCAAGTCATTTCACCCAAAATTTAGTAGATAAACAATTAGCTACTGTATTTACTCAAAATTTACATAGTGATACAACCTATCATCTAGAACTACAATGTGCACATATGTTCAAATAGATCATTGATAAAGGTTTGTTGATTGAGTGAGTGCTCATCAATAAAAGAGTCATCAAACTTAAATCTAACAATCAGGGAAATAACCAAAAACATCTTAATCAAGTGCAAGCATTGCAACTAGCATAGGCTAATAATCAATAAAGATTAAAGTAATTCAATCTAAATAAGAATGTTATGGGGAATGAAGTAATTGAATCCTATCATGTGCAAACTATGCAAACCTCATCTGCACCACCTTTTCAGCTTACTCCTACCCGGTAACCTCTCTAACTGATACGGCAAGCCAAACAACTAAAACCTACACAACAAATACAATAGACTTTACCATTGCAAACCCCTCCTCCTAAGAGAACCATGCTTACACATCATGTCTTTAGTGACCTAGGAGAGCCCATTAAATATATATTTTGCAAACTTGTTATCACTAATATGATTAGTTGGCCTATACTGAAACATTATCTGTAAGACATTCCTTATCCTAATTAGTATCCTGAAAATGAAATTTGTGACTATAATTGGGTTAATAGGCATAATCTACAAAGATGTGTCCAAATCAAGCATTTAACTAAAAATATGTTGGAGAATGGGGAGATAACATTAGATAATGGTGCTTCCAATTCCAATCAAACTCTTGGAATCTACCAAAACCCCTTTCCCCATCATAATAATCAATAGCAGTAAAAAAATCAATAATAACAATATTGACCAGTGCAACAAAAAAATTAGTAGTATCAAAATCAAAGGCTAAACCAACAAAATCAGTAATAGAATCCACAATGACAAAATAATGGACAAAACTAAGGTCAAAATGGTAATAACCAAAAAACCTACCATGTAGTCGCACATGACTACAACAAGGTTGTAGGTCATATTATAGAGGTAGAGTTAATACCATCTTCATTAATCCTATACCAAACACTAATCATCTTAGACCATTGCTAAATAATACTATCCAACCAAATTACATGGATAATCCTTCCTTGACCTAAGAGTGCATACAGGCAAACTAGTAAACTAGGACTCCCACTTTTGGATCTTATAGCGATAACTCATTCTTGCCACATGACCACATGCAAGTGCACAAGCAACCAATACTTGTTCTATTTGGTCCCACACAATTTCTACCATTGGTAGCAATAGTGGTCCAATATTTAGTCTTGATTATGCAATCACAACTCAGAGGTCAAAGATTACTATATGAGGCCCACAACTACTTGCCACTTTGCCTATCATCCAACCAATCATTTAGCCTCAGAATAAACCATTCACTACTGACTAAGATAAGAAGTTTGATATTGTGGAACAATTATAGAAGACACTAACACAAATTTCTATTTTGGATTTGTTGCAAACATTAATAATCTACAAAAACATCTTGAATGAGTTTTTAACCCAATCCACTATTTCTAGTGACATATCCCTTGACAAATTTCAGGCTTTGGTTGGACACCTAGCTCCAGCCCAACAAGTCACATTCAACTAAAGCAATATTTCATCCCTTGGCCCACTCCATAATAACCCATTGTATATAGAAGTTTGTAACATATGGCCTAAAGTGAAACATGTCCTTATCAACAATGGATCTGGCCTCAACATAGTGTCTTTCAATCTCATCAATCTTCTTGGGTACATAATGATGGATCTCCAACCAAAAATAATAACTATCAAAGCCTATGATAATCAATAAAGAGAATCATAGGGCACCATTAGTTTTCCACTTATCATTAGGCCTTTGACCTATGATACACTTTACCATATGCTTTATCTAGAGTTATCATACAACATGTTTTTAGGTAGGCTATGGTTACATGAGATTAGTGTAGTCCCATCAACACTACACTAATGTATCAAGTTTTCCCACTCAGGGATGGAGGTGAATATTTTAGGAGATTTACACCCATATGAACACTGCAAGCATCTTGAGGCTGAAATTCAAAGCTATAATTATCAGTATAGTATGAATCCTAGTTCTAAGTAAGATAAAGGAAAATCTATAATTATTCACCCTTCATCAGATAATTTCATAGATCCTAATACCTTGGGTTCCCTTATGCCACCTCCTAAAACTTATAATCATTTCACTATTTCAGATAATGGACTGGGAGAATATGTGACCTATGACACATTTCACATTGCCAATCTTCCTCAAAATTTGAAAACCTTTGGGTGACCTAAGGTCATCCCATATATGCATTGGTAATGAAAGATCAAACATAAGGGACCTATCACATTTGTACCAGCATCTAGCCTAAGACCTGACCCTCTTGAAGGGAATGAATCATGGTTAGACAATGATGACCAAGCTGATTATTATAAAAATGCAAAGTATCCTCTTTTGAATAGGATCATGGATCATCACAATTATAAAGGAAGAGGCCTCAGACTAAATAACAATGAACCATTGAGCTAATCTCCATGACTAAGTATGAAAGACCTTATGGAGTTGGCTTTAAACCACCTGGGGGTGACCCACATATCTTATTCAAAATCCATCACTAGTGACTAGTGATGATAATACCGACAGTGAAGTAGAGTCCAATCATAGCCTTACGTTTGATAACCTAGCTAAAACTAACATGTTTGATAACAATGCCATTTATACCCTTACTCAAGTTATTCATCAAAATCCATTGCCATTAAATTATCCCTAACTAATAGATTAGGACCAACAAGAATCTAGTCTATCAATTAATGAGTTCTAAAATGATGAGGCATTTTATGATTTTTTAGGCCTTAGAGACAATATTCCATTGGGAGATCACAAATCAGGATTCTCAATCACATTGGATCCTATAGCCTATTTTGGAGAGTGAGTGAACACCCCTAGCCAAAAATAAATAAGTAAAGCATTGAGGTCCCAAAGTGAAAACCTCTTTGAGGTGATTTCTGACCAGGGAAAAAGTAAAGATAAAGGCACATCTAGTGGTGAAACCCTATTTCATATGCCATTAGATGGGGGTGTTCATTCTTCTCCAAATTTAGACTAGGAGACCACCAATGACAAACTTACCTATAGATCTGAGTTTAGTTTTGATTAACAAGTATTTGATCAAATTCTTCAAGAATTTTTGACTTTTTTTATTACATGGCCAAATCTCTCATTAGGGTATTTGGCCTTAAGAATGTGAGAGCTAAATATCAAAGATCCATGACTGTCATATTCTATGATATGATGCATGATATTGATGAAGACTATGTTGATGACATATTAGGAAAATCCAAGACCAGGGCTAATCATGTAGCAGTGTTATGTAAGATATTTCAAAGACTATAAGAGTGTAAAGTTAGAATCAATCTAAAGAAATGTGTGTTTGGTATAACTTCAGGAAAACTACTTGGCTTCATCATGTCTCATATAGGTATTGAAGTTGATCCATCCAAAGTCCATGCTATATCTGAGATGTCACCACCAACCAATTTAAAGTAACTCTATAGTTTGCAAGGTAAGATCCAGTCCATTTGATGCTTCATCTCTCAGTTAGTAGATAAGTGCCAGCCATTTACACACCTTTTGAAGAATGGAGTTGCATTTCATTGGGATGATCACTACCAAATAGCTTTTCAATAGCTCAAATATTATCTTGTTAATTTGCCTATTTTATTACCACTTATAATAGGAAAGCCATTCTTGTTATACTTATCAGCTACTGATCATGCCTTGGGGACACTCTTGGCTCAACATGATGATAATGGAAAGGAAAATGTTATATACTACCTAAGTCATACCTTGGTTACATATGAACATAACTATGCACCTATTGACAAAGCTTATCTAGCCATGGTTTTTTCAGCTCAAAAATTGCATCATTACATGTTGAATAATAAAACCATGGTCATTTCAAAAGTAGATCCACTCAAGTATCTATTATCTAAAATAGCTTTGCAAGGTAAAATGGCTAAATAGATCATGCTTCTTAGTGAGTTTGACATAGAGTATTTAAATCAAAAATCAATTAAAGGACAAGTTCTTTCAAATCAACTTGATGAAGCACCTCTTACAGATAGCCAGCCACTCACATTTAAATTTCTTGATGAATCCATCATGACTATCATGGACACACCCCTTGAGGAGCAACCCTAAAAGTTGTACTTTGATGGTTCATTCACTACACATGGATCAAGGGTAGGCCCACTATTTATTACACCATAGGGGGATCTAATCCCTAAATTATTTAGAATCAACTTTCCTTCTATAAACAACATGGCTAAGTATGAAGCCCTTATTATAGGACTTTGGCAAGTAGTGGAGTGGAATATATCTCATCTCTAAGTTTATGGTGATTTTTAGCTAATCATCAATCAGGTTATGAAACATTTTCAAACCAAAGATGATAATTTGGTTCCATATAAAGACATGGTTGATGATCTTAAAAAGAAAATTTCCAACATTCAATTTGAGCACATACCAAGGGCTAGTAATAAAACTATAGATGCCATGGATACTATTGGCTCACTGATTCAACAAACAAATAAATCTAGAGAGTATTAGTTCCTTGTCAAGAATTTGTTAGCACCAGCTCATGAACCTTCAATCATTACCATGATTTATGATATTATTGGTCATAATTTAATCCAGTACTTAGACCTTTATAAATACCTTCATGACCAAGTTCTGCCACCTAACCTATCTCAAAAATAACTAAAGCCTTCATTCATCATTCCACTCATTATACTTTACTTGAATCCACTCTTTACCATTATAGTTTTGATGGAACTCTGCTTTGTTGTTTAACTTCAATAGAGTCTACATTAGTGTTAAGAAAAATTCATGGAGTATGTGGAACCCATTTTAGCATAACAGTCTTCTCCAAAAATCTCGTGTACTAGTTATTATTGGCCCATAATGGACATAGATGCCATTGCATATGTAAATAAATGTGACAAATGTTAATGGCACACTAATATTATTCATGCACCAATAAAAAATTTGAAACTGGTGTTAACACCATGGCCATTTTCTACATGGGGACTTGACCTCATTGGGAAGATTAACCCCACTTCAGTTGATGGCCATAAACATATCCTTACCACCACCAAATATTTCACTAAGTGGGTTAAAGCTATACCCCTCACATGATTAGAAAGCAAATTTCCAAATTCATCTTCAACCATCTCATCTGCCGCTATGGTATCCCCTCTGACATTATATCTGATAATGGAGGATCAGTCAAGAACAAAGATGTAGACTAGTTATGTACTAAATATAACATCACACAACACTATTATACAACATATTACCCTCAAGGTAATGGTCAGGCCAAGGCATCCAAAAAAACCATTATCAACATTCTCAAAAATATTGTTAATGATGCTAGTCATGATTGGTACCTCCAGATATTCCCTACCCTTTAGGCATGCCATACGAATAATCATACCCCTATAGGATCCACTCCACACTCACTTGTTTATGGTACTGAAGCCATTCTTCCTATTGAGGTTGAATTGCCTTCACTATGCATCTCTTTCAATCATGTCTTAGATGATCATGACTATCGAGTAGCTCACCTGCAAGAGTTAGACCTACTTGATGAAAAATGTACAACTACGCTCAACAATCATCAAACATAACTGAATCGACTCAAAGGTCACTATAATCAGCATGTGAAGTATAGAACATTTAAACTTGGTGATCTTATTCTTAAAGAAAACCAAAAGATTACCATGGTCAAGAAGAAACATAAATGGAAATTTAAACAAAACTAGATATGGCCTTTCATTATCACTATAGATTATGGATTAAGAGCATACAATCTTACCACACTAGACGATGATGAACTTCTAGATCCAATGAATGTTATTCATTTCAAGTGATACTATGCTTGAGTGATAAGGTGTATTATTTATAAGGACCATTTCAGCTATACCATTTTATCACTATTATTCTTTGTACACATACCACCCTTATTCATCCTCTTTCTCATATTTATTTTCCATTTTTGACCTATCAACCCAGCATGTTCTAAAGCCTAGCCCATTTGACCTTAGTTTTTATCATTAGTTATGCAATTTCAGCATCAAGGTATTTGATCAATTCATCAATTTGTTCAAAAACTTCAGACAAAGTTCATTTTTGGGACAATATGATAGAAGTTTTGGTAGTTACATATTTTGTTTGTTATTCTTTCTTACCACCATTCTTGATACTTATTATAACCACCTTTGGGAAAATTAGTACCATTGATCTATGCTATTATGTCTTAGTTATAACTTCCTATGGGAAAACTAGGGGTAACACTAAGCCTTGATGTACCAACTTGCCACTTCCTATACCATACTATGTTTTTTTACCAACTATGCCTATTTTGTTTGAATTAACTACTGCACTAGTCGAGTTACTCCATTGTAAGGGAGGAACTATAGTGACTTGAGGTCCTATTCTAGGACTATGTAGGCAACACTTAATACTTATTGAGGTCAGCTCAATCACCCTTTTTTTCACACTCACACTATTTTTCAAGCACTTTAAACCATGCTCTCACCATTTTACAAGTAACCTAAGCCATGCTCTCATTGTTTTATGAGCAACCTAAGCCACACTCTCATCATTTTATGAGCTTGAATGATTTAGTGTCTCATCATTATCAATTGAGTTGTGACACTTCAAAACACTTACAAAAACATTTGTAAAAATCATTAAAAAAGAACAAAAATATTGACCACTTCTTTGCCTTAAGGATTATAGGAATCCTTACTAAGTTACAAGAAAATCACTTGTCATTTAGTTTCCCCATCCTTCTTGGCCTTTTTCTCTCACGAACTTGCCATTTTACAAGACCATTTCTATTCTTCTATCACATCCATTCTATTTATTTTCCTCAATTATCACATTCTTTCCATTCCCTAGGAGAACTACATTTAGCTTGAATTTTTTTATTGGATATTGCATCCATGAAACTATGTAGCAACATCCACTTGCCTAGTGCATGTAGAGTAAATTTTTACTCTACTTTGCTTTTAAATTTTAAGTCACACACTAAAGTTTTGGTTCTTGCATACCTTGGCCGTGGCAGCAGAGTTTTGGAGTAGAGCGTGGGTTTCTTTCCCATCTAAGTGTCAAAGTGTAGCGGAGGTTGCCAAATGGCGTAGTCTGAGCGCAGGTTCTCTTTTCCTCCTTTTTGTTTCTTTCATTTCATTTTTCCTAAGTGTTAAAATCAAGCCGAAGATGCCAAGTGTCACTTTCCAAAACACAGAGCTAGCCAACTAGAATCGTCTAAGACACTTTCCATAATTTTCAAGAGAGTCGCGGATCATGCCACGTATCCAATAATAGCTCAACAGAATGCACCATGTGTCAACACCCACATTTCATCTATTTTTTTGGAGAAAGGGTTTCAATAAGCTAAGCAGTAGAATTAGGTGGAAAGCACCAGGTGGTAGTTATAGAAGACCCTAGAATACTTTTTCAGAGGAAGGCAGAATTTACCACATGTCAACTTCTGAGAGAGTCGGTTTGACACCTGGGTTCAATTCAATGGTTCAACATTTTTGGTTCAATGCCTCAGTTAAAGTTTAAATGGCATACAGTGTTGAACCATTGAACCATTTTGGTTCATCAGGCCCTTCAAGGGACTGCCCCAAAAATCTAAAGGGATCAGTACCTTTTTGAAAGGTAGGGAAGCATCATTTCATTTTGTTTAAGTGCCAAAGAGTAGTGGAGTTTGCCAAGTGTCACTTTCTGAGCCCCTTTCTACTCCATTCCTGAAAGTAGTGGGAGATGCCACATACCCCTAGTAGGAGAAGCAAAAGATGCCATGTATCTTCCCAAGAATAGTGGAGGCCACCACGTGTCAACTTCTGAGAGATTATCTTCAAGCTTCATTGCCGAATAAAGATTGTGGTGGCTCCTGAGTTTTATTTCAAAGGTCTGTGGAAGTGCCAAGTGTCACCAAGCAAAGATGGCCACGTACATCCATATGTTTTTTAATTGCTTAGGCAAGGAATTTGGTGAGTTTATTTTGTTAAAATTGCTAAGTATCGATGAAGCAGATTGTGACAGGTGTCAGAGGTGGAGAGTTCTTGAGCAGGATATAAAGAAAGTGGAAAATGCTGTGTGTCTTCAATAAATCAAGCGAAAAGCACCAAGTGTTGTTCTTTGGTGCCTTCTAAGCAATAAGGAGAGTTTTAGGAAATCGACTAAGTGTCCTTTTTTGTTTCAACATAATAGAGTGTTCTATCTATCTGTTATAGCAAAGTGAGATGGAGGGAAACTCAGTGGGAGTTATTTCTGGTAGATGGAATAGTTCACTGGGTAGATTTTTGGAGCCTACAAACATTAAAAGGGTTGTCTATTTGTCCCCTGTAAGCGGAGGAGAATGGATAGTTGTGTGGCTAAGTAGGTGATGGAATGAGGAAATTCAGGCATGGGAAGTGGTACTAGATATAAATTGACATACCGTAGTCAGGGTAGCCATCCCACCCCAACATGGCCACTTCCTGATAAGACCAGGATACATCCAAGGCATTGAAGGTGCCATCTGTTTGTCCCCTGTGAGTTAAGGGTGGAGTAGAATTATGTAGGAAAGGGGATGGTGGAAGGAGACATCTGAGGCTATAAAAGAAGAGGATCAAAGAAAAGGGAAAAGAGGGAGACTTTCTATAGTTTAGACTTTCTAGAGTTTTTTGACTAAGTAATATCATTTGCTTTTGTCTTATTTTCTTGAGTTGAAAAGTTGATGTAACTGTGCATGTTTCTGTGCCTTTTATGTGGCTAAATGAATTAAGAAGATTGAGCTCTATGCCTTTGTTGATATTATCTGTGTCATTTGCAAAAGTAGTCTATATTGTAGATTTCTAGAGTTGTGATTAGGAATGCCATTTGCTTTTGTCTCATTTTCTTGAATCAGAAGTTCTACATAATTGTATGTGTTTCTATGCCTTTTATGTGATTGGAAGATTCTTACAAGAAGATTCAACCCTATGCCTTTGTTGACATTTTCTATATCCCAGCAAAAGAAGCCTCTGTTAGGAGCCTCTATTTCTATTGTTTCAATCTTTTACATTGATCATGCACTTGTCTACTCTTAAATGTAATTGAATCCTACATATAGTCTCACTGTGCTCAAGGTTAGGATCAAAATTACACTCAGGTGCATCACCATAGATAGGTTTCATTTCTTGCATTTGCATTTCTATTTAAATTCTCTATCCTTTTTCCCCCCACACTTGATACAAAAGATTAGACCAGCTTCTCTAAAATCTGGGGGTTGTTTCAAGCCGCAATATCCCACAGCTTGAAACTTCCCATTGTTGTTGATTAGAATCAAGCACAAATTTTAACCATCAATAGTTTTTGGCATGCTCGATGCGACCAATCTTTCAAGGAGTTGAAGAATATTTGGTGTGTTCTTCAGCCAACTAGCCTTTGGAGGTTTTTTATCAACACCAACGGTGACTCTGAGTTGAATCAACCGGTTAGGCTGTCTTGGTATCAACAAGAAATCACCGTTTGGTATGTATAATTCTGTTACTCAGAGCTATGAGTCTTATGCTCCATATATTTTTAATCAAGATCAAGTTTTGCTTGGAATCACGTCAAGCAACAAGGATGCATATGGTCATGATTTTTTCCCTTCACAGGTCTAATATGACTAGCCTTAGCCCTATCATGAGCTATACCAGTCTTATGCCCAGTCTCCCCAATATGTCATATCCCATGATCAACCTAATCTCATTTCCACCTTTAAAAAAGCATTACTAAGATATAAAAAATATGTATTGGAGCTTGACAATAGAAGGGGATGTGGCTAAGAAATTCCTAATCATGTCATCCATCAAGTGAGAAATGCAGTAGATCTGATTAAAAGTGAATGTGATCCCATTGAAAGAGCAAATTGGCAAAGGCTTACATATGGGATGTTGGATGTGTGTGGCTTGATCGCATTTTTAGAAGAGAAGTTGAGCATTCATGAGAGATAGCCTTACCAAGTCTATCAACCTACACATTCACTACCACAAGTTTCATATCAAATATACACAACCCCTTTTCATGAGCCAAATCAAACTTGTTAAGGTTATTTCCCCAATAATGTCAAGTCTATATTGGCAGCAAAGGAAGTGGACTCTAAACCCTCACTTTCCCCTCAAGTCCCTCTCACCATTCCTCAAGAAGCTTCTTGCTTTTCATCTCAGCCTTCATACACTCCCTACTTCTATGATGATACCTATGAGCTCTAAGAAAGACTTTTTCAAGAAAATCTAGCTAAGCAAGTTGAGGAATTGGAGGCAAAGATGAGATTGCTTAGAGAAAGAGAGATAGAGATTTCAGACATTAAAGGGGAGCCTACACCAAAAGATACCTCTTATGTCAATCCTCAGGTCCTTTAGCATGATGACAAGATTCCAAGTTGGAAGAAAGAAGATCATGAACCAGCTGAAAACTTTGAAGAGGAGTATACTCGGTGCATGGCTAGTTAAGAAGATTTCATGATATATGAGGAGGAAATCACCATAGGTGTTGGTTGAATATTTTGTCTATTAGCACACTGGTAAACAAAATAGGTCTAATCAACCAAAGTAGGAAGATTAGTCATCCAAATGTGTAAGTTTATCACATCAGAAGGAGACTACTCTCTCCTCTCATCAAGGGGAGGTTCCTTATGGATATGCTATATATATGTATAAACACAAAATAATACTCAAGGGTAGAACAAGCCATCCATCTCTCTTTCTTTAGAGATGATGTGTGTAAAACAAAGGAAAAACTCAAGGGAAATGACAGACATCACTCCTGTTCTTTTAGAAGAACTATTTAGTCAGCCACAAGAATACTCCTGGAAATAAAAGTAGAATGTAACTAAGGGTATAGTAACTAGTAAATTGAGATACAGCACAAAGTCTCCACCTGAAATGCTCAAGAGTAATATACAAAGGACAATGAGGGCACAAAGTCTTCTCAAAGTCCTTTACACAATAATGAAAAGAAAACACACTGAAGGCAGCTATGGGGGCACAAAGTCTCTCCATAGTTGATTTTTTAGGACACCTACTGACTAATTTTACTAATCCTGCTTGTTAAATTAATGGAACAAAAAATATATCAAGGAAAAAGACATAAGAACATCTTCCTTAACAACAAAGATATCATAGCACAAAGTCTGAAAAAGTCCCTTGTTTTCTTATTCCAGTAACAAAATATGATTAATAAACTGAGCACAAAGTCTCAATGATGCCTTTCAATTTGGGTAGAGTTTCATTCAAATTGTCAAAAAAGAGATATTTTTACAATAAGAGAGGGTCCCTTATATAGCCACTTCAAGGAGAACTCAGTAACAGTAATACATCATAATGCATTAGGAACTGTTAGGAAGACAAGCTAGAACTTTGGAGCATTTTACCCATTTGATCTTCTCAATGTAGATAAACAAGCCATGCAATTGAAAGATTGTAACTTTCAATGTCCACTTGGCAGTCTGATCTTGTCTTCATCATTCCTCCTTTTCTAGTTAATTGAATCAGGTCCTGGATTCATTCGTTGTTCTGTCTTTCCTCACTTTCTGCTAGTTTTGGTCTTGAATTCTGGGAATGCATTAAGGTCTATAAATTCAAAGGATCAACGACTATTTCATGGACTTTAAAATTGATGTTTACATGCCCGTCGATGTGCTCTCAACGGCTAGTTCACTGTCTTGAATTTGACATCTTCGGGCATGTCACCCCTTGGTCTTCTTTCAATTTTCCACTTGGTATTCTTGCATATTGGACTTGCCCTTTTGGGCCTTGAGAAATGACCTGTGTTTAGTTGAAATAGCCTCTTGCAAGGATATCTATCCTTCGAGTAGTCTTTAAATGGCCTTTCAGGCTTCTTTGGGTGACCCTTCAGCTTTAGGAAGTGTCTTCAAATTGGTGGTTGAGAGTCCCCCACAAGGGAACTTGCCCTTAAGGGTCCTTCAGTGGCCCTTCACAAATTCCCCCAAGATTTTCTTACGCTTCCTCCCATGAAAGTTTCCCACAGACATTTTCCCTAGGGAAAATTTTTGTGGACAAAAAGCCTAGGGAAAATTCCTGTGGACAAAAAGTCTGGGGAAAATTCCCACGAACAAAAAGTCCGCAGAATTATTTGTTTCACCAAATCTTTGAACAAGTCTTCGGATTTTTCCTGCATTTGCTTCTTTTGATTTCTTTCAAACTTTTTGTCCAAAGGAATTCCTTCAAACAAAAATCTAAAAGAAATATGTCTTAGCTAATTTTAAATGCTTTAAACAAATCTGAAAGAATTACCTTCTGGCTTCCTTGAAAATGACCCTTCCAAAGGGTGCCTTTATTGATTAAGTGTCCTCCGCAAGGTCACTTATCCTTCAAGAAGCTTCCTTTTGCATTGAACTGCCCCTTTGAACTTTGGCGATGAACCATTCCATTGAACCAATCGGTTGAACCAAAAATGGTTAAATGAATTAATCGATTGGATGAAATAAAGCGTTGAAATGCTTGGTTAAATCGAGCCATTAAACTATTTCTTTGGTTGAACCTACCTTTGAAACAAAGTGATTGAACCCACCATTAAACCTTGAACCCGTTGAACCTTTGAACCAAAGTGGTTCAATGGGTTAAACAGTTTAATGGTTTAAGTCTCTTTTTGCACTCAGATGCTTGCTGATAGATATTTCTGATTGAACTTGAGGCTTTGAAACAATCCTTTGAACCAAAAGATGTTGAACTAGAGGATGAAACAAATAATGAATTTGATGTTGGTGTTTGCCGATGGAGATTTTTGATTGAACCAAGGCTCTAAATCAATCCCATAAAATGACTAAGTGTTGAAAACTGATTCTTTTGACTGAAACTGCCTGCAGAAGCCTTTGAACCTATATAAATGAACCTACCTGCAGAGTCTGTAGAAACCAAGTCCGTAGAAATCAACTTGTAAAACCCATTGAACTTGACCTATAGAGTCCATAGATTTCTCTTTTTGCTGAGTCCATAGACTCAAGCCTGCTGAGTCTGTAGATTCCTCTTCTTGCTGAGTCCGTGGATTTTCTGAGAAGCTTGGAAAATAATGAATTTGAATGTCTAGGACAAATTTTGGAAATGGAAGAGATAAATTTTGGTCTGGAGAACCAAAATAGTTCAAATGTTGTCCCAAAAATGAGTGATAACTTTTGGGGGACAATAATAGGTACACCCTTTGATGAAAAAGAGGACAAGTCACAAGTTTTTGCTTTAATCTTTGATGAAGAAGAGATCATTTCTGAGTTTTTTTCTCACTTTGAAAGAAGATATGGAGGGGCATGGACACTTCCTTGATCAAGTCATTGGGACAGGTTACACTATTCTTCAAGGAGGCCATGAACTGGCCAAATGTGGAGAAGACAATGTTGAGACTCAACTAAGTATGCAAAGGGGATGCCAGCTTTCAGATTTATCCTTTCAAGAGGTTGAAGTCATTAAGGAGCATGATGATGCGATAGAACACAAAAATGAGGTAGAAGGAGATAAACCAAAAGATGATGGATATCAAAAGACACAAAGTGGAGAACCAATAGCCATCGATTTCTTGATGAGACACGACAGCATGAAGAACCAGTATTTGATGAGATTTTAAGAACAAGAAGAGATTATGGATGTTGAAAGCATGTTTGACTCAGACTCACTCAAATGCAGGCAAATCTGTGTGGTCTACACAGAGGACATTTCACCAAAGGTATACCCATTTCAATCACTTGTATGGCAACATAAGGTAGCTTGTCATGAAGGAGACATTAGAAATTTTGTTTTTGATCCCAGAGGGAAATAAAAATGCTTAATTAATGTAGTTAGGTAGTTTCCCATTCCTGCATTATTTTTGTTTTTTGTTGGTGTTTTCCTGCTTTCCTTTTAAATAAGTTTTTTAAACATAGAGTTGGTGGCTTAGAAATTTTTTAAATTCTTCAAATTTTTGCCACATTAAATGCTTCCCAAATCTTTTGAAATCTCTAAGGTACCTTGTGCTGTAACTTTCATAGTGTGTCCACCTTGTTGTTTCTTGAATATTGAGTAGGATCTGCTAACGGTCATCTAAATTTAATGCTATTTGAGACTTGATAGGTCCATAAATATCTCTTAGCAAGATTTAAAGTTTACAAACTCTCAAGCATTCTTGCACTTGTGAAAATATCCTGCTCCTTGCAATTGTTTAGTGCCTAGTCAAATTTGCTTCAGCAAGAGTGTTTCTGTCTTGCACAAGGTTCATAGTAGGTAGTACAAAAAAGAGATGATGGGAGCATCATCTTCACAACAAGGAGCTGGGTTGTTTGGATCGCTTGATAGGTTGCTTGCTAGTAAATCATATGCTACAGCTCTTGTGCAACCATCAAGAACCTATCCAAGAACTAGAATCCCAGGAGTTGGTCAAGCCAGTAATCCATCAAAAGTAAAGGATTATGCAGATGGAATCATGGACCCAATCTTGCAAAATACCAGTAGCAAGAATCTTAGAGAAAGGGAACACCAAAAGTGTCTTCAAAGGGCTAGAGTAGGGCAACACGAGACATTCACAATGAGGATATGGACCTCACAATTGGCTTAGTTCATTATCCCAGCTATGCACCCATGCCTTGATTTGATTGAATTATGTGCAGACTTGCTCCATACACCATCCTGCACCATTCAACAAGGTCCCTTCATGGTGCAAATCACTCCACAAGCTTTCAGGGACATGCTAGCCCTACATTATGACAATACCAATACATTCCCCACTATTGATAGGATACAAAGGATGTGGGAAAATGTCAATACTCAGATAAATTTTTTGAGGTTTGAGTTACGAATGGCTGATGGTGATACTATGGTACCCACGCGCCTTGTGCCAAGAGCTCAATTCATGCCAACTAGCTAAGACACACTGTCAATGATGGCTCTCATCTTTGGCATGAAGGATGACATGGTAGTTTATGAATAACAAATGGCCATCCTTTTTAGGCTGAAGACAGTCGATAAGATGTAGGAGTATCGACTTAACTTCTTGGAGCACATTGCCTTTTCGATAGTGGAACAATTGACCCAGTTCAAATCGAAAGGGGTGTTTAGGTATTCCTCTTATTTGTTCCATCTCATACTATATTAGAACCTTGATATTTTCACCCAACAAATGAATCTGAACATAGATGACCCAAATTTTGACCCCCAAAGGACCATCCCTATGTCTGCATGGACACACATTTTATCAAGAACTAGTGACATGTATGATTTTTGGGAACTATTTGTTACCCCCACTTTTGTTGCCTTAGCCCTAAACTTGTCATAAATAGGTTATTTCCAAGTGTTACAAACCTCCTAGTCAGTTTTCCAATCCCGTGTGACTTCTATTTTGGGTCCCGCCACATGATCATAAGGGTTCATGGGTTTTGTGGGGAACCAGTGTTGCTACCAAAGACTTTAACTCTTAGGCTAGCATTCCTAGAGGTCACCAGATAGGTGTCAGTAGTTGATAATGAGTATGGCTCTAGGAAGAAGAAGATAAAAATGTACAATCTCATGTGGATGGTAGGCAGCATAAGCCTAGAAGCTAGAGATGCTGAGACGGTGTTGTTGCAAAAGCTGGCCTTCCTAAGTTTCCTAATAGTAGAAGACAAATGAGTTTATGACCCAAGTGGTTACATAGATTCCTAGGTAAGGACCAATAGGATTGGGGCTAGGATTGCACATGAAGGCCACCCTTTTTGGGAGACTAGAAAAAACCCTATAGAAGATGCTCCTAGTCTTTATGTTGAATTGACAGATTTGCCCCTACCACAGAATAGGCCATGGAAAACCTTCTATGATAAGTAGAGAGATTATGATCCTAAATTTAGGATGACTTCTGGTTTGAGAAGGATATTGAAGAACAAAGATTGGGATGCGGAGAAGATTGAAGCCTATTGAAAATATAGGTAGGAAATTTATCAAACCACCCATACTTTTGAAAGCATGAATTTAGATGAAAGATGGGAGGAACTCTAGGATGAGTGTCATCCCTCCCCTACATCTAGCCCAAAAATAATCCAATTTCTGACACTCGGTACAGGGCAGGAAGTTAGAGCGGGACCAAGCCAATAGCCACAGACCTCAGAGCAAGCTAGAGCTACAGTCACTACATCAACCTGGCCCCAACCTCTTAGCATCACAAAACAACAAAGGAGTATGGTGCCTTCACCACCAAAAGCTTCCCCATCATCAGACACTATTGAAATCCCCAGTTCTCCACAAGCACCATTGGCAACAACAGAAGTGGAAGGGAAGTAGATGTAGCTAGGATTAGAGACACCCAGGAAGAGAAAGAGGGTGCAGTTTTATTTTGGTTCAGAGGAGGAAGATGAGCCTTCATAGTGCCAATTGCAAAGCATTGTAATTCCCCCTTAAGTAAGTATTACTCCTCCTCCTCCCTCTAAGTCTATTCCTTCCCCTATCGGTGTGATGCCTCCACCTAGCCAAATGACACCTCTTGCCACTACTATTGTCCCCATTTCACACTTCACCCCATCCTTGACACCTCAAGCCCTAATATTACCCCATTTTCCCCCATTTATTCCAAGAAAGATGCCCCTCCATATTACCCATAGCCAACCACTACCTATTCAATATGGCATGCCACAGGGATATCCTTTTGTAGGAGGACACATTGCGTCCCCTTCCACCTTCCAGACGTAGGCTGATGTTGCTAGGAAGGCAAGAGAAGCCCGGTTAGAGAAAAAGAGAACTAAAGAGAATAAAACATTTTTTGTCCCACACTTGTGGTCACAATTTGACCCTATTTAGTAACAACTGACGGTGACCCATTTGTCACCCAATGTTGTCAAGTTGAGTGAGAAAATGCTGTTGGAGGATTACACAATGAATGTAGTGGCCATTGACATGTCCCTATTCAGGCCTTAGGACAGAGTTGAGCTGTTGATAGAATCCACTTCTACAATCACATAATATTATTTGAAAACATCAAGAAGACTATAGAAGATGGAGGCCGATTTGGCCAAAGAAAAGGCAAACTATAGTATTTTGGCCAAAGAAATAAATAAGAAAGATAATGAAATAGCAAGTCTGAATAAATAGTTGCCAAATACTATTTCCCTTCAAATTCACTAGGCAGTCCAGGCCCAAAATGATTCATTAAAAGTAGAGCTAACACATGCAAAGGATGCAACGATGACCCTTAGGTAGGAGAAATCAGCATTGTAGGGAAGACTTGAAGGACATCAGTTGTAGATTACTCAATTGCAGTAGAAGTTGCTAGATGAACAAAACAATATTGTGGAATTTTAGGCCCAATTCCAAGTGGAGCAATAGAAAGTGGCACAACTAATGCTAGATTTGGCTAATAGGCTAAAAGGTGTCAAAGTGATATAAATGGTAAAGGAGCTCTACGAATCAATGTGGAAAAGAATCTCCTCAAAGATTATTCAGCTCAGGCCATCTCTCACCTTCCTACTTAATGCATAATAATTATGTGAGAAGGTGGAAGATTCAATGAAAAACACTCTGGCTATTGTCTCCAACAGAGTCACAGACTCTCAAACCTTGTTGTAGAAGCTCTACGATGCAATGGATGTGACATTGGTAGCTGTAGGAATCAATGATAGGATGTTCGCTAAAAAATGGGTCAATGAGGTGCTTAGTTGCAATGTTGTGGCCAACAATTGTAGAGAGCTTCTTGAAGTCATGAAAGAAGGCATCGACGAGATGAGACAACATATTGAAGATCTAGTGCAACTAGGCCTTCCTTCTCCATTTTTGGATGCCAACACGGTGCTGATGGTTGATCAAATTAAACCATTGCTGCTGGCCAAACAAAAGGATCAAATAGTTTTCCAAGACCTATAAGATGATTCCTTAGTCTTAGAAGTCAAAGCTATTCTGGTTCCTGTGTCCTAGCTAGAATTCAAACTAAAAGCTGCAGTCTAAATTCTACAATTTTTTTTGCACAAGGATATCATTAACCTTGATCTAGCTTTCGTTAAATTGTAGAACAAGCAAGGTTTATCTGACCATGAATGGTCCATCTACCAGACAACACTGTTGAAGCTTTAAAATTTTAAAATTTTGATAGAGTGAGAGATGTGTTTCTTTTTTAGTAGGCTCAAAAGTCCTGGGGGTCACCAATAACTGTAGAGTAAATTTTTACTCTACATTGCTTTTAAATTTTCAGTCGCACACTAAAGTTTTGGTTCCCGCATACCTTGGTCATGGTGGCAGAGTTTTAGAGCAGAGCATGGGTTTCTTTCCCATCTAAGTGTCAAAGTGTAGTAGAGGCTGCCAAATGGCATAGTTTGAGTACAAGTTCTCTTTTCCCCCTTTTTGTTTCTTTCATTTCATTTTGCCTAAGTGTTGAAATCAATCAGAAGCTGCCAAGTGTCACTTTCCAAAACACAGAGCTGGCCAACTGGCATCATCTGAGACACTTTCCATAATTTTTAAGAGAGCCACAGATCATGCCACGTATCTAATAATATCTTAGTGGAACACACCATGTGTTTGCACCCATGTTTCATCTATTTTTTTTAGTGAAAGGGTTTCAATAAGCTAAGCAGTAAAATCAGGCAGAAAGTGCCAGGTGTTAGTCGCGAAAGACCCTAGACTACTTTTTTAGAGGAAGGTGGAAGTCACCACGTGTCAACTTCCAAGAGATAGTTGATTCAATGCCTAGGTTCAATTCAATGGTTCAACATTTTTGGTTCAATGCCTCGGTTAAAGTGTAAATGGTGTGTAGTGTTGAATCGTTGAACCATTGAACCATTTTGGTTCATCAGGCAGTTCAAGGGAGTGCCCCAAAAATACAAAGGGACTAGTACCTTTTCAAAAGGCAAGGAAGCATTGTTTCATTTTGTTTAAGTGTCGAAGAGTAGTGGAGTTTGCCAAGTGTCACTTTCTGAGCCCCTTTCTACTCCATTCCTGAAAGTAGTGGGAGATGCCACATACCCCTAGTAGGAGAAGCGAAAGATGCCACATATCTTCCCAAGAATAGTGGAGGCCACCATGTGTCAAATTCTAAGAGATTATCTTCAAGCTTCATTACCAAATAAAGATTATGGTGGGTCCCAAGTTTTATTTCAAAGGTCTGTAGAAGCACCAAGTGTCACCTAGTGAAGATGGCCATGTACATCCATCTTTTTTTTAATTGCTCAGGCAAGGAATGTGGTGAGTTTATTTTGTTAAAATTGCTAAGTATCGATGAATCAGATTGTGACAGGTGTCGGAGGTGGAGCATTCTTGAGCAAGATATAGAGAAAGCAGAAAATGCTGCATGTCTTCAATAAATCAGTTGGAAAGTGCCAAGTGTCATTCTTTGATGCCTTCTAAGCAATAAGGAGAGTTTCAAGAAATTAACTAAGTGTCCTTTTCCATTTCAATAGAATAGAGTATTCTGTCTATCTGTTATAGCAAAGTAAGATGGAGGGAAACTCAGTGGGAGTTATTTTTGGTAGATGGAATAGTTCATCAGGTAGATTTTTAGAGCCTACAAACATTAAAAGGGTCATCTATTTGTCCCCTATAAGCGGAGGACAATGGACAATTGTGTGGCTAAGCAAGTGATGGAATGAGAAAATTTAGGCACAAGAAGTGGTAATAGATATAAATTGACATATCACAGTCAGGGTAGCCATCCCGCCCCAGCATGGCCACTTCTTGATAAGACCAGGATACATCTAAGGTATTGAAGGCACCATCTGTTTGTCCCCTTTGAGTTAAGGGCATAGTAGAATTGAGCAGGAAAGGGGATGGTGGAAGGAGACATTTGAGGCTATAAAATAAGAGGATCAAAAAAAAGGGAAAAGAGGGAGACTTTCTATAGTTTAGACTTTCTAGAGTTTTCTGACTAAGTAATATCATTTTCTTTTGTCTTATTTTCTTGAGTTGAAAAGTTGATGTGCATGTTTCTGTGCCTTTTGTGGCTGAATGAATTAAGAAGATTGAGCTCTATGCCTTTGTTGATATTATCTGTGTCATTTGCAAAAGTAGTCTATACTATAATTTTCTAGAGTTGTGATTAGGAATGTCATTTGCTTTTGTCTCGTTTTCTTGAATCGAAAGTTCTACATAACTGTACGTGTTTTTGCACCTCTTATGTGATTGGAAGATTATTACAAGAAGATTGAACCCTATGCCTTTGTTGACATTTTCTATATCTCAGCAAAAGAAGCCTCTACTAGGAGCCTCTATTTCTATTGTTTCAATCTTTCACATTGATCATGCACTTGTATGCTCTTAAATGTAATTAAATCCTACATATAGTCTCACTGTGATCAAGGTTAGGATCAGAATTAAACTCAAGTGCTTCACCATAGTTAGGTTTCATTTCTTGCATTTACATTTCTATTTAAATTCTCTATCCTTTTTCCCCCCACACTTGATACAAAAGAAGAGACTAGCTTCTCTAAAATCTGGAGGTTGTTTCAAGCCGCAATATCCCACAACTTGAAACTTCCCATTGTTGTTGATTAGAATCAAGTACAAATTTTAACCATCAATAGTGCATATGGAGACAACTCAGCTACCCCTTCCTTTTCTTTTATTAACCCATTTAGTTTGTTTGTTAATTTGTCACCTATTTTCTAGGGGCAATGTTCATAGGATTTTTATTGCATTATTTGTTTGTTTGTTTCTACTTATTTTGTTTATTTGTCTATCTATTTATTTGCTTTTAGCATTATTTCCTTGATTCAGTTTATGTGTGTTCATTGGCTGATTCCTTGTCTAAACTTACACTTGAATCCATCCTTATTCATATGTTTACATCATCATCATGGTTTTTATCATTGGTGCATTATTTTCTATTGAGTATTGGATTATGAGAGTCAGTCCTTATGCATATTTTGGCCAAGTATTTATGCTGTTCTATCATAAAGCCTACCATAAAAGAATTTTAGCCTTTATTAGTTTGGATGAGCATCTCCCTACTATTAGGTTGTTCCAATTCATCATTACCCTCTATGTTAAGTTATCATCATCCTCAACCAATTTTATCATATTTTCCATTATTGAATTCCAATGATTATAACCACCTATGGGCAAATCATTGCACACCATCCCACCTACATTCTTAATGATTATAACCGCCTTTGGGTAAATAATTGTGTTGTCACCACTTTACTTTTTCTTCCTATATAGGGGCATGTTACTCTCTTATTTGTCTATCCTAACTAGGGAAACTCCATCTTCTTAATGATTATAACCACCTTTAAGCAAATCATTATGTTATCATACCATGTTACCACTATCGGGGTACAATGCTTATAACCACCTTTGGGAAAACCATTATGCACCATCTCACTTACATTCTCAATGATTTTGACTAATTTTTTAGTATCATTATGTTTTCACCCCATCATCCATCCTTTCCTTGGTCCCCTTGTTTCATTTCACTTCTTATCGAGGGACTGTTTGTCGACCTACTTATGCCAACCATTCCCTCGAGGGGACATCATACAGTTAGTTTATCATCATTGTAGTTGTAGGCATGTAGGAACTTTTCATTCTCTGAGAATATGTTATTGTGCTTATAGCTTTTAATTCCTTCTCAAATAGGGGAAAATTGTAGACACCTAAAACTGGCCATTGATAACCTCTAATCAAGCTTTTGGCTATTTTCCATCTAAAATGCATAATTTGGCCTAAAAACACTAAAACATGTTAAATTATGTGAAACTAACATATTAAAGTGATAATTTTAGCCAAGGTATCCCTAAATGGGGTAATATAATTTATGGGCTAGCTAACTTTGATCAGTTTATTTTGAGTCAAAATGCTAATTTTGCACTCACGTCCTCTGGGCTACTCTTTACTATCAAATATTTTTCACAAGACTTGTGCCTTTATTATTTATTATTGAAAACATTATGAATGGGAATATAGTTCCAATGCATCTACTAATGGACTTCCAATTCTAATCTAATCAAATTTAGGACCAATAATAAGGCATTTTGATCAATTTGGGTAATTTGTGCACAATATGCTTAATCATGCTTAAGAGCTAGTTAACCCCAATCAAGGCCTAATAAAAAATTCCATGGAAACATATTGAATACTTATTTTTGGAAATGAATATGTAATATTTGCATCATCAAGTGACCTCATTCCTTGGAAAGACATCCCTAGGCCATAAATGCCACAAATATCAAGATTCATGCCCTCCATGCCTCATCAATGCCTTCCATGATGCCATTTATGCCTCTTAATTGAAACTTGTTCCAATGCCATGATGAAGATAATTACAAACTTAAATCCAAAAATTGAATTAATCCTCAACCACACATCTCAATTTTTAGATGGATGGTTGAGGTTGATTCTTATCAGATCCAAAAATCTATAAATAGGAGACCTTACAACATCATTTATAAGTCTTGATTATGCAAAGTTATACTACAAGATTGGTTCCAAAAGCTTCGTGCAACTAGTGTTATAATTCCAAATTTATTCCAAGCCAAGCCAAGCCATAAGCCAAAGGTGCCAAGAAGAGATGAAGGTAGCCACACTCTATTGAAGAAGACCTCTTGAATCACAAGCCGAGCAAGCCACCATTGCAAAGGCATTTGGAGCATCCAAGGAAGGTGAAAGGAATTATTTTATTTTCATTCCTTTCTTTTTAGTTGTGCTTGTCACTTGCTTTTGTTAACTAAGCTCTCTCTAGTGTCTAGGCCTAGATATGTTATGCTATTAGTTTATTTATTTCACTTTGTTTTCATTTTAGAACTAACACCTTACTAACCATCCTGAATTGAGTCAAATTCCTAGATCATAGTAGGGAGGTGTATAATAGAAACTTTCATCTTACCTAGCCATCCCAACTTCATTAGTCAAATGAAAATAAAATATGTTATCAAATTATTTCACAATAAGTACTTGGGCTACTAAAACCATCTGATTACATTTGGAGTCACCATTGGTGTTTGATGAATGCCTCTAAAAGCTAATAGGTAGAAGAATACTCTAAGAATTATTCCACTCTTTTGGACCTTAGGTCCCATTGGGCATGTCAAAACTATTGTCACTCAATTTTTCACCCTTGAAAAGGTAGTTCAAACATACTCCAAATTGAGTGGAAAATGAGATTACCCCTAGGCCTGTGGTTGCCTATAATAGGGGTAAACCTCTAGATTGAAGGGCTAGCTTCCTTGATTTGTCTATTGAAGTTCATCACCTAAACTACTAACTCATTTGGATGAAAATGGAGAGAGAAAACATAAAGTAAACCTATCTTAATGTGGTGATGCACCAATTTTAACCTAACCACTACCAACTAACCACAAGTACACTTCAAACAAAATCCTAACTTACACATGACACTACTCTAAATATGCCCTTAAAATAATATTTATCATGGAGGTTTTTGAAGCAAACTTAAGATAGTACTACACACAAGGTTATGACATGGCATTAGTGGAGAGACAACTCACTAAAAATTATGAAACACTTCATTAGAACACTCTAGGAGACCTTCAATAGAATTTTAAAGTTGAATATGAATGCAAACAAGGACAACATGCTAAGGAATAGAATATATCACTTAGTAAGATAAACTAGTTAACAAAGACATTGAAAAAAATCATGGAGAAGGTAAACTAGATCATTCTTTATTTTTAAAAGGCTAGAAATGAGCAAAGCTTCACCATACTCAGGTAGAGGATATAAACTTAGCCAAAAGTGGCTCAATACATAGCAGAAGTCAGAGATAAGAGAATAAGGGTGTAGGAGAAAGATAGTAGACAAGTGTCATGTGATTTACTACAAGAAGAAGAGTTATGGGACTACCTCAATAGGTCCAATATTTCATTTTTATCTCTTTTGAAGATGTTCCAATCTTTCAAGTGGCATGGAAGTTGAAATGTTTGCTTGAAACTTTGAATAGCTTCTTGAAACTCTAATTTATCTTGACATATTGAAGGAAAAGTAGCCTTATTTATGGTTAGATATGTTTTTTCTACCTCTTTTCTCTACTCTTGACACCTCTCAACTAAACCAAATAAGTTCTCTTTGACACATCATCTCTTTCTCTTACAAGATGTCTAAAGGACTATTCATCTCTTTAGGCCTACTTTACAGATAAGTGTCAAATATTGATTTTTTATTCCTTAGAACATCCAAACTTAATGGATGGCCTATTCAAATTATATTAGACCTAAAACAATCAATTTTGAGGTCTCAAACTAGCCCCAATAAATTGTTCTCTACCAAAATCCCTAATTAGGTATCATTCCTTTTAGTCCTAAAATCATATAAACCTCCTTGTGTATAGAAAATTATAGAGGTTGAAAATAATTTGAGGGCATATTCAAATGCCCAATATGGTTTTATAATTCCATATTAAATTTCATACTCTTAGAGTGAGTAAAGATATCTTTTTTTTCCTTTTCTCTCTCCTAACTAGGCATCAATTAGGCCTCCCAACAAAGAGAGTGAAAAATGGTTCCACATGATTACCACACATTGAAAAACCCAAAAACATGTGTGATTTAGTTTGATAACATCCTCCCAATATTCCATATAAAATTTGAGGATCTGACAACATGTACAGACATGTAAAATAGCAAAAGTTAGTCTTCTTATCTCTAATGTATATAATTATATATAGTATTATACCAACTAATGGAATGGTATCATGTTAAATGGAGTATTGAACATGTTATGTGTAGTTTGGAAGTTTTTATGATCCATTTGGAGGCATGAAAATGGATTTTTTTTCTCATTGATTCCTTATGGATCTCGTATGTAGCCTAAAAGTGCTTTAACCTCTTAACAATAGTTCATACAGACGGAAGGATAAAACCAAAAAAAAACACATAAAATGGAATTTAATTATCATATTAAACTTACCTTAGTATCTTAAGGTCCCATGCAACATGTGTGATCTATACCAAGCAAGTGAAACTAGCCTCTTAGGTTGTAACTAGGCATTCTATGAGGTCTGAGAGAGAATTTGGTTAGTGAGAATCATCCTTAAGTTGTTTGATTTAAAATTACCTTAATGAGGTATATTATACCTCCATTTACCTCTTTAAATGTCTATATTACCACCTTATTCCTCAAACATCTTGCTACATCTCATTGGACTATGCTTAGGGTTTGTACGCCAAGTTGCCTAACTTACCTTAACTCACTATTTTCTCCCATTGTCCCTGTCTATTAGGAGTATGAGGTATCATGAAGTGATTTTATGTGTAGATAATCAAATTATAAAGGATTTATAAGTCCTTAAATAATTTCCATTGACTGGCCATCATCTCATCTTACTACCTATATAAGATTATGTGTGAATTAGACTGCTTAAAATTGAATAGAGTGATGACTGTGTTTTTCATGTTTATCTCTATGATGGGTCTAAGGGATCATCAAAAAAAAATTATAAAATTTCAATCACATTCCATAATTTTACTCCTTTCAAATCTCTTGAAGATCCTTTAGTCTTTTCTAAACAAGCAACTACTTTTGATGAGTAGGTAGAATTATGTATGACTACGACTATATATGTAGGGGTTTCCTTCACTATTGATTGAGTTTAAGGTAAATTATGGGATATGTTTTAACCCATAAAATCTCATTACATTTATTTAATATCTTAAATAACTCTCTATATCTTCTATACTTTACAAGTAAGCACAAATTTCTCAAGAGCTAATAGGCCTAACTGTGTGTTTAAACTATGTAATCAAGGTAACTAGGCCTTTGAACCCTATTTGGAACTATTTGTCCTTAATGACTTGATAGCCATGAATTTTTAGTTCCCTTCCTAACATTAAAAACACATATACAACACTATTTGGGGTGTTGAGAATCCTTAGTCACTTAGGTAGACCTGTAAGTTCCTAACTACCTGTGTGTGTGTGCATTTGGAACTAGTCTGCAATTTGGGTAGTCTAGGAATATTGTTAGAATAAAAATCATATTTAAACTCTTGAATGGATATTTATATATATAAGTATATTTTCCAAATCCTATAACTCTATATTTTTCCCAATCCACTATCTCAAGACCAAACTCAACTGACTGTAGGTGGGATTTGATTGTATTCAAGGACTTAACTGTGTTTGAGTGCATTTGTTCTCAGAGTTTTCAACTCAAACCTTTCAAAGTATCCTTATCATGTTTTATGATGTCCCAAGAGACTTCTTAAATCCTTGAATCATTAGACCTTACCATCATTCACTTGTCTAACGAAAATCTTGCTCAACCTGTTATAAGTGCATATCGGGCAGTTTGATTGTGTATATGACCTCTTAAGCCTTAAAACCAATCTCAAAACAATTCCAAGGAATATTTTTTCATGTTTTTGTTTCCATATCAAAACCATTATTATTTCCTTCTAACCATCTCATTTTTAAAACATCATTGTTAAGGCATCTTTCAACTTGTTGGTTGTAGATGACTATTTAGGAGAGACTAAGCATATGGTTTGAGTTTTTGGCCTATCTTAATATACCATGATATCTCACAGTAGACAAGAATTATGTGGTCACTTTCTAATTCTATTACAAGTTTATTGGCCTTTTCAAAACATGTTCAAACACTTTTGTGTTCATTGTCTACCTACACAACAGTCTTATAAGCTTTTCTTAAGAGCATTCTTACTAGCCACTACTTAGCTTTAGGTATGTGGAAGATACTCCATTTATCCACTTATCTTTTCATCTTGAATCCAACACAATGTTTCCATGTCTATAAAATCTTCCTCAAACATTATCAACATGAATTTTACCTAAATTTGTAGACCTACAGGCTGTAAGTGATGAGGACTACAAAACTATTTTGGAGAATTGAAGGTGCAACAATGATTGTTATGACTCAAAGAAAATTGTCACCATTGTTGTCAGGAATCTAATACCATAAATAGCTCTGATACCACTTTGTCAGGAACTAGGTAGCACAATTGATTACCAAGCAACTAAATGCATAATTTAACCAGAAGTAATAAGTAACTAGAAATCAAAAATAACAAAAAATATGAGAGACAATACCCAATTGTATTAATACTCTTCCAGAAGGAAATACAACAAATAAGATGCCATAATATTCTTCCTTACACACCTCTAGGGCTCCCACACCTCTAGGGCATAAACAATAAATCTCTTTAAGAGCTCACTCTCTCAATCATGGTCACAACAAACAACTCAAACACAAAGTTGTTGTTCACCTCCAACCAGTCAGTATCACTACTGCCAGTACCAACTGATAAGTGACAATCACTACCAGTCCAACCGAGTACTCCACGTACTCAAGGTCTGATTACACCACATACTCCAAGTACAAAATGTAATCCAAGTAGATCTCACCTGATCTTGCTACCTATTATGTTGTTGATCACCTTGATCCTACTGCGACTTGCAGATCAACCTGGTTCTGCACACCTGCAAACCTAGACCTCACGCGCACACACACACACACCTAAAAATCAACTGATCTTACTTACTTAGAAGAACCCTTGTCCTTACCTCACCAAGTCATTATGATTCTCCATACCAGCACCCCTATGGATCTCTACTAGATCTTGTTGTCCTGTAGATCTACTTGATCATACACACTTGGCACTATGGCACTAGGAGGAGCCAACCTTGCTCTCTCTATCTAGCACCTAGGGAATCCCTGCTTTGATCCCTCACACCTTACAATACAACCCATGAGTATATTATATAGATCTCATGTAAACAATAATTAGACATCTAATTACAATAATTAGATCCATAGCTCCAAGACTAAAATTAGCCTTTTACATGCAAATAATGGATTCGTTAACAAACTGTCAGTGAAACTCACAGTTTAGAACCGCATAGGTGACTGACATCAATCCCAGTCTAGCTAGAGATGACTAACATCAGGTGATACCTGATTGATGTCAGTTGCTCTGCTCACTAGATATGACCGATGTTGGTTGATCAGATCGACGTTAGTTGCTCTGCAACTCAGCAACCTCTTAGCAACCTCCTCCATGTTTGCATCAGTGAAGCTTTTAGCTCCACAACCTAACAATCACCCACTTAGAGATAAATAGCTACACTATACCTGTACCTATACACCATCTAATTTGTTTCCTAGCTTGTATCCCTCTTCAAGCTCAATCTTGAAGACCAACCACCACACATCCTGTGGTGCAATACCTATCATCTAAGTAACCTGCCATATCTGAAGTTGCCTGACCCTACATAGCATGTTACCCTACTGCTGGTCCCTCTCAGATACCTGAGAATCCACTGAACCACTTTCTAGTGCTTTCTTCCCAAATTGACCACAAAAATGCTGACAACTCCCACTATTAGGGCAATATCAGGGAGTACACATGTACTCAACCTCATCATGTGATTGGGGACCTTATTCTGTGAACTATCCATCCATAGGTGCACTTGCCATTCTGCATCCTGCACTACCTTCACACAATCATCTTGAGACAACATCAACCTGTGATCTTCCCTATCTCTAGGAATACTCATGCCAAAGAATTTTGCTACTCCCAAATTCTTCATGACATACCACTGAACTAACTTTACCCTTAGCTCAGCAAATCCCTGTATGTATGCACCTACAATAAGCACATCATCCACATACAGTAACAGGATAATGTTGTGACCATTATCCAACCTGGTAAAGAAACCATAATGGTTATAATGACATTGACTAAAGCCATGCTTTGTCATCCACCTGTCAAACCTGTACCACTGTCCTATAGCTTGCTCAAGACCATATGACCTGGCCTTCTATCTCACGTGTCCATTCTCTCTCTTCTTTAACTCTGCTGGCAACTCTACCAAATCTACCATTTGGTTCTCTTCCAAAGAATTCATGCCATGCTCCCACTATTTCCTAGATCCTACTTGCTTTGCTTCTTTAAAACTTCCTGGTTCTTGACCATCAGTGAGCAACAAGTAGTGTAAAGAAGGGGAATAACAAATTTGAGGATTACTTACACTTTCAGTCCTCTACATGGGCATTTGAGACTCCTTGACAACGTGTTATCTACCCAAAATCTATTCCATTAGTGACTGATGTTGGTCACCTCCTAGTCTGTACCCAATCGATGTCAGTTCTCTGACCGACACCGGTGTCTACCCAACTGACGTCAGTGTCCACCAGCCTGACATTACCAACTTTGCCTATCTGCACATGATCGATGTCGATACCTATTTGATCGATGTCAATTCCTCTTGACTGATGTCGGTAATTATGTTTTCTTGTGAGTGATGACTTTTTACCTGCGAGCTCTCTTTGGATCAAAACCCTATCCAAACTACCCTGCTCAGAGTTATCCAGATGCTTTTGCTGATCTCTATCCATCATCTCCTCCATAAACACCAAGGCTTTCCAGTTCTTAAGTCTGTCAAACACATCTAACTTCCTCTTAAAAACATGCATCTCCTTCTTGCTCATGTGACCAAGCCTACAAAGCCATGTCTTCGCAATAGAAGAAGAATCAGTAATACAAGCAAGTAGATAAAGAGTACCTAATTTCTTACCACTAGCTAATTCAATTGCATCCACTGTGAGAGTTCCTATGCATCTCTCATCACCCAAATTTCCTAAAGAAATTAGCCTCATCTTCAAGACTGGGACCTGCATGACCTCCTTCAACACCCGTGTGTTGGCCATCTGTAATTTCAGTTGCACTTCCCCTTTGCCAATACTTTGACAAGGCTCACCAACCCCTCTATTTGGGGTTGCATGGAAAGAGGCAACATAATCTATAAACCAAGATTCTACTTTATCCAAGGAACATACAAGATCAATCCATGCAATAATGCCTACAACACATGCTTCTTCATTCCCTTTATGTTGATCTGATATCAACCAATAGTTTTTCTTTTCCTGCTCTTTCTTTCCATAACACCGTAATTGACCATTTGTGCCTTTGAATTCCTCCATTCTTAGCTTACTTTCTTCTACCATTGCTATACTCCCACTCAATTAGAAACCCCTGAGAGTGACCTATAATCAAACACAAACCTGCTCCCTGCAACCTCACTCTAATACCACTTTGTTAGGAATCTAGAACCATAAACAACTCTAATACCACTTTGTCAGGAACTAGGTAGCACAATTTATTACCAAGAAACTAAATGCAAAATTTAACCAGAAGTAATAAGTAACTAGAAATCAAAAATAACACAAAATATGAGAGACAATACCCAATTATATTAATACTCTTCCAGAAGGAAATACAATAAAGAATATGCCACAGTCTTCTTCCTTACACACCTCTAGGGCATAAACAGTAAATCTCTTCAATATCTCACTCTCTCAATCACGGTCACAACAAACAACTCAAACACAGAGTTGTTCACCTCCAACCAGTCAATATCACTACTGCCAGTACCAACTGGTAAGTGACAATCACTACCAATCCAACTGAGTACTCCACGTACTCAAGGTCTGAGTACACCACGTACTCCAAGTACACAATGTACTCCAAGTAGATCTCACCTGATCTTGCTACCTATTGTGTTACTGATCACCTTTATCCTGCTGCCACCTACAGATCAACCTAGTTTTGGACACCTACAAACCTAGACCTCACACACACACACACACTTGCAGATCAATCGATCCTACTTACTCAGAAGAACCCTTGTCCTTGCCTCACCAAGTCCTTATGATTCTCCATACAGCACCCCTGTGGATCTCTACCAGATCATGTTGTCCCATAGTTCTACCTGATCATACACACTTGGCATTGTGGCACTAAGAGGAGCCAACCTTGCTCTCTCTATCTAGCACCCAGGGAATCCCTGCTTTGATCCCTCACACCTTACAATATAGCCCATAAGTCTATTAAATAGATCTCATGCAAACAATACTTAGACATCCAATTACAATAATTAGATCCACAGCTCCAAGACTAAAATTAGCCTTTTACATGCAAATAACCAGTTTGTTAACAAAATGTCTGTGAAACTCATAGTTCAGAACTGCACAGGTGACTAACGTCAGTCCCTGTCTGGCTGGAGATGACCGATGTCAACTGATACCTGACTGATGTCAGTTGCTCTGCTCACTGGTTATGACCGATGTCGGTTGATCAAATTGACATTGATTGCTCTGCAACTCAACAACCTCTCAGCAACCTCCTCCATTTTTGCATCAGTGAAGCTTTTAGCTCCACAACCTAACAATTGTATCAATACATCAAAAATGAAAACACAACCATAAATTTATTTGAAATGCATACAAACTATTACTATCACCTCTGATATGCAAATACATAAAACACAATCTCAAAAGGTGAGTGAAGAAAGTGACCTTTGAAATTGGTATTGAATATATAATTGATTAAGAGACTAATTATGGATTGAGAATAGAATAGAGGACTATAAAAAACCATTCAAGTCTATCATACCATCTAGATAACCTATTCAACACATAAACGTTACCAGTCACTCTAAATAGTGTACAAGAACCAGTTTTCATGCCAAAATAACATTCACATGTGCCACCATAATGAATAAACATGTGTGAGGTATCTATAAACATATAATAACCTACTACAACTGGGTTCATGCAATGAAGAATTCACACTTTATTTTAGATTTACACCAAACTCAACTTGTGGGGTTATAAGCTCTCAAAAAGTAGTATAGCTTATTAACTATTGTTTATAAATATAAGAGGACCAATACAAAAATAAATGATTCAATTTTTAATATCATAGGGGTCTAAAACTTTATCCAAAATGTCATCCCCCAAATCTACATGTATGACTTGTACCATCTGATTAAAATCTGCCTTCACTAGCTTGTAATGGAACAATGGAGGAGAGAGAAAATTATACAACTGTGGATCTTGAAACTTCTTACAATGCCTATTCTTAACCTATATAAGTCCAAAGGATGTTATGAAGTTATTTTCACTTTCAAGTGACTTCAAGAGTCTGTACAACTTCCTCTAACTCTTCAAACTAGCATTGAAATCCAAAAATCTAACTTTGCTCTAACTTGATGATAGGTGTAACAACTTTGTAACTATTTTAAGGACCTTATAAGGTGTATGGTATGAATTTGTCACTTATGGAACTTTTTCACATGCAAATATTAGCTGAAAGCACCTTTTTCACTCATTTTCACCACCTTCAAGTTATAAAATGAACCTTAGGCATTCCAAAAAGTCATTGAATGTTATGAAAAGATGTTTAAGACATAAAATGACATTAATAAACCCCTAACCACCTATAACACAACTTGACCATTACTTATTTCCTCATAACATGCCTAAACTACTATATGACCACAACATGATTTTATATTAACTTCTCCAAACTCACATTAAACCATGATGACAAGGTTATATGAAGACTCTAAGGACCAATATTCAATGTGTATCTCTTCTAAAGATGTTCAAACCTTCCAAGTGGTGTGTGAGTTGAAATATGTTCTTGACACCTTGACTAGCTTCTTGAAACTCCCCTTTGTCTTGACATGTTGAAGGACAAGTGGCCTTCTTGATGGTCTACCTCTTTTATTTTCTTTTGACACCTCTCAACTGACCCAAACAAGTTCTCTTTAACACATCATATATTTCTTTTGAAAGATGTCTAAAGGACTATTCATCTCTTTAGGCCTATTTTACACACAAGTGTCAAAACTTGATTTCTTATTCCTTATCACATCCAAACTTCATGGATGACCTATCAAATCATATTAGTGTTGACCAATTTTGCCCATAGGAAATTTTTTTGGTCATCTTCCTCCTTTGTTATTCATGCCAGTCATTTTTAGGTTGTGCAAGTTCAACATGTTTGGTTCATGGCCTGGTTCAAGTGTTTCAGGGACCTTTGGTTCAAGGGTCCATCTTTAAGTTTAACATCTCGATTAAACAAGCATTGAACCATTGAACTCTTGAACCGAATTTTGGTTCAACGGGCTTGGTTCAAAGCAAGGGGTTCATTGGCCTTGGTTCATTAGTCCATCAGCTCACAATGGCTGAACCCTTGAACCATTGAACCTTTTTGGTTCAACATCTTGGTTCAAGGGTATACCCTTAACTGAAGGGGAGACTTCAAGTTCAAAATTGCCCTAGTGGAGGGCTAATGCTTCAAAAGAAAGGGACCCAGGTAAGTTCGGTTCAAAGTTCAAAGTTTAAAATTCAATTTTGTTCAAAATTGACTAAGTCCTAAATTCCTTCAAACTTTTTGCCTAAAGGAATTCCTTCAGACAAAAAGTATGAAGGAATTTGGGCCGCATACACAAAGCAAAGCAAGGGCCGAGAAGAATTTCTATGGACTTTTTGTCCACAGGAAAATGTCTACAGACAAAAGTCCATGAAAAATACATAGAGTCAAAGCGACTCAAGAAAATTGTCCACGGGGACCTGGGGAAAAGTCCAAGGCAAACAGGGACCCATCGAAGGACCTCGAAGGGTAGGTGCCCTTACGGGGGACTCTCGACCAAGTGCAAAGGGTCACCTTCCCTTTAGGAAGGTGATAGAGATAGAGAAAGATGCCCGCAAAGAAATTAAGAAGGCCCAAAGCCAGCAAGGGACCTGATGACGTCTCAGAGGATGTCAAGTTTAATAGAACAAGTTAGCCATTGGTTTTCAAACTAATGAAGGCCATGTGAATGTCAACTTTCATGAAATTAAATGGCCATTTATTTTCAACTAAGAAAGAGCTAACCATGGAAAAGAAAGCTTAGAATGCAGTAACCCACTAGAATGTTCACCCTCGGGGGCCGAATGAGCCAGATGAGACAAAATTGAGAAAAGACAAAGAGACAAGCATGGAATGAGCAAGTAGTTAGTCCAAGTGGCACCAATTTGAGAAGTGACTTTGGTAGGTGAAACAGCTCCTATGAATTGATCATTTGAGGATGCAAACAGCTAGTAATGCAACCGATTTCTCCATTTTACATTTAATGGGTTGACAAACCGTGTAATCACATTGATGAAGTGGCCTTACAGATAAGACAAAGTGCATAGCTCATTAATGTTTTAAGCGACTTGTTCTTCCCAATGAAGGGACACGATAGGCCACTTGTAAAAAGGAGCGCCAAATGGGCCTCTTTTCTTCTCATATATATTGCGAACTTATCATTTGTAAAGGGATCTTTTCACATTTGTAAGGTGTAGCCGTAGCATAATTTCCACTTGAATCAATAGATGCAATTTTTTTTACTTTTATCTTGGATAGACATTTCTATGTATGTGTTAAGTGTTGATTTGTGTTTAGTCATTATTTCTTGATGCTTCCACAGGTTCAATACCAGCGTATCTGTTGTCTACAAAGGGCCTTTTTTCCAGACTGGTAAGGAGAGTTCTATTTTGGGGTGTAGAACCAGAGGGAGTTACCTTGCACTGTGCATCTCACAACACCTTTGGTAAACCTCTTTTCATTGTATTTTCATTCAAACCTCCCTGTCAAGCTTTTGTAGTATGGTTTTTTTGCCAAGTGTGAAGTGTATGTATGCATTTGTCTGGTTTTAAAGTGTGGATGTGAGAAGGTCATTTCATTTTGGTGTATCACCTCCTTAGAGTAGTTTGTATTCCTACAATCTCTCTCCCTTTTCATCCCCCATTATATATATATATATATATATATATATATATATGTATATATATATGTATATGTATATGTATATATATCTATATTTGCACTTGCTGGAACAAACATGATGCATCAAAGGGAGCTAGCCCTTATCAAGAGGCTCTCCCCTCTAGCTTCACTAGTCCCACAGGTGAGAGGGGAGTTTCCATAGTTACGAGGAGAAGGCAAGAGCTCAGCGTCCTACCAAGGGTGCAATTTCCTATGTCAATAATTAGACTTGAAAAAAATCTAGTTTGAGGTATCAAACTAGCCCCAACAAGTCATTCTCTACCAAAATCCCCAATTAGGCCTCATTCCATATAGCCCTAAAATCATACAAACTTCCTTGTGTTGAGAAAATTATAGAGGGTACTAATAATATGGGGGCATATTAGAGTACCTAGTATGGCCTTACAACTCCAAGTTCAATTTCATGCTTTAAGAGTGAGTGGAGATATCATTTTTTTCCTTTCTCTCTCATAACTAGGCCTCCTTACCAAGAGAGTCAAAAATGGTTCCATAGGCTTCCCAAAATTTCCAAAACCAAAAAAAGTATGTGATTTAGTTATAAAGCATCCTCCCCATAATCTATACAAAATTTAAGTATCTAACAACTTGTACAGACCTATAAAATAGCAAAAATAAATCTTTTTAGATCTAATATGTATAGTTCCATATAATATTGTACCAACCAATGGCATGGGATGATTCTCTAGGGAGTATTAAATATGTTATGATTGGTTTAGATGTTTTTTTGATCCATCTAAAGGCATGAGAATGGATTTCTCTCTCATCAAGTTGTTATGGCTCTCCAAGGTAACCTAAAAGTGCTTTGAACTCTTAACAATAGTTAACAAAGATGGAAGCATGAAACCACAAACCAATTCCAAAAAATGAAAATTCAATAGGGTATTAAACTTCTCTTAGTATCTTAATGTCACATGTATCATGTGTGATCCATACCAAAAAGAGAAACTAGCCTATCAGGTTACAACTGGGCATTTGGTGAGGTCTATGAAAGAATTTGGTTAGTGAGAAACATCCTCAAGTTGTTTGATTTAAAATGACATGAATGAGGTATATGATACCTCCATTTAAATCTTTTGATTTCTATCTTTCCACCTTCTTCCTCAAATATCCTGTTACATCTCATTGGACTGTGCTTAGGGTTTGTAGGCTAAGCTACCTAACTTACCCTAACTCACTATTTTCTCCTATTTTCCCTCTCTTCCAAGATTTTAAGGTCTCATGAAGTGCTTGTATGTGTCTCTCATAACATTCTCAATGATTTATAAGTCCTCAAATCACTTCCATTAATTGGCCATCATCTTATCTTACTGACTATATAGGACTATGTGTGAATTGGACTACATGAAATTGAATAGGGTCATGACTATGTTTTACTTGTTTCTCTATAATGGTTCTTAGGGATCATGGAACAATTATTACACCATTTCAATCACCTTCCATCATTTTACTCCCTTAAGATCTCTTGAAGATCCTTTAATCTTCTCCAAACAAGCAATTGGTTCCCATGAGTAGGCAGAATTGTGTATGATTGGGACTATATATACAAGGGTTTCCTTCACCATTTCTTGAGTTTGAGGTAAATTATGATCTATATTCTCACCCATAAAATCTCATTCCATTAATTTAATCTCTTTAATAACTCTCTATAATTTCTATACTTTACAAACAAGCATAGACTTCTCAAGAGCTAATAGTCTTGACTGTGTGTTTGAACTGTATAGGAAAGGTAATTAGGCCTCTAACCCTTATTTAGAACTCTTTTTCCATAATTACTTGATAAACCTAAATTTTAGTTCCCTTCCTAACCTTCAAAACACATATATAACATTGTCTAGTGTGTTGAGAGTCTTTATTCACTTGGGCAGACTTATAGGTTCCTAACTGTCTATGTGTGTGCATTTGGAACTAGTCTACAGTTTAGGTGGATTAGGAACCTTATTATCATTGAAATCCTATTGAAAATCTTAATTGGATATTGATATAGCTGATTATCTTCTCCCAATCGTGTAACTCTATATTTTCACCAATATACTATCTCAAGACCAAACTTAACTGGCTGTAGGTGGATAGTTGACTGTAATATCCCAAATGGGATATTTACTAGAATCACCCAAATACTATAGAATCAAAACTCAATACTTAAAGACTTGGACTCAAAACTAAAATTATTTCCTAAATAACACATAGGTATTAACTTTCACAAAATTTTATTATCACTAATAACACTTATGAAAATGAACTCAAATATGAAAATCTATTTCCAAATTCCACTCCTACATTGATTGAAACAATACATAATGCAACTCTCACACTACTAAAAATATCCTATATTATGACACTATAAATTATTGATTACAATTGACTGATTACTTATGATATTACTAGAAACAATATTCATATACAACAACTCTTACATTAAATGTTTACAATATAGATAGAATATCAAACACTTATATAAATCCACACACATTAGATGAAACTCCACAACTCCAGTGAAAGACTTGCAAACTCCACACAAATTGGATCTGATGCTACATACCTCATTTAATCGACACACTGTGGCACTAAATTTGTAAATTAGAGCACCTTCACAATTCCTAAGTGGAAATGTCCTACTGAACCAAAGGGGTTTCATCTTTTGGTCTAAGAAGCAATGGGTTTTTATCCATTGATCTTAACCTCCATTTGGATTTCATCCAAGGAATATTTATAATTGAACACAAGTTTAAACTTATAATAAAAGGGTTTTTTTTAATGATTTCAAAGATGCATATCAAAGGGGAGAATCCTATACTTATACAATTTACAATGGAGGAAGATTAATGCAAGAAATAAGAGGAAAGTGGAAATGAGGTATAACATTTCACATGGAGGGACCAAAAGCCAATAATGACAATCTTGTCATCATGTGAAAGAGTCAACAATCAAGCCTTTACACTTAACATAATCATTTCCATCACCCATTATTTCATAATTGCATAAACCTCTCCATGTGAAGGAGAAATAATTAGGGGAATATTGTTACTATTCACTCATGTGCCCACATGCCTTCAAAGAGACTCCACAACCTTATTTTGACTTATCCACCTACTCACATCATGAGGCCCACAATTAATGGCACCATATTTCTCCCTTATGCCTTTTCCTTCAAAAACAAACCCATGTGGTCAATAAATTAATTCTAATTTGTCTCCCAAGTAAGGTGGTATGCCCAACTCTAAGCACATTCTCTTAACCCCATGTGAGGACCCTTGTGGCCCATGCCACTTCATCCACAATCCACCTCATCTACTACATAATCATTTGCATCACCCACCACATCACTAATGAATAGTGATAGTGAATGGTAAATCTATGAATAATGCCTACATAAATAGTGACTTGGTGAATAGTGTCCCTATGAATAGTGCTAGAGAAATATTAGAATGGCCAATTTTCCCACAATATAAAATTAATTGCAAAGGGGACATGACAAATCCTCCCTTCCCAAAATTTCTCATCCTTAAGCAATTTCAAACCATTATGCTAAAAAATCATTGTGCTACTATGATGAATCCATTTGTAATGCTCATGCAGTCTGCCCCTATCCCTGTCAAGTGAGTCAGCATTTTTAAGAGTGTAATACAAGATATAATATATCTGACATTCATAACATCCTTGTATAAATCATATAATTTGTTCACCTCTTTGAAAACCAACTTGTCCTCAAATAAATGTGCATGACTCGTAACTTTGTTAATGCAAAAATTTAGGAAACCCACAAAGTAATACATATTAAACTTCTCTAGCTTTGGTTTAGAACCAACAATGTAAACATGATTAGGATAATATTAACAAGATCCAAAACAAATCTCAATATCTTCCCACCATGTGTCTACTTTACCACTCTGATTTCAAAATAATCTTCTCTTTGAGATCCTCCCATGAGAATCTCTCTCTGTAGATTGTGAAGAATCTCATATGCCCAATAAGAACCATTCTAAGTCCCACTTCAATAGCATCACAATATATAATAAATGGAGGTGATAAATCTGAAATGATAAGTACATGAAATGAAATCATTACCTCCTTAATTTTATTAATAACCTTTTGCCCAACTTGTGTCCATGCAAAATATCTCATCTCTGCTATATCAGGCAAGGGTGTTGCTACACGTGAAGATCCCTTAACCAATATTTTTACATAACCAAATAATCTACCCAAATAGGTTAGTGTATTAGGAGGAGGCCAATACATGGTAGCTTGGATATTTTGACGATCAGTATGAACAACTTGAGAAAGAGTTACATGACTTAAGTAACACACCTTTGTCACCTCATATTCATATTCAAATTCTTTTGCACATAGAGCATATTGCTCTAGAGTTAGACATTATACATCCAAATACTTCAATTGATCTTCACAAGTCAAACTATAGACCAAAATGTCATCTAAAAGAATCAAAATAAATATTCTTAAATGATTTCCAAATACATGAGCATACATGACTGGAAGGTAGATGGTGTGTTCTCCAAACCGAAAGGCATAACCAAGAGCTTAATGATCCTATGAATCATATATATTTGATGGTCTTCTTGATATCCTCTTTGTAAATTATTTGGTGGTAGTAGGGTGAAACAATGATAGACTTAAGATCTGATCTCCATTCTATGATTTGCTTGAATCTTCCATCAGGTAGTAATCCTAGAGGTGACTCATCAAACACCATAATATGTTGAAAAAAATTATTGTGAATACATTTCATACCCATGGATGAACTATTATGCATCACCACTAAACTTATTGTAACAAATTACGAAGATCCACTTCTTATTCCTTCTAGAACTACCACCTTCCCATTGGATACTTATTCAATTCCCATAAATAATACAAAAGGATGGATCCACTTCACACCCAAAATAACATCAAAACCAACAATACCATAACCATCACAAGCCTTAAGTTCTCCAATGGCTAGGCCAAGATTCTAAATCTTCTTCTTGCATGGTATATCACATCTATCAACTGTAATGACATGGAAGCCATTTTGTGAAATCTTATCCTTCTTGAAAACTCGTTGACCCATCTAAGGATAGAAAACATGTAAGTAGATTGATCCCAACAACACCTTGCTATGTTTAGTCATGATATAATGAATAAATAAATGATAGATATTTTTCTTACCCACATCTAGCATCAAGTTCCTCATAGGTATTATCTCCATTTGTCCTTCATTTATGATCTTGTCTTGAATGGTGGTACTTTGATCCTAAAAGTGATCTATAAACCTTGAGCATTGATCCATTACAATGTGGTTAGGAAACAAAAAAAACTCTATAGACTTCCCTTCATTCCCAATGCAAGATATGAAGAACTTAATATTAATATTAGTACCTCTATATGATTTTATCCTAATTATATTACCTGAATCCCATTTAACACAACAATGTGGAATGTAAAAAAAATAGTCCTCATGCCTTATACTACGAGTTATTCTCCTCAATCTATTACCCTTTGGTGCACTCTTTCCATGATAAGGAAAATTTTGTAGTGGCATAAGAGGAAACAACAAATATGAAATATGTTAATTATTATCATACCTTAAGCTTACAATGCTGAGATCATTTACCTTTGGTAAGGTATGAATTTTTGAGCTACACTCAACATCTCTATCCTTGATTTTTAGAATATCTACTTCAAATGCATACCCATTTTCCATGATATTTTGATAACCAACCATTGTCTTACCCATTAAAAGTTTGGAGATTAGTTAATGTTCGTCCATCTTTAATCCTTTGCATATATCAAGTAAATCTCCTTATTATTTGACTAAATCAATTGGTTGACACATGCAATCATTAGTAGCCAACAAAAAATCTTTATTACCAAAGAATTTTAACCTATAATCTATATGCTAGATTTAGCCAAAACACTTGGACCCCACACCATCAAATATGAAACATATGGATTTTGAGGGAAAGGATCTCCCTTCCACTTTGTATCCTTTCTCCTTTCAATCTTGTTTTAATAATTCTCATCATGAAATAAATTTAATAATGACATCATATAAAACAAATCCTTACTCCTACCAAATCCCTTATTTCTCAAGTTGCAATCAAAGAAGCAATCAAAATGTTTACCTCTATCAGATGATTTGAAATTATCTAAAGGATTTGTATTAGTAAAAGTATCACCCTTTTCACCATAAATATAATGAGTCTCAATTGGGGCATAATTTATAAAATCATACTCATAAACATACCTTTGGATATAAATAAGATGTTCATCATCATCTATCACAATAGAATATTTGAATCTTTGAAGGTGTTGTTTTGCTTGAGTGGATGTCAACTTATCTCTCTTAGCTCTTTACATCTATTCATCACACCTTTTATGGGTTCTCATTACATACTCTATGTTTGTCTGCAATGTAATTAGTTTATTTTCAACCACATTTTGAAGTTCCATTCCTTCTTTCTTCTTTGGTTCACTATTATTCATACGATCATTAGAAGATAAATAGACATATTCCACCAATAAAATATTTTTACCTTTCACTTCTTTAGGTTCATGCTCATTCATTCCATAAAAATATTCTTCTGATACCTCAATACTATCATCTTTTAAGGCATGGCATGCTACTGGTTCCATTCTTTCTTCAAGAATGCATTCTTGTGGCTCTTCTTCTGATGTCACCATAGCATCATATTCTAAGGCATGGAGTGCCTCTAGTTCCACTCTTTTTTCCTTTTACAAGAAACATTCTTCTCATTAATAATCACCTAAAGATCTAGTTATGGTTTTTCTTCTGTCTTAAGGAACATTATCTTTGTTTCTAGATCCTCCATCTACATTAGTAGATTCTTATGATATTTTTGAAATTTTTGCATCAATACTAGAATATATTTTTTAACTGTCTTCATCTTTATTCCCACCTTTTGAATGGTTGTTGGTATTCTTTTTTTGGCAAAAACCTAGGTTTCTAATCCATTACAACTGTCCAAGGTTTTCAACTTGAAGATCTACAAAAGAGTTAGTTCCCCAAAAGGATAGAAGGAAACACATCTATGATACCACTATAATATCCCAAATGGGATATTTACAACAATCACCCAAATACTATAAAATCCAAACTCAATACTTATAGACTTGGATTCAAAACTGAAATTCTTTCCTAAATACCACAAGGTATTAACTTGCACACACTTCTATTATCACTAATAACACTTATGAAAATGATCTCATATATGAAAATCTATTTCCAAATTCCACTCTTACAATGATTTAAATAATACATAATGCAACTCTCACACTACCAAACATATCCTATATTATGATACTATAAATTATTGATTATAATTGATTGATTACTTATGATATTGATGGAGGCAATATTCAAATATAAAAAATCTTAAATTAAATTTTTACAATGAAAATATAATATCAAATACTTACATAAATCTGCACACACTAGATGAAACTCCACAACTCCACTGAAGGACCTGTAAACTCCACACAAACTAAATCTAATGTTGCACACCACACATACTCTATACACTGAGACTCTGAATTTGAAAATTGAAGCACCTTCATAATTCCTAAGTGAAATTGTCTACTGAACCAAAGGGGTTTCATCCTTTGGTGTAAGAAGTAATGGGTTTTCATCCATTGATATTGACCTCCATTAGATTTCATCCAAGGAAGATGTGTAGTTGAACATAAGTTCAAACATACAATAAAAGGGGATTTTCTATGATTTAAAAGATGGATATTAAATGGGAGAAGCCTATACTTATAAAATTTATGATGGAGGAAGAGTAATACAAGAAATAAGAGGAGAGAGGAAATGGGGTGTAGTATTTCACATGGAGGGACCAAAATCCAATAATGACAATCTTTTCATCATGTGAAAGAGTCAATCAACAAGCCTTTACTTTTAACATAATAATTTCCATCACCCATGCTTTCATAATTATGCCAACCTCTCCATGTGAAAGAAAATAATGAGGGGAATATTTTTACTATTCAGCCATGTGCCCACATGCCTTCAAAGAGACTCCAAAACCTATTTTTGATTTCTCCACCTACTCACATTATGAATCCCACAAGTAATGACAACATATTTATCCCTTATGCCGCTTTTCCTCTAAAATCAAACCCATGTGGTCAATAAAGTAATTATAATTTGTCTCCCAAGTGGAATTGTGTGCACTACTCTAAGTACATGCTCTAGAACACATGTGAGGACCCCTATGGGCCATGCCACCTCATCTATAATCCACCTCATCTGATGCATAATTACTGGCATCACCTGTCACATCACCAATGAATAGTGATAGTGAATAGTGCCTATATGAATAGTGACTTGGTGAATAGTGTCCCTATGAATAGTGCCAAAGAAACATTGGAATGGTGAATTTTCCCACAACATAAAATTAACTACAAAGGGGACATAACATTGATTATATTTAAGGACTTGACTATATTTTAGTGCATTTGGTCTTGGATTTTTGAACTCAAATCTATTAAGGGCTCCTTATCATATTATATGATGTCTTAAGACACTTCTTAAATTCATGAATCATTAGACCTTACAATCATTCACTTGTCCAAGGCAAATCTTCCTTAACCTAATGTAGGTGCATATTAGGTAGGTTGAATGTGTATATGACCTTTTAGACCTTCAAACCAATTTCCAAACCATTCCAAGGACTCTTGTTTCATGTTTTTTTTCCATCTTAAAACCATTATCAATTCCTTCTAAGCATCACACTTTTTCTATGTCACTATTAAGGCATCTTTCAACTAGTTGGTTATAGATGACTGTCTAGGAAAGTCTAAGCATATGGTTTGTGTTTTTGGCCTATCTTACTATAACATGATATCTCACAGTAAACAAAAATTCTATGGTCACTTTCTCATTCTATTACAAGTTCATTATCCTTTTCAAAACATCTTCAAACACTTTTGTGTTCACTGTCTACCTATACATATAGTCTTGTATATTTTTATTAGAAATAGTCTTACTAGCCACTACTTAGCTTCAGGTGTTTGGAAGATCCTTCATTGATCTAATGATATTTTCATATTGAATCCAACATAATGTTTTCATGTCTAGGAAAACTTCATCAAACATTGCCAACATGAATTTTACCTGAATTTACAAAGCTACAGATTGTAAGTGATTGGGACTATTACACTATTAAGGTGTAAAAAGGATTTTTGTGACTCAAATACTATTGTCACCATTATATTAACACATAAAAATAGAAAAAAACCATAAATTTATCTAAAATGCATACAAACTATTCATATCACTTCTGTTATACAAACATAAAAAACACAACCTTAAGAGGTGAGTGAAGTGGCCATTAAAATTGGTACAAAATATCTAACTAATTAGGATACCAATGATTTATTGATAAGAGATTATAGGACCATACAAACCATTCAAGTGTATCATACCACTTTGATAAACTCTGCAATAGAAAAAATTTGCTAGTCACTCCAAATAATGCATAAGAACCACTTTTCATGCCAAAAGGACATCCACACATGCCACCATGATGAATACAAATCTATGAGGCATATAAAAACATCTTGTAACCTACTCAAACTAGTTTCATGTATCCAATAATTCATACTTTGTTCTGGAGTTACACCAAACTCAGTCTATGGGTTTTTAAGCTCTCAAAAATTAGTCTAGATTTTTAGTGATTATTCATAAAGATAAAATCACCAATAAAATAACCAATGTTTCAAATTGGAATCCCATAAGGGTCTCAAACTTTTCCAAAATATCAGCCCCCAATTCTACCTGTATGACCTATACCATCTGATTGAAATTTTCCTTCTCTAGATTATGAATAGAGCGATGGGGGGGAGAGAGAAAATTTTGCAATTATGGAGATTGAAACTTATTATAATTCTTTTTTCTGACTTATATAATTAAAAATGATGTTATGAATCTATTTCCACTTGAAAGTTACTTCAAGAGTTTGTACAACTTCCTCTAACTCCTCAAACTAGAATTGAAATACAATAATCTAAATTTTATCTAACTTAATGATAGATGTAGCTATTTTGTAACTATTACAAGGGCCTTATAAGGTGTATGGTAGGAATTTTGAACTTAGGGAAATTTTTCACATACAAATGTTATCCAAAATCATCCTTTCATTCATTTTCACCACCTTCAAACTAGCAAATGAACCTTAGGCATTCTAAAACTTCATGAAATGTTATGAAAAGATGTTTAAGATATAAAATGACATTAATAAATCCCTAACCACATATGACATAACTTGACCATGACTTATTTCCTGATGACATGCCTAAACCACTATATGACCATAACATGATTTTACCTTAACTTTTACAAACTAACCTTAAACCATGATAACAAGGTTAAATGAAGACTCTAAGGACCATATAGGGTATGAATTGACCACATCATAAGACCATGACAAGTTTGAATTTATAGGGGGTGTAAAATTTGACTTGGGGTCATATTTGGTTTACATTCTTAGTGATTCATAGGGGTAGCATGCCTGTAATGCTAATAATAATAGTAGCCTTGCATGTCCATTGCGGATAGAGTCTCTTGCACTTAGTTTTAGACCTGAACAAACTTTGAACATGAAACAACAAATTGATTATACATTAACAAGACACAAAGAAAAATAAGACACACACATATCCTATTAATCACTTAGGGAACATAAAAATAACTTAAGAAAACTAGACTATATACAAACTAGCCTAAAATAAACTTCTTCCTCTTGATCAAAGAGTAAGCTTGTGCAATCTTTTTCTTAATGATATAAAGGATGAAATGAAGAAAACTATCTCTTGGGCCTTGATCTTGATCTCTTCAAATAATTCATGCTTTCCAATCTTCTTCACATGATCTCAAATGCAAAAATGATAGTTGTAAACATGCCACCTATGAAGGTGAATTCTTCTTGTACTTCAATAATCTCAATCTTCTCATAAGACTCAGTTTCAAACTTGTCTGATGAAGGTTTATCCAAGCATGGTTCTTTGAAATAAATGGCATCTTGAATGGCATTAGACCTCTTAGAAGTTGCAAGCTCATCAAGATATTCAAGGAGATTTAAATCATCAACACAATCTTCATCATTATCTTCCATGAAGACATGTTGAATAATCTCTCTATGTTCATGACCTTCAACCTTGTAAAGGCCTTCAATATCTTAGAGGAGCTCAATATGATACTACCAATCATCTTTATTTTCTTTCTCTTCAAACTAAAACTTCTTCAACTTCATCTTCTTTCACTTGACCAATTAAAGAGTCTTCAACTTAAAGGCTGGGTACAACTTGCAAAAGTTTGGGTGGTATAAGATCTTTTTAAAACACACCCTCAAGAGGCAACGCATCTTCAAGAGTATATTAAACTTGAACACCAGGTGGTGTAGGATTTTAAAGGGACTCAAATTCATCACAAATATGATCAGATATTTACCATAATTCATATTGTTCCATGGAACCAAAAATAGCTTCATCTTTTATTGGTTTTTCAAAACCAAACTCTTGATCATGTTCATGGAGTACCTATAATGAATTATTCATCATAGATACTTGAGTTATCTTCTTGATTAGATGCAACATTAGCTCGATCTTATTTACTTATATCCCATATAATGGGTTCTCCTTTAAGAAGGGATATGGTTTGAGGGTGATGGACAAGCTCACGGGTGAGAGAGGGAGTATGAGGTATGGTGGATGACTTATGGATGGGATTGGGAATGGTGGCTTCTTAAATATACTCTTGGGGAGATGATATTTTTGTTTGAGTAATGGAAGAGGTATCTTATTTAATAATATTTTGACCTTCTCCATATCCCTCTTAAGGCTCTTCGATAGTTTAAAAATGATCTTCAACCTCTTGGTTTTCCCACCTCTCTAATCTATCTACCCACGATTAGATATATCATCTCATTTCATGCAAATCATCATTTATGACATCATGGGCTTCATATTAAACTAACCTCCACTTATTCATATATAATTTAACCAACTTCCTTAACTTCTCTATGGGATGAATATGTATCACACTACCTTCCTTATCACATTTTCTCATCACTTTTTTTGATATTATCACATTTGGAATGATTTCTAACAAGGATTTGGCTTGAAGTGAAATTGAATTAGGATGAGGGGGATAATAGGGGGTTTTGGTGAGCTCTAAATTGTTGATTTAGTTTAATAATTTGAGATTCTAAGGCCTTAAATCTTTCTTTCATATCAAAGGCATCATCTGATTCCTCATGACAAGGCTGATAGGAGTTATGTTGAGGTTGATATGGATCATACGGTTGATAAGAATCATATTGAGGCTAACAAGGAGACACTTCTCGATACCCTTCTTGATATCCTTCCTCATAGGATTATTCATATGGTTTGTCAATAATATCATAATCATATGGAGGGGGAGTAGGATGACCATTAGACTATAATGACTCATAGGATTGATAACAATCTTGATAGGGTTGTTGAGACACATTATTAAGATCATGATAAGGTTGGTAGGGAGTTGTATAGTATAAAATTTCATCATAAATAGCCATCCTAACTTTATTATTCAAATGAAAACACAAGATATTAGCAAATTTTTTCATAATAAGTACCTGGGCTGCTAGAACTAGTTGGTTTCATTCAAAGTTTGCATTGGTGATTGATGAATGCCTTCAAAGGATGATAGGTAAAAGAACACACCAAGAATTTTTACACTCTTTTAGATCTTAGGTCCCATCTGGTATGCCAAAACTATTGTCACTGAATTTTTCTCCCTTGGAAAGGTAGTTCAAGCCTACTCCAAATTAAGTGGAACATAGGATTAAACCTAGGTCTATGGGTTGCCTATAATAATTGTAAAACTCTAGATTGAAGGGCTAACTCCCTTAGAATGACCTTAGTTAGGATTTGTTTTATTTTCCCCTAATAAATGTAAAATAAATGTAATTAATGAATGGAATAACATGTTAGGTAAAACACTTACCACTAGTCCATCCTTTATAGATCTCTAGAAATCTTAAACCCTCTCACTATGGTGTGAAGCACGATGAATTTGATCCATGGTAGTGAGCTCTAGAACAAGGTTTTGGAATATCCTAGAGTCAAAATGAATTATTTTTACCCCTATTTTTTTATTTTACCCTCATAACCCTATTATTTTTCCCCTACTCACCTTGTTTAATCTGCATTAACCCTACCTTATACCTAAACATCCAAATCTAATTTTCGTATCCATTTATCAATCCTTTAATCATTTTTAATCTCATTTATAGTGACCATTATCAATCCTAAAAGTCATTTAAATATTTATAAGGGTATTATCTTCCATCTCCCTACTCCTCGTCTAACATCTCAAGTCAGAACTACATTGGCTTGAGGTCTTTTTATACTATGTAGACAATACTTGGCCACTTTTTAGTTCCAAAAGATAGCTCGACCAGTAATTATTATCCTATCCTATCATGATCACAAAAAAATATTAAATTATGTTGATCTATAGTCATCATATCAAATCCACTTATTATCACAATTCACTTATCTTCTATTCTTTTATCGGTCTGTAATTCTTCCTTGCATATGTCCTTGCCTGAGAAATATCAAAAGCTCATGGTCTTATCTATCCTAGTCTATCCATTACCCAAATATATGTCTTTGTTTCAAGATTATTCATCTTATTTGATGAATCCACTCTCCTATCTCCTCAGCATTGGTCTTTTTATAAGACTCATCTTCAAAGGCTAATCATCATTGTTAAGGTGTGTTCCCCCTTGGGGACTAGTCTTACACCTAAAAATTCATTCCTTTAAATTTTTGGCTTGGGGCACCTTATAATTTTTATCTCAATTAGCATATTGGTAATCCCAACCCCTCATTGTATTGATTATATACCCACCCCATGATCTCTTTTCAAGTGGCCAACTAGTACATTCCTCCCTACATGCCCTCTTGAGGGGCATCATGCAAACTCATTTTTATTAACCCATCCATGCAATGGTTTTTATTTGAAACACTATTACTCACCAATTTTTCACTCATAATTCCCTTTCAAATAGGGGAAAAATCTATACATCTAAATTTTCTCGCTTTAATTATTCCACTAATCTTGCTATTTATCACAATTGATTTTGTAACCATTATCCTAATTAGATATGTAAATATTATTTCCAATTATATATTTACTACATCATTATAACCTTCTTACACACCCTATTCTATATTAATCCTTTGATTATCCCACTAACATCCCATTAAACCACTAATCCCATCTCATTTAATAACTACTTGCCCCATTTGACAATTTAAAATTCAAAATATTCTACTTACCCCCCAACCAACCTATCCATAGCTTCTCCTACATACTGTTGGAAATATTGTCATTGATGTCAAAGGTCTAGCATTATTGGTGATAAAGGCCCCATTACATTTAATGATGTTTGTAATTGTTATATATTGGCTAATGTGTGTTAATATTTATTTAATATTAACGAACATATTTTTGGTTGCATATGAGACAAAAGAAGGGCCCATGGAGAAGTCAAAGAGTCATGGGGTAAAAACAAAAGAAGAATGGGATGCATTTTCCCATGAAGAGTCATCTTGGGGAATTCCAAGAGTCACCAAGTGAAGACAAAAGAGGAAGGGCACAATTTATCATAAAGGGACACTTTGAGGAATATGAAAAGTCACTAAGATAAGGACAAAAGAGAGAAGGACGTTTTTGCTCATGAAGGGTCACCACATGAATTTTAAAAGGAAAGGATATGAAGGGTCATACAAGTTTGGTTGCATTTTACATGAGGATTGAAGGGTCACAAAGGGGGAAGGCCAAAGGTCATTTGGAAAGCTATAAATAAAGGCTTGAGAAGTCATTTGTAATGAGAGTTAGAGAGTTTGATTTGAGATAGTAATATCTATCTTAGAAGAAAATTTTGTGAGAGATGAATATGATTTGTATTTGTTATATCTAGCTTAGAATATAAAAGGTGAGAGAGAGGAAAGAGATGTTGTAATGAACTATCATTTGTTGAGATAGCAACATTGAGAGATAGTTGTGTGGTATACACAAAGGGGTTGGTGCTCCTGTGGGTTGGTGCTCATGAATTGTTGTTGTGTTGGTGCTCATCAAAAGGGGTTGGTGCTCATGAATTTTAATATGATTTGTATTTGTTATATGTAGCTTAGAAGAGAAAAGGTGAGAGAGAGGAAAGAGATGTTGTAATGAACTATCATTTGTTGAGATAGCAACATTGAGAGATAGTTGTGTGGTATACACAAAGGGGTTGGTGCTCAGAAAAGGGGTTAGTGCTCTTGCAAGTTAGTGCTTGTGAATATTGTTTGAGTTGGTGCTAATTAATATACTTGATTATTTTCTCCATGGTTTTTCCCACATTGGGTTTCCATGTTATATCTGGTGTCTCTCTCTATCTTGTGTGGTGTTTATTGTTTCAATCTTATTGCATATCTTGAATGTTTGGTTAAGTTGATTTTGATTAAGGGAAAGTTTTATAAGATATATGATATACTAATTCACCCCCCTCTCAGTATATCCCATGCTTAACACATACTTAGATACTTAAACCTCCATAAAAACCTTAAACTAATACTTATTTATCCCTAATAAAATATATAAGCCTCTAAAATTTAGATACTTCTCTAATTCTCTAGAATTCTCTAAATTAGAGGGTTCTTATGAATTTAAAATTAATTTTTGATACTCCCCACCACCCTATTAATAACCAATCATGGAGCATGGTTGAACTAAATTGAATTTAGAATACACAAGATATCCTTTAACCTTCATAATCTCATTTCATCCAAATTATCCTTGCAATCAAGAAGCCATTAATTGTTTCATGCTCACTTGAGATCTTGAAGCCATCATTGTCAAGCAATCCAACAAGTAATTCAATAATACTTGGATATTCCATTTGAATATCTTGGAGAGAAGACAAAGAGTAGCAAGGTGATGGTAGGAGACTTCTTATAAATTTTGATTGCTTCTATATTCTCTCCCATTGATGTTATTTCTATATTTTGGGTTAAGTTACTATGTATAGTATATTGAATCCATTACTCAAATTTTACAAGCATACAATTAGTTATTCAAGTTTTTTTTTATTTTGGTCACTAAAAAATGATCTAACTTAGTTAATATTTTTTTCTTACAAATATTAAAACTTTCTCAATATGTGTCATTTTAGTGTTATCATGGTAAAATTTAAGTTGAAAATTTTCTCAACAACTACATAATAAGTTTGGTAAAGAGGTCCACCAATGATACTAATACACATTGGGTTTTAAGGAACAAATAGAGTTGGTGCATGGATAATTTCAAAGGAATATATGGAAATATTTAATTAATAGAGGTCATTCCATATTATTAGTTTGGGTAAGGATGGTGAAAAAATTACATTATTAAGGAAGTTGATGGATGTCAACACATAAATGACAAAGTATATGAATATGAGAATTTATCAAGGCATGAAGGCATGAAAAATTTGAGTTTTTCATGGGTCTAGGAATGTAGGAAGGAAGAGAAGGTGTAGGTCATGCCAAAAGGAAACAACTTAAGGATGATGTCATTAAACAAGAAAGGTGAGTACATATTAAAATTTTAATGGTAAAGATGGAAGGAAAGGATGATATTATGGAAAATAATGTTGATGTTCATGTATAATTTGCCCCTTGGAACTCTCAAATTATCACTATAAGTTTTTCATTTTTGAATAGTCATAGATCAAAGCATAAACACCATTATTAAAGTGACTAGGGCATAATAATTCTAAGCTAAAATTGAAAAAAATAGTGGTTTTTAGGCAAGAAATTAAAAGAGAACACAAAATCAAATTGTAGGCTAACATTTTTAGGACATGAGAAGGGGAAGTCATTGGTTAAAATTTAATTTTGTAAGTAGGGTTTGTGGTTTATATTAAAGGGCACCAAAATATTGAAGTGAATTGAATTTGAGTCTAAATAGGGAAAAAAACACATTGTGAATGATTTGACACTCAAAATAAAAGATGTTTCCACAATGGAAGACCAAAGAAAGAGGAACAAAGGAGGAAAATAGTTGTCATACAAAAATAAATTTAAGAGCAAACCCACAACAATGCCATGAATATGAAAAAACCCTACCTAGAAATTACTCCTAAATATATAGAGACTTGTATGTGTAGTGAAATTTTATTATAAAGGGTTCGATATATAAAAACTAAGGATTCAACTACAACCAAGAAAGGTATCAATAATATTTTAAGAAGGATTACCTCATTGAGGGTATAAGCCAAGATGACTTGATTTTTGATAATGTGAAAATAAAGTGTTATTTTGAGATCAATAGACTATTCCAAATGTATGAAATTTCAATTTTCAATAAATCAGAGAAAATGCTTAAATTCCTTTTGTCATAGGTGTATGGGGACATTTATAATTCATAGGAAGGATGATGAATCATTCACTTAAATATTATATTCCCTAAAGATGGATCTAATAATGAGATATGAAACATTATAAATTAATAATGTTACATTTTTTAATCTAGAATAACATTACTCAAGGAAAATGAAGTTATTCCCCACATGCATTACCAAGTCTACATGATTTTTGACATTAGATAAGATATGAAGTGGGAAATGACAAGCAAAAAGGTTGAAAAGGTTTCTAATGATTGAAAGTATAATAATAAAAAATACACATTAAAAATTTAAAAATTGTAGGACCATGCAACCTACATATTAAATCATTTTATCAATGGCAAGTTATGTATAATAGGGAATTAGGACTACATTAAAAATAATATTTTTATATAGTGAACTAGGATAGTGTAAATAAATTGTAGTATAAATTTACATGGTTCATCTACAAATATTTGATATAGTGTAGAGGTAACCTACCTAGAGGGAGGATAATTTTAGTGGGGTTTAATCCTCATTTTATGAGTGCTTAATAACATAGGAATTCCAAATGGATATGCTGGTGAGGTGTTAAATTTTATAGTATAAAAACCTTCCATAGTGTAAATATATACATAAAATACATGCCCTAAGGCTACCAAATAATTATAAATTAAATATGGATCATTAGTACAACAATATCATACATTTATTTGTGGACAAATAGAGAATATTCAAAATGATTTATGAAACCTATGACACACATGTTGAATTTTTTGTGATGATAACCCATAAACTTATTAAAATTAGCTTGAAAAGTGGATAATGAAATATTTGGTTTAATTTTCCCTATGGGGCTTTAGTTATATATTTGGAGCATAGATTGGATAGGGTAATTAATGTGTTATGGAAATAAATTAATGCTAAATTGGTTGATGATGATATTTTATGAAATGAGATATCATTTACATGAAACTTTTATATCTAAATATTCAAAATTGGAGAAGGTAAATCAAAGAGATTGCATTGATACTTAATGAATCAGGGTATGACCAAATGGATCCACAAACATAGTAAGAGGATCTCATACATCAAAATGTTAAATAAAAAGGGTTATAATATTAGAGAGTTGTAAATGATGTCATGGAAATGTCATAGAGGTGTCTAGTTGAGTGGATGAAGTGCCTTGATAGTCTAAGTGATAATGACAAAGTGTGTAATGTGCTTATACTAGTATGCTTGAAGAAGGCTTTGTTGATCTTCAGAGTTTGCATGGTTTGAGATGTTTAGGGATGAGTATAAATTATTAATCATGTGTAATAATTCCATAATATGTTATATATGCTTTTAGTTCTTGTGTGCATGAGTGGATTTCATCTAGTTGATCATTGTTGTCATCTAGACATTTTGGGTCTAGTGGTAAAAAATCTGAGTAGGCAATTTGATAATGTCACCATTACCACATATGGATGAGTTAGGGTATTTTTATGATCATATTAGTCCCTATTTTTTATTCACTAAATCTTAGGTCATTCACCTAAAAATAATCAAATATATTTAAGTACAAATTTGGGTTCCCAAGTAGTTTGGTAGTGTTTTCCCATACTTAGCCAAATTTGCATGAGGTAAGAAAAAGTTGAGTAAGCAATTTGGTGATGAAATATGTTGTTTCCAAAATTAGATTAGCTCATTTTTGGGAACAACCCCCTATGAAACTTGTCTGTTTCATCTTTCATCTCTCTAAGTTCATTTTCGAGACGGGTTTTTCTCGTTCTCATCTTGGCCCAACTGTACCATTCAAAATTTGTAACATCGTTATATTTTTCTCAAAATGCGAAGGTTTTCATGGTCTTGTTACGACCAGGGGACCAAAATTTACCTTTTTCAGAGTTAGTGTTTTTCTTCCATTTTCGTGCACGGGTGGCAATTTTTGCCGCCAGTGCATTTTTTCTTGACGCATGCAGAAGTGGCAATTTTTGCCACCCTTGTATCTGGACCTGCACGGGTGGCAAATTTTTCTGCCCATGCAATTTTTCACTTCTCACATGTAAGAGCAAAATTTTTTTCCACCCCTACATATCCCAATTTTTTCTATGCAAGGGTGGTGAAATTCGTCGCCCTTGCACTGCCTCATTTTTCATGCTCAACATTTATTGCTGCACATGTCAGGTTGTTGGGGTCAATTTTCACCTGATTAAATCTATTTTTAACCTCATTCTAATTTATTCCTCATCTCCTTCTCCTACCCTCTACCTCTGAACAATCTAGCGAATGAGTAAAAGTGTGTTTTGGCAGATTTGAGCTCGTGGCACGTGTGGTTTTCCAGGTAGGTTTTGTATTTGGCATTATTTATTCTTCTATTTTAGTTTGCTTTCACTTTTGTCTTTCTTTTTCCCCCTTCCCTATCGGCCTTCTAGACTTCCTTACATACGTCAGTGGTGATTTTTTCCAGCCTCCCTAGCCCGCGGGTTTCTTATCTTAACCTCCACAGGTGGTGAATTTCTTCACCCGTGTTGCCCTTGTTGCTCCATTCGCATGCATCAGTGGCAAATTTCACCGTCGATACATGCTTTCCATAGTATCTTGTAGAGGTGGTGAAATTCACCACTGAAGCAAGTCATGTCTATAGGAGCACCGAAATTCATTGCCCCTGCACATTCCAATTGAACATACAAGGGCAGTGAAATTCACCGCCCATGTATTTTCCTCCTCCTTGCATGCAAGGGCAGTGAATTTCACTGCCTGTGCATGCAGTCCATTCCACATGCTTGGGTGGTGAATTTTGATGCCCTTGCATCTTTTCGCCAAATTTCTTTAACCCTGGAGAAATTTTCATGCTATTTCCTTTTTCCCCCTCCTCTCTTTTTTTTCCTCATTTTCCAACCCAGCCCTTTTGAGTGCCCTTCCTTGATCATGATCACCCAATGTGTGAATTTCCTAATTTGTCCACTATTCCCTAATTACATAATCATGGTTGCAGTATTCCCTAAAGATTCTTGTTCATCGGCACTTGCTCAACTGAGGCTAGTTTTGATGTTTGAAACTTCTCCAAAAAAGGCAAAGGCCATGAAGTATCGGTACTAGGGCATCTTTTTGATCACTTCGATCACCTCTAGTGTTGACAACATTAGAGATATAGAGATTGGCCATGTGGATATGGCTGAGTTCATGACCAAAACCAAGGTGACAAATCTAAGCTCTGAAATGAGGAGGATCATCGAGAGCAACATTCATCTAGTTGCCACTTTCCTAGTGGTAGCACATCATATGGAGTTCATCCTCCAATGCACCCAATTCTATAACAAAGAGACCAGATCAGTCTCAGATGCTAGTGGCAATGTAATAATTTAGCTAGATCTTGAATTCATTGACAAAGTCTTCATGTGCCCTCCTGCTACTGAAGTAGTAAGGATTGACTTCGTAGAAGCATAAAATGAGTATGACAAGGATCCCAAGAGGGCAAAGAAGGTAATGAATAATAGGTGGTTAAAGACCCCCAAAACCAATTTATCCAAATGGTCATGGAACTTTCCAAGGAGCGATTTCATTGGAGAAGTAGGTGACTTGATCACCCTTCTTAGCAGAGCGTAAGGCCTCCCATTTTCTTCACAGTTCCACGAATAGATGTACCCATTCATCAAAATCATCCTCCAAGGTAAGTAGGTCATCTTCTAAGGTGAGAAAATTAGCAATGCTCTTCATGAGCAACTAACCAAGGTACAAACTACTTCAAATTTCTATATGACTTCATACCTGGTCTACATAGCTACCTCGATGCGAACCTTTCCAGGTTTGACAACTGAAGGGGACAAGAAGATCACCCCAGTCTGCTCATATTACCCCCAACTAATGCTGCAAGGATCAATCCATCATTTTAAGAGAGTAAATGATGCCTTCTTTTCCATATTTTTATGCCTATTTGACCCTCAGCTCAAGCAAAAGAGAGTATCTAATGAGGCCTGGATGGTCATCAATGACTATGGCTATATGTTCTTACAATTTCCCTCCTTTTGCTATCTTTGGGTTGGCTTTTTCCAAGGCTATCCCTATATGCTCCCCAAGTTTCCTTATGATAAGTTAGTCCTAATGGAGCTATGTAGACAAATAGTTATTGTACATACTAGGCAGATGGAATTGAAAAAGCCAAGTTTTAGGTTTCTAATTGAAATTGGCAGATACTCAATTTTGACAGTAGCCAAAGCCAAGGCCATGGAGATAGAGATGTAATTGGTTACTATGAAACAATTCAAGAGAAGGATAGCTTTGACTATAGGGGTGTCAAGGACATGATCAGATGAAAGACTCAGTTTCATGAGCCTATGATTAAAGACATCTGGGTAGACCTAAGGACAGCTAAAGAAATCAAGAGGATAGACTATAACAGGTTGACCCTGGAACAAATCAAATATTTGAGGCTTGTAGATATTCCCTCCTACTTGGTTGATGATAAGAGCATTATCAACAATAGGTACCTAGCTGAGAAGATTGCTCACTCCCCTCTTCTTCCAATTCAGTGGTCTCAGAAAGAACTAACTTCTCTGAGGAAGAGATTTGAGCCAATATTGGCTAACAATAATGATTGGTTAGCAGCCAAAGGGATCATACTGAAAGAGTTTATTATAGGATTAGAGGCTGAGTTCTAGGAAAAAATGAGGAAGAAGGCAAAAAATAGGACCAAGAATAAAGGTGATGTTCTTTCCCCATCCAGGCCTCATAAGCCTAGAATCATCTTTATTTCTAGGAAATCAAAGGTTATTGAAGAGCCAAAATCAATGGTTAAAAGAGTTGAAGAACAGAGCTCCCAGGAATAGGCAGCTCAACAAATGGAGACAGATGACAGGCCCTCAAAACAGCGAAGGGCTGAGCCTCTACCTTCCCAGGAAGGGGCACAGTGACTTACAGACATCTCTCCTTCTCCACCTCAGTCTCTTATGGCATCTTCTTCACCTCTATCTCCTATCAGCATTCCTTCTTCTAGACCCACCTCTCCTTCCAGAGTTATGTTTGGCGACCCTCAGGATGCTTCTGGAGATACGCTTTGCTCCTCTAGATCTATTCCTAGTTTGGCATCTCCTTCCTTTAATCTAGGAGAAAGCTCTGCCCTTGATCAATCAATGGTTGGTATGGTTTTGCATGTTACTCCTACTACAACCACTGTTACCACTAACAGTGTAGATGTTACCATGGTGACACCAGCTGCAGGAACCATTGCCACAGTAAGTACTTCTTCTCTCCCTCCTTAGATGTCAGCTTTCACACCTAAAAGAAAGAAGCTAGCCATCTCTGTAGATAACTTTGATTTTGGCAAGATAGTGCTGGTGAAAGCTAATGCCCTTAAGAGACCAAGGATCATCTCAAAATTATTTGAGGAAAAGGGGCATAAATTTCTAGAAATAGCTAAACCTCCATAGGACGCAACCCTTGAGGGTTTTGACATGAGTAGCTATTCCATCTCTCGTGTTGAACTTGGAAAAGTTACTCATGAAGGTGCGAAAAGTGATCTATAGTCTGCAATGGACATCATGGTCAAGAAATTTGATAGAGAAAAGGAGATGAAGGACTACTATAAGGCCAAGACATAGCAGTTGATGGCAGTAATAAGGAAATTCACCCTTCCCTCTAAAAAGGCAACTCCAAAAGTCTTCTCTATTGACGACCCCATCATCCAAAAAGTAGAGAGAACCTATATGAAAAGAAAAGTGCTAAGGGATTACATTGTAAAGATGCATACTCAGAGAATTTCCTTACAACTTTTGCCAAAAAGACAGGCAATATGAAGAAGCTGAGGATAGATTTAGAAGACCTTGTCTCTCTTATCTCTCAAAACATTAACAGTGTGGATAAATATCTCAGCAAGTGGAGGGAAATGAAGGATTTAAAGAAAAACACCTTGATTTCCATTGACATTATTTTTGGCAAAGATTCCTATGTTGAGATTAAGGAATCACTGATATACAGGGTTCAAGTACTCAAGGAGCTAATTGAAGATTTCGAGTCTTCCAAGGATGCTAGCGAGCAAAGTGATACATGCCTATTGAATAAAATGGAAGAACTGCCTTTTGACCTCACCACCAGGGATAATCAATTTCTCTCAGCTGAAGAGATGATCCAAGGATTAAAGGGTATGATTCAAAGAGATTTTGAAGAGAAAACCTTCTCAATGACTTTTGTGGACAATATTTTAGATACTCAGTTAACTCTAGATAATCTAAGATTCAGGTTAACTAGTCATGCTAAGGCAATCACAGCATTGAAAGATGCTTTAATCAGATCCAGGGTCATCTTCAAGAACACTATTATGCCAGATAGTATAGGAATTTAGGCATCCATTACTATGTATGAGCTCATCTGAAGAAGTCTGGCGGTAAGAGCTGAAACTTTTTCCCCTTCTCTCTTCTTTTCTCATGCACTTTTGTCATGAAAAAGTGCATGTAATTTTGTAATGTGTAATTACATGTAAAAAATATGGAAAATATCTTAAAGTCAAAGATGAGTCATCTTTGACTAAGATATTTTTGTATTTTAATCTTTTCTAATTTTGAGGGTTTCTCCCTATATATAATGGAGACCTCTTTTGAAAATGGATCTCTGATAATTGAGAGCAAAAAATCTATCAAAATTGAAACACTTCTTGAGACTTTGTACTCAATTTGTAAATCATATTTTGTTGAATGAATGAGAAGCAGGTTTATTTCAGACTTTGTGTTGAAGTTATCTGTGTTATTTAGGAAATAGTTCTTATGTCCTCTTTCTTGATAATCTCTTATTTGTTTGATTTAATTAGCAAAGTGTGTGTGTTGACATTATCTGAGGATGTTTCTAAAAGATAGAAGAGAGACTTTGATCTACTTTTATCTTTGTGATCCTTTTATCCTTTGTAGTTTTAGGCAAAGACTTTGCGCTTCATTTCACTCTACATTTATGCTTGTTTCGAATTAGTGAAGGAGGCTATGAAAGACTTTATGCTTACACAAGTTTCCTAGTGAACTTTGTTACTTCAAGTGATTTTTTGCTCTATGCTGGATACTATTTCTAAAAGAAGAGGAATTTTGTTGGCCAACAACCAAGATTTCTCTCTCTTGTTCTTTGAACATCACCTCTAAAAAAAGAGAGGTGGATGCTGTTATACCACCCCAAGTATTATTTTTTGCTTAATTATATATACATATAGCATATAAATATTCATAGGGAACCTCTCCTTGATGAGAGGAGAGATTTACCTCATCCAGATTTGGTAAACCCACACTTTTTGTGGTGTAAATCTCCCTATGCTATGGTTGATATACCCATTTTCTCATCAATTAGTTGACGATAAAATATTCACCCAACAGCTTTTTGGTAACTCCGCTAGGGATCAAACGTGTAGTTTGAAGTCCCAAACTTCAAACTGAAGCAGATCCTACTCTTTTCCATTTTTGTTTTACAATCTGGCAACTCCATGCTACATGAGAAGCCAAAGATCTAAGGGTGTTTTTGATCCTGTATTTGAGTTGGCACAACAGAGCAATTTTGATCTATTTCCTCCACCACCTTTCCTCCAATGATCTAGGAGTCTTCCTCTTAACCTTATCGGGTCACCAACACAAGGTAGAGCTTCTTTTCTTACTATTAATAGTGCCCTACCTATAAATACCCCACCAAGGTTTGTTATCCCACCATTTAATCATCCTAGCATAATGGCTCAAGGCCCGTGGGGCAATTCCTTTGGTCCTCTTAATTTGACCCCACCCTTGCATGAACTACCTCGTAGTTCTAGAAAAAAAATTCCAAAATTTTTAGTGATGGAAAGGTTCATCTCGATGAGCATATTTCCACTTTATCCATAGCATGTGGCATAATCAACATGGAATTTGAAGATGTAGCAGTGATAATTTTTGTAGAAACTCTACAAGGCACTATTGCAGATTGGTTTTACCACCTTCAAGCTCAAACTATAACTGACTAAAATATGCTAAAGTCTAAATTTGAAGCTAAATTTAAACCTGATGAAGATGCACGTGCCTTGTTAGCATAGTTAACACAGATAAAAAAAGAATCCCAGGAATCCATGAGGGATTTCAAAGCCAAATTCAACAAGTTAAGGAACCAGATTCCAACTATCACTCAGCCCACGCCATAGAATCTTAAGTGTTTTTTATTAACTCACAACTTCCCAAAGTAAGTTTCTTGTTGAGGCGAGCTGGCCCTATGGATCTCGCATTGGCTCAAAATTTGGCTACTGAGATTGAGGATGATCTTATCCTAGCAGGTAAGATCAGAAAAAATCCTAGTAAAAATAGATTCTCTTCATTTGCTAAAAGCTCTTTTGCAGGCACTATAAATCCTATGGTGTAAAAATTGACAAATGAACTGATAGCTTTGAAGAGACAATAGCCCAAGGTACGTCTGCTCCCACCTATCAAGATATGCCTAGGAGAACATTCCAAAATCAATAATATCATGGTAATGCTACTCGAAACCAAGGGCAACCAAATCACCTGTCTCCCCCTCTAGGGAAATTGGCCATTGAAGTAGCACCTACCAATTTAGTGGTCGGTTACCTAGAGGATGAACATGACTATTCACTCCAACCTCAGTTGGACCAACAAGATGATGCTAATCTCTTCGATGAGCAGGAAGAAGAATTAGCTAGCGACTCCAATATTGGTTTCTTAGATTACCAAGATGGAGCTAGAAGTAAAGGAGAAGGGTTGGATGGATCCTATGCTATTTTCACCAGATCTCAAAACCAGTCAACTCCACAAGCTGACAAAGGGAAAGAAGAAGAAAAACCTTGACAGGTGGTTTCCATCGCTAAACAAGGAACTCCATTGCCTCCTCAATCAAAAGATTAGGTAATTCATAAAAAAGTAAGTACATCCAACCACCCTATACCTTCCACCTCTGTTGCTCAGACTAGTGCCACACCTACTAAAGACCCAGATGATGGACCCTCTTCTTTTGTTTCAAATTCCTTTCAATTATTTGATATAATTGATCACACCAAGAAGACCAAGATCCAAATGATAAAGATTGAATATTTGAGAGCTAACCCTGAACAATTTGATAGGTTGGTAGAATATGTGAAAAATAAAGCCATCCCCATAAGACAAGATTCTTTAAAGACCGTTCATGATCCCCCCAAAGATAAATCTACCCAGAATAATCTTGTCATGACTCCTATTGCTCTTAAAAAAATAGAACCTTTTTATGTTTCCATACTTATAAATGGTTACAAATTGAGTAATTGCATTATAGACTCTAGAGCCTCAGATAATGCCATGCCTGCCAAGGTGGTGGATTCCCTTGGTCTAACTTTGACCAAAACTTTTGGGAGGTGTTTTTCTATGGAAAATAAGCAAGTTCCACTCCTTGGTCAGATAAAAGATGTCAAATTTGCTTTCACAGCTTTTCCAAAAAAGAAAATAAAAATGATGGTTCTAGTGGCCAATGTTCCAGCCTCTTACGACATCCTGCTTGGGCAGAATTTCTGCAAAGATGTTGGAGGCGAGCTAAGCATGGACTCATTGGAAGCAAGGATCCCAATTTAAAGTGTTATGAAGAAGTTGCTTCCTAAAAAAGAGGCAAGGTATGTAGTCACCTGATCATTAGCACTGAAAGCTCAAATTTTATTTGAGTCTTTAGGCATGAGCAACTACTTCCTATCTACGGATGAGATCCATGAGGTATCTGACGAAACTCCTATAGGTGACAACTTGGAATTGTGTTCAGCTGACATAGAGGGAGAATTGGCAAAGCAAAATGAACACATGGAAGAACCTCTTCCCCCAAATGAAGAAGTTTTCAAAGAAAAAGTGGTGTCTAATGAGGTATGGACCTTAGAATTTGATGGTAGCAACTCCTCTACCAGTTTGGGAGCTGGGGTTGTGTTAGTATCTCCTCAAAGAGATATTGTTCCTTTTTCCTACAAGTTGTAGTTCAACAACACTAGCAACACAACTGAGTATGAATCCCTATTACTTAGATTATAGGCTACCAGAGAAAAGGGCATTAAGCTACTCCATGCTAAAGGGGATGCTGAATTGGTGGTTTACCAGGTAAGAAACCTCTATTAAACCAGAAATGAAAGATTGTGCCACTATCGCAATCTTGTCTGGGACCAAATCAAAAAATTTGATGCTTTCAGCATCTCTTCCATTCCACGAGAATTTAATGATCAGGTAAATGCATTGGCTGCCTCTGCTACTCTCTTGGTTCTCCACCTAGATTTTAAAGGAGATAAGTACACTATTGAACTAGTCTTTCAGGCAAGTGTACCTGATAATGCCGACCATTGGCAAGTATTCAATAATGATGATCAAATTATTGCCTTCTTGGAGCAAAAGGACAGTTTCAAACAACTATGGTTTGAAGGCAGTGAACTTTGAGAATGTGAAGCAACCTTTGAATTGAATCCAAACATAGGTGAAGATTTGCTTCAGCTTAAGGGGAACAAGATTCCCAAAGGCCTAGTTTCCCTAGAGAAATTGTTTGATAACCATGACAGGTTTATCAAACAACAGTGGATAGATTCAAACTCTTCCCAAGATTTTGATCAGGTAAACCTAGGAACCAAGGGAGATCCTAAGATGGTAAACATTGGGAAATGTTGCACTCCCAAGGAGAGATTTAGGCTTGTTAATCTACTCCACCAATATATAGACGTCTTGGCTTATTCCTATGATGACCTAAAATCCCTCAGGCCTGATGACATTCACCATGACATTCCTCTTAAGGCAAATTCTATGCCTTACAAATAAAAGTCTTGGCAATATAACCCAAAAATATCAAGTACTATTTTAGCTGAGATACAAAAAATGCTTAATGCCTAGATAATTTTCTCAATCCATCACTACACATGGATTGCCAACATAGTCCCTGTCAGAAAAAAATGGTGAAATTTGAATCTGCATGGATTTTAGGAACTTGAATAAGTTATCTTTAAAAGATAAGTACCCTCTTCCTATCATGGATGAAGTTTTGTAAATGGTAACAGGTTCTGAGATGTTATCAATGATGGACAATTTCTCGGGTTACAATCAGGTTGAGGTTGGAAAAGCAGATCAACATAAGACTGCCTTTACCACACCTTGGGGCACCTTCGCTTATTGAAGAAAGACTTTTGATTTGATAAATGTAGGTGCCACATTTCAAAGAGTGATAGATCTCACTTTCAAGGATGAAATGGGCAAGTTCATTGTGGTGTACCTGGATAATTTGATAGTATTTTCAAAACATTGTTCTAACCATGTCCATCATTTACAAAGAATAATGGAACACTGTCGTCAGAATGGTATTTCTCTAAATCCAAAGAAATCTATCTTTGGGGTGACTGAAGGGAAACTTCTCAGATACATTGTGTCCTGAGAAGGTATTAAAATTGACTCAAAAAGAGTCAAGTCCATCCAGGAACTTACTCTACCTACTAGCAAAATTGTGGTTCACTCTTTCTTTAGAAAAATGAATTTTCTTCAGAGATTCATTCCTGAGTTTGCTTAGAAGACCCACCACATCATCAATATGATGAAAGACAATGCTACCTTCAGATGGACTGCTAAGGGCAAATCAGCATTCAAAGACATCAAAGAAGTAATTACTCACACACCAGTCCTGGTTTGCCCAGACTACACCAAAAGCTTCAAAATATATAGTTATGCTTCTGAACATACACTCTTAGCCATTTTAATTCAACAAAACCAAGAAGGTGTAGAATCTCCTATCTCTTTCATGAGTTGTCCACTCAAGGTTCATGAGCTAAAATATTCCAACATGGAGAAGCATGTATACGCAGTGGTCAAAGTAGTCAAGCATTTCAAGTTTTATATCCTGAACTCGCACACTAAAGTTCTTGTACCTAATACAATAGTGAAGTCCATTTTGACTCAACAAGAGTTTGGTACGAAGAGAGGTAATTGGATCACCAAGATTCAAGAGTTTGATCTGGACATTAAACCTACCAAACTCATGTGAGGAAAGGGTCTTTGTCAGTTGATTGCCAACAAAATTCTAGATGAAGCAGAAAGTGAAGAAATAGAGATCAAAGACATGCCTACGGTCCTCTTTATTGCCACCACTGATGAGTGGTATTCTGATATCGCTCACTTTCTAACATATGGTGAGTGTCCTTCTCATCTCTCCTATAAGGAGAAATATAATGTTGAGTTAAAGGCTGTTAGTTATGTTCTATGGGATAATGGTCTGTACAAAAGGAACCTAGATGGGGCATTTTTTCATTGTGTTGATAAGGTGCAACAAGGAAAACTCTTGGAGTCTTTCCATAATTTGGCCTATGGAGGGCATTTTTCTGCACCAATGACAGTGCACAAGATTTTGTAAGCAAGGTACTATTGGCCCACATTGTTTTAGGATGCCTATAGATGGGTGCATAGATGCAAATTGTGTCAACAGTTTGTTGGGAAGCCTAAACTAGCTACATTGCCTCTTAAGCCAGTAATAATCGAGGAGCCTTTTTAGCAGTGGTGTATTGACTTCAATGGCACAGTCAACCCATCTTCAAGTGTTGGACATGATTATGTCCTCACGGTGACTGATTACTTTACCAAGAGGGTGGAAGCCATCCCAACTAAGCATGCTACGTCTGAAGTGGTGTGCAATTTTCTCAATGAAAATATTATCTCCCAGTTTAAGATCCCACTTAAAATTGTAACAGATAATGCAACCTATTTTTCTTTACATGAATTTACTCAATTCTATTTTTACTATGGGATTACCCTATCCCACACTTCAGATTATTTCCTTGAGGGAAATGGCCAAGTAGAATCGAGCAATAAGAACCTGGTCACTATTATCAAGAAATTGGTAGATGACAATCAGAGGACTTGGCACAAGGCATTGTTTGATGCTTTATGGGCACATAGGATTACTCCCAAGAGGGCCATAGGTATGTTACCTTTCCAACTTTTGTATGGCTTGAATGCAGAGATCCCCATCACCCTAGAACTACCAGCGCTCAAGTTAGCCAAAGCAATCGAAGACTCAACCTTCGAAATTTCAGTCGACAAAAGGATCATGTGTCTAACCAAACTGAATGAACAACGAACCATGGTGGTGGATCAGATTACAATGCTTTAAAACCAAGTGAAGAAATTGTTTGATAAAAAGACTAAAGTTCATGAATTTCAATTTAGAGATCAAGTCTTGTTATGGGACAAGAGGTGAGAACCGAAGAGAATGCACTAAAAATTTGACTCTTTATGGAGAGGTCCATTCACCATTCGTCAGCTCTGTGGTGAGGACAGCTTCTTGTTAGAATATTAGGATGGAACACACTTTGTACTACTCCACAGTGGGCAACATCTGAAGCTATTCAATCCTTGAAGCTTAGATGGGTCCATTTGTATATTTTTTTTTATGTGTTGTCTATTTTCTTTTGTTTTTAGCCTGACTCCGTAGCCCAATGGCTTGGATGAAGGCACTTAGAGACTGGTTTCTACTCCTGTTGATCGAGTTGATTAACAAAAGTTCCCTAATAGGATCCAACTGTTGTTTCTAAAATTAGCTTAGCTCATTTTTGGGAACAACCCCCTATGAAACTTCTCTGTTTTCTCTTTCATCTCTCTAAGTTCATTTTCGAGATGGGTTTTTCTCGTTCTCATTTTGGCCCAACTGTACCATTTGAAATTTGTAACATCATTACATTTTTCTCAAAATGTGAAAGTTGTCACGGTCTCATTATGACTAGGGGACCAAAATCTACCTTTTTCAGAGTTAGTGTTTTTCTTTCATTTTCATGCACAGGCGGTGATTTTTACCGCCAACGCATTTTTTCTTGACGCATGTAGAAGCAACAATTTTTGCCACCCCTACATCAGGACCTACACGGGTGGCAAATTTTGGTACCCATGCAAGTTTTCACTTCTCACATGTAGGAGCAGCAATTTTTGCTGCCCCTGCATATCCTAATTTTTTTAGTGCAAGGGCGACATAATTTGCCGCCCCTACACTGCCTCATTTTCTGCACTCGACATTTATTACCATGCATGTTGGGTTATTGGGGTCAATTTTCACTCCATTAAATCTAGTTTTAACCTCATTTTTATTCATTCCTCCTCTCCTCCTCCCACCCTCTACCTCCGAACAATCCAGTGAATGGGTAAAAGTGCATTTTGGTGGATTTGAGCTCGTGGTGTGCATGGTTTTCCAAGTAGGTTTTGTATTTGGCATTATTTATTCTTCTATTTTAATTTAATTTTATTTTTGTTTTTCTTTTTCCCCCTTCCCTGTCAGCCTTTTAGACTTCCTTACATATGTCGACGGTGATTTTTGCCAGCCTCCCTAGCCCGTGGGTTTCTCATCTTAACCTCCACGGGTAGCAAATTTTACTGCTCGTGTTGCCCTTGTTGCTCCATTTGCATGCATCGATAGCAAATTTCACCACTGATACATGCTTTCCATAGTATCTTGTAGAGGTGGTGAAATTCACCATCGATGTAGGTCATGTCTTCAGGACCGACAAAATTTGCTGCCCCTACACATTCTGGCCGAACATACAAGGGCGAGGAATTTCACCACCCCTATTCTTTGACAATTCTTCATGCACAAGTGGCAAAATTCACTACCTGTGTCTTTTCCTCCTTGCATATAAGGGTGGCAAAATTTGCCACCCGTACATGCAGTCCATTCCACATGCTTGGGCGACAAATTTTAATGCCCTTACATCTTTCCTCTAAATTTCTCCAACCCTGGAGAAATTTTCACTCTTTTTCACTTTTCCCCCTCCTCTCCTTTTTTTCCTCATTTTTTGACCTGGCCCTATTAAGTGCCCTTCCTTGATCATGATCACCCAATGTGCAAATTTCCCAATTTGCCCACTGTTCCCTAATTGCATGATCATGGTTGTAGTATTCCCTAAAGATTCTTGTTCATCAGCACCTGCTCAATCGAGGCTAGTTTTGATGTCTAAAACTTCTCTAAAAAGTCAAAGGCCATGAAGTACCAGTACCAAGGCATCTTTTTGATCACTTTGGTCACCTCTAATGTTGACGACATTGGAGATATAGAGATTAGCCACGTGGATGTGGCCAAGTTCATGACCAGAACCAAGGTGACAAACCTGAGCTCTGAAATGAGGAGGATCATCGAGAGCAACATTCATCTGGTTGCCACTTTCCCAGTGGTAGCACATCATACAGAGTTCATCCTCCAGTGCACCCAGTTCTACAACAAAGAGACCAGATCAGTCTCAAATGCCAATGGCAACATAATAATTCAGCTAGATGCCAAATTCATTAACAAAGTCTTCATGTGCCCTCCTAATATTGAAGTACTAAGGATTGACTTCATAGAAGCACAGAAAGAGTATGACAAGGATCTAGAGTGGGCAAAGAAGGTAATGAATAATAGGTGGCTAAAGACCCCCAAAACTAATTTATCCAGATGGCCACATAACTTTCCAAGGAGCAATTTCATTGAAGAAGTAGGTGACTTGATCACCCTTCTCAGTAGAGTGCAAGGCCTCCCATCTTCCTCACAGTTCCATGAGTGGATGTACCCATTCATCAAAATCATCCTCCAAGGTAATCAAGTCATCTTCTAGGGTGAACAAATTAGCAATACTCTTCATGAGCAACTGACCAAGGTATAAACTACTTCAAAGTTTTATATGACTTCATACCTGGTCTACATAGCTGCCTCGATGCGAACCTTTCTAGGTTTGACAACTAAAGGGGACAGAAATATCACCCTAGTCTACTCATATTACCCCTATCTAACACTGCAAGGATCAATCTATCATTTTAGGAGAGTAAATGATGCCTTCTTTACCATATTTTTATGCTTTTTTGACCCTCATCTCAAGTAGAAGAGAGTATCTGATGAGGCCTAGACAGTCGTCAATGACTATGGTTGTATGTTCCTACAATTTTCCTCCTTCTGCTATCTTCAGGTTAGCTTTTTCCAAGGCTATCCCTATATGCTCCCCAGGTTTCCTTTTGATAATTTAGTCCTAATGGAGCTATGTACACAAATAGTTATTGTACATACTAGGCAGATGGAACTAAAAAAGCCAGGTTTCAAGTTTCCAATTGAAATTGGAAAATACTCAATTTTGATAGTAGCCAAAGCCAAGGCCATGGAGACAGAGATGCAATTGGTTACTATGAAACAATTTAAGAGAAGGGATAGCTTTGACTATAGGGGTGTCAAGGACATGATCAGATGAAAGACTCAATTTCATGAGCCTATGATCGAAGACATCTAGGTAAACCTGAGGACGACTGAAGAAATTAGGAGGATGGACTATAATAGGCTGACCCTGGAACAAGTCAAATATTTGGGGCTTGTGGATATTCCCTCTAGCTTGGTTAATGATAAGAGCATTATCAACAATAGGTACCTGGCTAAGAAGATTGCTGACTCCCCTCTTCCTCCAATTCAGTGGTCTCAAAAAGAACTTTCTCTGAGGAAGAGATTTGAGCCAATATTGGCTAACACTAATGATTGGTTAGCAGCTAAAGGGATCATATTGAAAGAGTTTATTATAGTATCAGAGGTTGAGTTCCAAGAAGAAATGAGGAAGAAGGCAAAAAATAGGATTAGGAACAAAGGTGATGTTCCTTCCCAATCCAGGCCTCATAAGCCTAGAATCATCTTTGTTTCTAAGGAATCAAAGGTTACTGAAGAGCCAGAATAAACAACTAAGGAAGTTGAGGAACAAAGCTCCCAGGAATAGGCAATTCAACAAATGGAGACAAATGACAAGCCCTCAAATAGTGAAGGGCTGAGCCTCTACCTTCCCAAGAAGGGGCACAGTGACTTACAGACATCTCTCCTTCTCCACCTCAGTCTCTTATGTCATCTTCTTCACCTCTATCTCCTATCGGCATTCCTTCTTCTAGAGCCACCTCTCCTTCTAGAGTTATGTTTGGCGACCCTTAGGATGCTTTTAGAGATACTCTTCGCTCCTCTAGATCTATTCCTAGTTTGGCATCTCCTTCCTTCAATCTAGGAGAAAGCTCTACCCTTGATCAATCAATGGCTGGTACAATTTTGCCTGTTACTCCTACTACAACCATTGTTACCACTAGCAGTGCAGATGTTACCATGGTGACACCAATTGCAGGAACTATTACCATAGTAAGTACTTCTTCTCTCCCTCCTTGGATGCCATCTTTCATGCCTAAAAGAAAGAAGGTAGCCATATCTATAGATGACTTTGATTTTGGCAAGATAGTGCCAGTGAAATCTAAGGCCCCTAAGAGACCAAGGATCCTCTTAGAATTGGTTGAGGAGAAGGGGCATAAATTTTTAGAAATAGCTAAACCTCTGCAAGATGCAACCCTTGAGGGTTTTGACATGAGCAGCTATTCCATCTCTCATGTTGAACTTGGAAAAGTTACTCACAAAGTTGTGAAAAGTGATCTACAGTCTGCAATGGAAATCATGGTCCAAAAATTTGACAGAAAAAAGGAGATGAAGGACTACTATAAGGTCAAGATAGAGTAGTTGACCGCAGTAATAAGGAAATTCACCCTTTCCTCTGAAAAGGTAACTCCAAAAGCCTTATCTGTTGATGACCCCATCATCCAAAAAGTAGAGAGAACCTATATGAAAGGAAAAGTGCTGGAGGATTACATTGTGAAGATGCATACTCAGGGAATTTCCTTACAAAAATTGTCAAAAAGACAAGCAAGTTGAAGAAGCTGAGGACATATTTAGAAGACCTTGTCTCTCTTCTCTCTCAGGACATTGATAGTGTGGAGAAATATCTCAGCAAGTGGAGGGAAATGAAGGATCTAAAGAAAATCACCTTAATTTCCATCAACATTATTTCTAGCAAAGATTCCTATGTTGAGATTAAGGAATCACTGATATACAGGGTTCAGGTACTCAAGGAGCTAATTGAGTATCTTGAGTCTTCCAAGGATGCTAGTGAGAAAAGTGATATAGGCCTATTGAATAGACTAGAAGAACTACCTTGCCACCTCACCACCAGGGATAATCAATTTCTCTCAACTGAAGAGATGATCCAAGGATTCAAGGGTATGATTCAGAGAGATTTTAAAGAGAAAACCTTCTAAGTGACTTCTGTGGACAATATTTTAGAGACTTAGTTAACTCTAGATAATCTAAGATCTAGATTAACTAGTCATGCTAAGGCAATCACAACATTGAAGGATGCTTTAATCAGAGCCAGGGTCATCTTCAAGAACACCATTGTGCTAGACAATATAGGAATTTAGGCATCCATTACTATGTATGATGCTCATCTGAGAAGTCTGGCGGCAAGAGTTGAAACTTTTTCCCCTTCTCTCTTCTTTTCTCATGCATTTTTGGCATGAAAAAGTGCATGCAATTTTGTAATGTGTAATTACATGTAAAAAATATAGAAAAATATCTCAAAGTCAAAGATGAGTCATCTTTGACTATGATATTTTTATATTTTGATCTTTTCTAATTTGAGGGTTTCTCCCTATATATAGTGGAGACCTCTTTTGAAAATGGATCTTTGATAATTGAGAGCAAAAACTCTGCCAAAATTAAAACACTTCTTGAGACTTTGTACTCATTTTGTAAATCATATTTTGTTGAATGAATGAGAAGCAGGTTTATTTTTGACTTTGTGTTGAAGTTATCTGTGTTATTTAGGAAATAGTTCTTATGTCCTCTTTCCTAATAATCTCTTATTTGTTTGATTTAATTATCAAAATGTGTGGTTTGACATTATCTAAGGATGTTTCTAAAAGATAGAAGAGAGGCTTTGAGCTACTTTTATCTTTGTGACCCTTTTATCCTTTGTAGTTTCAGGTGAAGACTTTGTGCTTCATTTCACTCTATAGTTACGCTTGTTTCGAATCAGTGAAGGAGGCTATGGAAGACTTTATGCTTACACAAGTTTCCTTGTGAACTTTGTTACTTCAGTTGATTTTATGCTCTATGTTGGATACTATTCCTAAAAGAAGAGCAATGTTTTTGGCTAACGACCAGGATTTCTCTCTCTTGTTCCTTGAACATCACCTCTAAAAAAAGAGAGGTGGATGTTGTTATACCACCCCAAGTATTATTTTCTGCTTAATTATATATACATATAGCATATAAATATTCATAGGGAACCTCCCCTTGATGAGAGGAGAGATTTACCTCATCCAGATCTGGTAAACCCACACTTTTCATGGTGTAAATCTCCCTATGTTGTAGTTGATATACCCATTTTGTCATCAGTTAGTTGATGACAAAATATTCACCCAACAAAATATATCACACATGTTGAAATTTTAGGATAATTTGATCATATGGGTTTATTTATTTTTATGAATAATTCATTGTTAGGTTGTGGAGCTAAAAGCTTCACTTTATGTAAACATGGAGGAGGTTGCTGAGTTCTAGGGATACCAACGTTGGCAGTGTAATCGACGTCAGTCATCGATGAACAGAAGGGAAACCGACATCGGTAGGAGTCAGCTGACGTCGGTCACCTCCAGACAGACAGGGACCAACGTCAGTTGCCTGTGTGGTTCTATAACTACTCGTTACATGAACAATTAGTTTATTGAACCAGTTGTTTGCATGTAAAGACTATTTCAAGTCTTGAGCTGCATGTCTAATAATTGTAAATTAGAAGTCTAAGTTATTTTTTAGTATGGGATCTATTTATAGACTCATTGGCATGTATTGAAATTAGGAGGATTAAGGCAAGGAAGAGATCATTCCAATTGTAAGAACAGTTGATCTACAGGTGGCAGCAAGATTAGGGAGAAGTTTTACATGGTAAGTAAGATCATTTGAGTTTCAGGTTGTTGCAAGTTCATGAGAGATCTACTTGAAGTACTTTGAGTACTTGTGTACTGGCAGGGTTATTACTGACTGGTTGGAGGTGAACACCAACTCTGTGTTTGAGTTGTGTGTTGGGACCATTTTTGGTAGGAGAGTGAACTCTTGAGGGAAAGAGATCTGTACATCTGAGAGGTGTTGAATATTGTGGCATCTTCATTGTATTTCCTTCTGGCATGAGTATTAATACAAGATTGTGTATTATCTCTCATATTCTGTGTCATTTGTAAATTTTAGTTACTTGTTCATTCTGGTATAATTCTTTTTTTAGTTGCTTATACAAGGTAATCATATGTGATCTTATTGAGGAACAAGATTATAACAAGTGGTATCAGAGCATGTTTGTTGTTTTAGGTGCCTTACAAACTAGTATCAAGCTCTTTTAATTTTATGTTCTTTACATGAAAGTTGGCATAGTTTAGTAATGGCAATTAGTAATACTACATCTGCTACAAATATCTTAAAAGTAGATGATGTTGTTAGTGTAATCTTGAATGAAGAGTTTAATACAAGTTTTCATGGTGGTTTCTTGTATCTCTTATTCTTTGCTAGTTCTAATTCTAGTTGCTTTCAATTTTGGTTTAATTCCATGTTTTGCTTACATAAAAGTAATCAAGTTTGTTGGTTGATCCCCAAAAAATTGGTAACAGAGCTCAGGTTGACTAACAGGTGTTTCAAATCTGGTTAGTGTTTGTTGATTACAGGTCACTCATAGAGGTTTCTATTTGAGTGGGAGAAGCAATGGCAGAAGAAAGCAAACTGAGAATGGAAAAGTTTAATGGCAAAAATTACCAATTATGGAGAATGCAGATAGAGGATTATCTATATCAAAAAGATCTGTACTTACCATTGGGTGGGGTTGATAATTTCTGATTCTAGTTGCTTTCAATTCTAGTTTAATTCCATGTTTAATTGCTTACATAAAAGTAATGGATCAATAGTGAGTGGGTGATCATACAGATCTAGATATATAGTGCATAGTGAGTCAAATAGGTCAAAGTGTTTGATTATTAAACTAATTAAAGATAAAGTTAATTAGAAAAGGATCAATGGATAATGTTCATTATAATATTTTTGGAAGAATCAAGATGAGGACAAGTGTCTAATGTTTGACGTCAATCAGAGATAAAGATATAGCTATGTACAGGAGATCGACGAAGCGCATTAAGTCAAGTAGTCAAGATGAAGATCTAACAATGAGTATCAAAAGATAAATGTCATGTTAATTAAAATAATATAAATGGTGCATGTTCAATATAAGTATTGAGGACATGAGATGTAATCATGGTGTTTGAGGTCTATTTTTTTTACTATAACTTTCAATCCAAGCAAAATTTGCTCATGGTATAAAAAGAGAATATGTAGAGGAATACAAGTTTCATTTGTAAATATAAATTTTAAAATCTAAAAGTATGTAAAATCAAAGTTATGAAGGTTCAAAGTTGATTATGTGTTCATGTATATTCTACAAGTGACCCGAGAAGTTTGTTTGAGCTTATTTTGATATTGTTTCGATGTATCATGATGAATTGGATATTGAGGATTTTTGTATACTCCATAAGGACAATATATTTCAATTATTAAGGTTTGACCAATCATATGTAGTATGAAAAAAGGTTTATAAGTTGAATGTGTATTCATTCATGGTGAATGTGTGTATAGAATGTTGTTTGAGCAAATTGTGCTTAAGCAGAAGGGTACTATGTTGGTTATTGGCACTTCATGGGGACCTATAGATCATATGTAATGGATTCATGCATTTGGAATTGGTATTTTGTTCTTTTTTTGTTTGATGAAGTGTTAAATGGGTTAATAGGTCTCCATGAGACCTATAAGAGATACAAGGGCCTAATTGAAAAGTGTAGTTGATTAAGGGTGACCCATAGATACTATGGCCAACCTATGAAGAATGTATTGAGTTATGTCTTCATATGATATATGCCTTAAGGGTTAAGGCATGATAATGGTAGACTAAGATGTTGATAATCATGATAGATCTATAAATGGTAAAACTAAATGTGTTAGTTTTTAGACAAGGAGTGAGACTTTCAGGGTTGTGTGGATATGATTCCAAATGAAGGAGAGAAAATTTGAAAGAGAAGGTGCAGGTTAGTGAGGACCAAAATAGATAAAATATAATCAAACATATTTGTCTAACCAATGTGATGAAGGTGATCACATAGGTCATTGGATCTAATAAGCCTAAAAGAGGCAGAATGAGTGAGTATGGTCATGACACTATTTGAAAGAGTGTGTATGGTGAGAAAAGGTAAGGTGAAGGCTATGTGTGACTATTAGATGGGTTGAAGAGTATAATAGATTGAAGTATATGTGTATGATAATTTTGTCATGCTATTTATATGATGAAAGAGTTGTTGTTGAGAGGGTGAAGAGTGATAATCAAATGTCCATCATTAGGTATTGAAGACATCAGTTCAAAGGTGGAGTTGTTCATAGGTGTTATTGTGGAAGCTCAACATCTAAGGGGGTTTTATCCTTCTTGGAAGGTGAAACTTGCTAAAGTTTTAGTTGTTATGGCAGCTTAGCTAGATAGGTATAGTATCTCTTTATAGGATTGCAATCTCACTAAAATAAGGGATGGTAGTTATTTGATTAATTGTAACTAGTCTAAATTAGATCTTATCATTCTAGGACTATAGTCCATCTTACAGGGTTTAGTGGGTTTTATTCCCCAAGAGGGTTACCCACATAGATGTTGTGTTTATGTGATTTATATTCATGTTTATGTTACTGGATCAAGTTGATGAATGATGAAATGGTTTTGGAATTCAATGTGCATTATTATCTACTAATTTAACCCCATATTAGTATCTAATTTCAAAAATTGGTATTAGATTAGGTCCTTTAGAGAGATCTTAGTAACTTGAAGTAGATCCTAAGTAGCACAAGATAGATAAGCAAATGAAGAAACACATATTAAATTGAGTTCAATGATCAAAAGTCTTGAAGAATAGATTAGTAATATTAAAAATCAAGTGTGTAGAATGAAGGATGACTTGGTTAAATAAGTTAAGAGGGATAAGGAGGCTATCCAAGTTCTAAAAATTTAGTTAGAGACTTCATCTTCATGCTTGAGAGCTAAAGGAGATGAATATGTTCAAATAAAGACTAATCATTTTTCCCTAAAAGATAAGTATGAAAAATTCATAATAAAGATAGGTAAGCTTTAAAAGGAACAAAAGGAATTAGAAAAAGTCAAAGATGAGGAAAAATCGATCATCAATCTCAAGGATCAGTTAGGGGTAGTTAAAGCAAATCTAAAGATAAGATAAGAAGAATGCAAACATCTTAAGACTCAATTAGAAGAAGAAAATGTAAAACTTATTTCAAAGCAAGGTGATCTAGATGAGATGAAAACTAAGATAAATTTGTTAAAGATTGAGAATGAACAACTTATAGAAAAATTGAACAAATTAATAAAGGAACATGAGAAGTCTGAGTATGTCAAGGAGAATGCATGCTTTGAAAAAAATAAAAGAAGGTCTATTAGAATACCAAATGCTTTAAGGTATGCTAGTTTATTTTATGGTCATTGTTATACATGTATAAGTATGGTCATAGAGCTAAGGATTGTAGAATTAAGTTATTCATGTATGGAAATTCATGGAGATATGATATAAAGATTTTTTGGCTAAAGATTGATCACATTTCAAATCTATCAAAAGGTATGAATGATGTTATTTGTTTTAGTTGTCATAAAAGTGGACATATTGTTAGATTTTGTCCAAATGGTGTTAAGAGGTATTCAATGTATGTCAAAGGATCTAGATCTCTTAGAAGGTTTGAAAAAAGAAAAACTTGGGTATGGAAACCAAAGGTAATCATTATCAATTATTCTATTCATAAGGTTGATAAGAAAGTTTCTCTAGAAGGCCTTTATTGCAAATCAAGATAAGCTCAAGGATCAAGTAGGTAAGATGGATGTAGAAGACAAGAAGAGTCAAACTATGGTATGGATACCTAAGGTAGTAAAGACTAAGGAGACTAAATATATTGAGTCCAAGAGTCTTGATGGATTATTTGCCAAGATGGAAAAAAATCAAAAGTTGAAGAGTGCCAAGAGGTCTCATTGTTTGCTCATGTTGAGAATGAAGAGATCAAGCTCATGGAGAAGACCAAGATACTGGTTGAGGTTAGTTTTGAGGTGTGTATGGATCCAATTGAACATCCTGCTATTATTGAGCATGTATCATGTAAAAAACATTAATTTTTTATGCCTAATGATGAGGTTCCAAACTACAAGGTGGATTTTTTAGATGAAAAGGTATGCCATGAATCTTTGTTGTCTCCATGTATTGTCAATCCAATCATTGAATAAAATTAGAATGTTGTAGTGGATGAGCATGTTTCTTCTATTGATACTAAGAATAAAAAGAATAACTATAAGTATTAGATGACCAAGGAGGAGAAGGAATATGAGGAGTTGTGGGCAACTCCTAGTTTCACATTATTCTAAGATATTATGAAGTAAGGTGTCTCTGCCTATGCTTCTTATGAGACATATTTATTATGAAGAAGCAAGTTTGTGTGATCAAGATCATAATGTTAATCTATAAAAATACTTGTGATAACTAAATAAGGTCTTTAGTTAAGGGAGAGAAACAAGATCATGAACTTGTTCTAGAGATTTGTGAAGGAGCTAAGAACAGGATTAAAATGAGTGTTTCCAAGTGGCCTAATGGGATTGATGTAATGTCAAGTAGAGTTTAGTGATCATAAAGGTATTTGTACTTATTTATGTGCTCTAGGTTTTTTAAGGTCTAAAGGTATGTTGAAGGCAAATTGAATATTTTTGAGTGCTCTTAGTTTTCTCAATTTTTGGCTTAAGGTCAAGCAAGCCTAAAATGGGTTATAGGAATTCAATGTTCCCAAATCTATAAAGGCTCAATTTTTGGTCCAAAAGTGTGTGATGGTTGTCTACAGGTGTGTAATAAGTTTTAGAGGTGTGCATTGACCAAAAGAAGGTTTGTTGACCTTGTTTGTTTTGAGTTTTTAGGGTTTTAGACTATGATAGAAAAGTGGTCTTCCTTATGAGTTAAGGTCTTAGGATTCTTAATTTATTGAGTGGGCCAAATGGGTTTTCAAATCATGCTTCATATAGATCTATTGGTTTGTGGTTCTCAAGTTATTCAAGTTTTTATAAATTTGGAGGCCTAATTGGCAAGTTGGTTTGTGAAGGAAGTATGTTGCATAGGATGATCTAGGTAATGAAAATTATTGTGATTTAGGGGGAATATGAGAGTGATCCATATATGAATTTTTAGGTCTTTAATGTATGTCTACTAAAAATTATGGTCTCTATAAGTTCCTAATAGGGCCATAAGGAGGCTAGATAGGCTTAGTGTGAAGAAGAGTTTATTTTTTTATAAAATTATCCAAAATATAAAGGCATGAGTATTTAAAGGTGATTTATAAAGTTGGTTTATTGAATGTTTCCTATTTTATTAGTGTCATTAAGTTTTGTTGGTGGTCCTTGTGGTAGCTTGAGAGAGAAGGCTAGTAAGCATGTGTGGTGGTTCTTTATGATGTGTGGAGATTTGAAGATGCTTAAAATGTGAAATGGATCAAAGATATTAAGAGGATTCCCTATAAAAATTTTATTATTGATTTCCATCATATTTTAATGTTTTGTGTGTTATTTCTTCATTGGTTTTTAATGCTTGGTTGAAGAGAGTGTTAGCTTGGAGAAAGAGGAAGTTGTCAAGGCAAAGAAAGGGTAGGCTCAAGGTAAGGGGGAGTTTGTATAATATTTATAATATGGAATTATCATATTTTTGGTCTTTTAATGTTATTAGGATCAGATTGTGCCCACTTTGTCATTGTGTCAAAAGGGGAGAAAGTTATCGTTGTGAGAGTGCTTGAAAAGAGAGAAGGAAGGTGAACTATATATTGCTATATGATGGTTGTTGGCATCAATAAAAAAGGGGGATATTGTTGGAGAGTTATAAATTATTTCATGGTGATGTCATGAATTTGGCTAGGTGATTGGATGAAGTACCTTGATAGTCTAACTGACAATGACAAATTGTGCAATATGCTTGTCTTAGTATACTTGACAAAGGTTTGGTTGATTTTCAAAGTTTGCATGGTTTGAGATGATTAGGGATGAGTCTAGAGTATTAATCATGTGAAATAAGTACATAATATGTTTTATATGCTTTTATTGATTGTGTACATGAGTGTATTTCATCTAGTTGATCATAATTGTCATCTAGACATTTTAGTTCTAGTGGTAGAAAATTTAAGTACGCAGTTTGATGACATCATCATTACCACATGTGGATGAGTCAGGGAGAGTTGGTCATATGGTTGTGATAAAATTATTCCCTATTTTATATTTAATAAATCTCAGTTCATGTACCTAAGTGTAGTTAAATATATGTAGGTGCAATGTTGGTCTCCTAGGCAGTTTGGCAGTGTTTTCCCATACTTGGCCAAATTTACATGAGGCAAGAAAGAACCAAGTAAGCAGCTTGGTTATGGTATATCTCACAAATGTGGAATTTTTAGGATACTTTTATAATATTGGTTTTTTTTAATTTTATTCCTATATTATTTTTGATAATTTTCAAAACATGCACCAAAGTGCATCAAAAGATATGCATGTGCAAAGTTGGCCTTCCAGGCAATTCTTGACATTATTAGCTCTATGGCAGAAAAATCTAAGGAGGAATTTTAATGTAATTATATATCAAATGTGTGAAGGTTTTAGGATTATATTGACACATTATTACATTATTATATGAGAGGATATCATATGGTCCAAATTTTAGAACATGCCCTTGAGTGAAGAAAAAGATATAAAGGTGCAAATTTGGCCTTCTAAGCAGATAGCAATGGTCCCCATACTGAGTCATTTTTTCACAAGTTCAAAAAACATCAATCGAGTGAATTTATACAAGATGTTATGAAGAATTTATATGGTTATAATTTTTTAATTTTTCAAACTTAGTAGAGATAAAGAACAATCTTCTTCCAAGGATAAATGGTGAGTGGGAGATCGTACATATCTAGATCTATGGTACACAATAAGTCAAATGGGTCAAAGTGTTTAATGATTAAAATAAGTAAAGATAAATTTAATTATAAAAATATAAATGGATCATGTTCATTCCAAGATGATTTTAATCAATGAGATGAGGACAAGTGTTTAATTTTAATGTTAAGCAAAGATAAAGACCGAACTACGTACAGGGGATTGACAGAGCGCATTAAGTCAAATAGTTAAGATGAAGATATAATAATGAGCAAAAAAAATTAAATGTAATGTTAATTAAATAATATAAATGGTGTGTGTTTAACCTTAGGAATGAGGATATTGTATGTGAGCATGGTGTTCAAGGTTTAATTGTGACTGTTTGTATTTGAATATTTGAATTTGCAAAGGAAAAACTAGTGTTCTATTTTTTGTCTATAACTTTTGATCCAATAAAAATTTTCTCATGGTATTAAAATTAAATATGTATAAAAATAAAAGATAAATATATAAATTTTAATTTTAATATCTAAAATTATGTACAATCACATTTATAAAGTTTCAAATTTGACTATGTGTTCATGTGTATTCTACAAGTGACACAAGAAGTTTGTTTGAGTTTGTTTTGATGTCCCATGATGACTTGGATATTAGGGAGTTTTTAAAACTACATAAGGATGTTATGTATTCATTATTAAGTTTTTAACAATCATATGAAATATGAATAGAGGTTTAGAATTTGACTATGTATTCATTCATGGTGACTGTATGCACAAAATGTTGTTTGAGCAAATTATGCTTAAGCAAAAGGGTACTATGTTGGTTTTTGGAACTTAAGGGGGACATATATATAATATTTCATGGTTCCATGAATATTGAAGTGGTCTTATGTTATTTTTTTGTTTGATGAAGTGATAAATAGGTGAATAGGTCCCCATGAGACCTATAAGAGCTATAAGGACCTAAATTGAAAGTATAATTGCTTAAAGGTGACCCATAGATACTATGGAAAAAATATCAAGATTGTATTGAGATATGTATTAATTTTATATATTACTTAATGGATAATTCATGCCTAATGGCTAAACAAAATGTTGATAATCATGATAAATCTATAAATGGTGAAACTAAATGTGTTAGTTTTTAGACAATGAGTGAGACTTTTATGGTTGTGTGGATATGAAGCCAAGTGAAGGAGAGAACTCTTGATGGTTAGTGAGGAATATTAGATATAAAATATAATTAGACATGATTATCTAATCAAGGTGATGAAGGTGATCACATAGGTCATTAAACCTAATAAGCATAAAAGGGGCAGAATGAGTGAGTATGCTCATGAGGCTATTCAAGAGAGTGTATATGGCGAACAAAGGAAAGGTGAAGGTTTTGTGTACCTATTGGATGGGTAAAAGATTATATTAGATTTAGGTATATATTTATGACCATTTGGTCATGTTGTTTATATGATGATAGAGTTGTTTCCAAGAGGGTGAAGATTGATAATCATAGGTCCATCATCAGGTGTTGAATACATCAGTTCAAAATTGGAGTTATTCATAGGTGTTGTTATGGTAGCTTAAAATATAATGGGGTTATATCCTCCTTGCAAGGTGGAAATTTATAAATATATAGTTGTTGTGGCAACTCAGCTAGATAGGTTTAGTATCTCTTTGTGGGATTGCAATCTCACTAAAATAAGGGATGGTAGTTTCTTGATTAGTTGCAGCTAGTCTAAATTGGATCTTGTCATTATAGGACTATAATCCATCTTGTAGGGTTAAATGGGTTTTATTACCTAAGAAGGTTTCCCACTTAGATGTTGTGTTGATTTGATGTATACTCTTATTCATACTTTGGATGTATGTGCTTTCATGATTATATTGCTAGATCAAGTTGATGAATGATGAAATGGTTTTGAGATTCAATGTGCATTGTTGTTTATTGATTCACCCCCCCTCTCAGTAGCTACTTTCAACATACAAATCCTCCAAGCAATCAAAATAATGAAATATTTATAGTGAGGTCTCTTTTTATTTAAATTAAATATCATATTCAAGTAATGTAACTAATGGGGAAGGGTTAAAAACATATCAAAATGGGTAATGGACCATGGTAGGCAAATGGGGTCCTAGGATAGCTAAGGTGGATAGATGGAAAGTTTAAATAAACTTATAGCCAAACTAAGTATAAGTGTAGAGAAAGTTTTAAAAAGGAGATATACATACATCAACCAAGAATTATGTAACTTCTATATATCAAATTAAATAAGTAGGTTTAAAATATACTTACCTTGAAAAGGACATGTCGAACCTCAGTCTCCTCCTTGGATAATGGTTCTTTGTAATATATTATTGTGGTTTTAAGGATATAAAAGGATTAATCAAGGTATAGGATAAAGGACTCATATTGCATCCAATAGTCTAAAAGATAATATTTCCCTCTAAGAAAAGATCTAAGCAATATCTCCTCCAAATGTAGACTTAAGGTAAAAGTGTGAGCAATAGTGATTGAAAATTAATGTTATTCTATATTAGATTGAAATGGTGACTCATATTTATAGTAGTGAATGATCCTAATACCTCTTTAAGATTAACATGATGATATCAACTGGATTGATTTAGTCCTAAATGAATTGATTACCCTCAAAATAGGTTAGCCATGCCAACCTAGTTGAGAAACTTATGCCAGAATGCTCATAATTTCATTGATTTTATTGATGTAGTTGGGAAGGGATGGATAATGGTTAAAACTACATCAAATTGGATGACATACTAGGAAATTCTAGGTCTTGATATAACTAGAGGATGCAATATGCAATGATATATATTAGGGGATCAAATTTAATGAAGATATAATGGATGTAGGAAGTTTAAATAATCAATAATATCTTTCACAAAATACCAATGGATTGTTCACCCCTTTCCCTATGCACCATTTAAGACATGCACTTAGGGAGATGAAACTCCACAGGTTAATGTAAGAGATAAAGAGTCAGTAAATGATAAATTTTAAAAATATAATGTGTATACATATTCCCGATTTAGAGCTCATCATGTGTCACCAGAGTGTAACATAGGATGGTGCTTTAGGAAAGAACATAATAACATAATAACTAAGCTCACTTAATGTAGTAAAAAGTGGAATATAAGTGAAAATAAATAAACTATAAATACATACCTTCGCTTAATATTTTGATGTTAAAAAGATGCTATATATGTAGTAGGTGATGATAGGTGCCCAATGTGCAAAACAAGAGGCATACTATAAAAATGAGATAAAATTATTATTTTTTTGAAAAATATTATGTTGGCACTGAATAATTATCTATCTTTATAGGATTCTAGAGATTATCTTGGTTTGAGGAAAAAGACTTACAAAAATAAAGATATGGGTAAAATACATAATTTATTAGTTAGTAACTAGAGGTTGAAAAATTTAAGAATATTACTGTAAAATGGTAAATAAATATTCATTTATGCATTTGTTATATTTATAAACCAAATATTTGTGAGTCTAAATTTGGAAAATTGAGAGACAATATACCACACATAAGGAGGTGGACAAGCAGGTGGATGCATCACTACTATAGCCATCATGGTATAGGTACAAGATGCATTAATTGTGAATTTTTAGAATTTTAGATAAACATTAGTTAGATTAGAAAAATTAGGTACTAAGAAAATCTGTGTAGTGAAATTTTCCCAAATAATCATAGGTTTAGATTTTAAAATAAGACAAGAAGTGTGTAAGGGATGAAAGTCAAAATCATTTATTATAGCCTAGTGAAAAATAGCCATGTAGTTTAAATGATATAAACTAGGCCTATGTAGTACAAAAATAATGATAATTTAAGCCATCCAATAGCATACAAATTGGCCAATGTAGTTAAACCATTTTTGGTCAATGTTGTGGAACATGGTTGATGAAATAGGGGAGTAGTAAGGTGGCTAGTGGCAAATGTCACAGCTAATGTAGTTAAACAAATGTATGATGGCATATGTTAATGTTAATTAATGGTTGATGGCATATATGTAAACCAATATATTATAACTAAAGGATGATACAATAGGTCATCAATGATATAATGTTAAATTATAGATGGATGATGTAGTAATGTACATGGTCAATATAATCTAGATAATAAGATAATCAATGTAGTAAAGTACATGGCTAATAAAGTAGGTAATTTGAAGTAAATGCTAATTTTAATTTCTTTAAGTCTAGTTTATTTTAATTTTTAAATAGAGGCCTAATTTATGATATGTTTTTTGAATTTTTATAGAGATGTCAGAGACTATGAAGGCTATTGCATGATATATGGTTAGTAGATCTATTAGAGTGGCCATATAAAGTTGATTTATCTCATTTGAATACACTTGGATTCGATGGTATTGTGGAGATGTGTCATATTCCATTGAGTGTAGATTTAGTAACCATGTTATTAGGAGAATGGGAGAGAGTAAATAATAATTTTTAGTGGTTGGTGGATGGGGATACCATCGAGGTGGCAATCACCTTATAGGATGTCCATGTTATCTTAGGCTTACATGTTATAAGAACACCAATGGTGTGAAATAGATTCCTATTATGATAAGAAGGAATTATCTCTATGGGGGATAGTATTAAATAGATATGACAAGCATTGGTTTCATGTTAGTTTATTTAATGTATATGTATCAACCTTCTGGATATCTATAAGGCTATTATTGAACTTGTGACGACTCATGTGATCTAGCATAAGTTGGATGAAAGGGCTCCCTTGAACATTATATATGTGTAATTATATGTTAGACCATTGTACATTATTTGATTTATGTTATGTGATTTGTATGTATTTAGTGAATGATTTGTAGGGTATATTTTCTAGAGGTGAATAGACTATGGGGTTTGTTAATATTTTTAAAAGTTAGAATATGAGTGCTTCCATATGTATATACTGGAAGAGTTTCCATATGTTTTGGATGATGCCATACCAATATTGCAAAGGTGATAACATGATCATAATTTTTATATAATTGAACATGCACCAACTATATAGACAATGTGATGAGAGTAGATTATCTGAAAACCATATCAAGGCACTAGGGACGCTTAGCCATAATGGCCATCCCCTATGTAGGCAAAAACATGGGTGAGGATTGTATACACATAATATTTTAAAAAAATATCATTTACTGATACTTTATCTCTTACATAAACCTATCAAGTTTTAATCTCTTTGAATCACATATTAAGGGGTGCATCGAGAAAGGAGTGGGAAGAACATTGGTGCTTCAACAGATTTTTTATCCATCATACCTTTTTATCCACTACATTTCCCCTCATAATTAATCCCCTAAGTAATATTCCTCCCAATATCCCCTAACTAAGTTAAGACATATATTTTTTTGACTATATCAACCCAAGTCAATGTAGTATATTATTATTCATTTTAAAAGTCAAACTAGGTGGGCCTGGGTCGATGTAGTTCTTAATTCATGGCATACGTTTCATAATTAAGTTATCCCATGCTGACTTGGTTTGAGGGTAAATGATAAATTTTAAAATTACATTAAGGAAAGTGGATATTATTGACTTAAATTCCAAAAGGTTTTAAAACCATCTATCACTATAAATATAACTCCCATTTTAATCTAATAGAGAGGAACATTCATATTTCACACTATTATTGATCATAATTTTGCTTAAGTATACATTTAGATAAACCATTACTTAGATTTTACCTTAGAGGGAAATATATTATCTTATGGAGTCTTAGATCCAAATAGAAGAATTATTTTAGCCTATAGATGAGTGTAACCATTGTGATCCTTAAAACAACAATATCTTGAAAATCACCATTGGCCAAGGGGGAGATTGAGGCTTTACAGGTTCTATTCAAGGTAAGTATTTATAACTTTAACTCTTTCATTTGGTAGATATATATTTCTTAATTGATAGTTTTAATGTATAACTCCTTATTTTAATCTCTTCTACACTTATAGTGTGGATATAGGGTTATTAAAACTTACATCTTCCACCCTAGATAAACTAGGCCTTCATTTGCCTACTATGGTTCATTACCCATTTTAGTTTTATTTTATCCATCCCCCTTATTTGTGATTTAAGATTTGGTATAACTAGAGTACATTAATTCAATTATTAGAGATCTAGTAAGGGTTTTTACATTATATTAATTTCCTATAGGCTTTGGAACCCTCTCCATTGATGTTATGTGATAAGTGCTCGTATATCTAGGTTTAGTGTATCCAAGTTGGTCATGCCTTGATATAAATAAGTATCTAATTTGTTTTAGTTCATTCAACTTTTTTGAGTATGGATATATTAGTTAGGATAAGTTTCAAATATATCTTAATTCATTACATACCTTCTCGTGAACCTAACATTAACTAAGCATTATTTTTCTCCTTTAACAAACTATATCAACATAGGTTGATATAGTTTTATTTCCCTATATTTATAAGTAGACTATATTGATGTATGTTGATCTAGTATAATTTCTATGTAATTTCAAGTGAAACTACATCTGTGTAGGTTGATAGCATTCCAATTCTCTATGTTTATAAACAAAATTTATCAATACAAGTCAATATAGTTTACTTTTCTACATTTTTTAGTCAAAAAATATATTGACAAATCTTGATTTAGTTTTATTTATTTGATTTTTAGTATTTTCTACAAACTACATCCCAAGTTGACCTATCTAATTTATGTGTTTTATAATAAACTACATCGATGAATATTGATATAATATTAATTATGTGTTTTTCCAATAGCCTACTCTGACGTAGGATGATCCAATTTTCACACTCAGATCTACATTATTTTTAGCCAACCAACTACATCGACCCAAACTAATCTAGTTCCATATTATAGGTAATTATATAACATACTATATCAACCCAGTCTGATATAGTATTATTTTTAGTCAATTATATTAACAAAATTTTACATTGTGTAAAAAATAATTCCACATAGACAACTATATTGATCTAGGCCAATATAATTACAAATTTATTTTCTTCCCTATAAAACTATATCAACCCTGGTTGATATAGTTCTCTGTTTGTATTTATTTTTAGTAAATTATATAAACCCTTTTTGATCCAATTTACTTTATCTATACTATCTAAAAAAAAATTAAATTGGCCTATGTAGATATAGTTGTGTGCATTTCATTTTCATCATAAGGTAGGAAAATTAAATGTCCTTTTTAGCAATTAATTAAAAACTTAATTTTAGGTTGACTTCCTATTTATCTCCATTCACTAAAATCTAAAAATTTATTTTTGACGTTAATTTTTGCCTTTTAATTTCTCTTTGTTTGGATTTGCTAGAAAATGTGTCCTGGTAGTTCTAAAACTACTATCTTGAATGGATATACATTATTCTATTTAAAATCTTTGTCTATTGTTTACATACATAGTAGCATGCAAATATTTCTCCAATACTCATAACCATAGCACAAAAATAAATATGGAATTTAGTTTCCACGTACCTCTGATATTTAGGAAATGCCTAAGATTCCCCCTTTTATTGAGCCTTAGGAAGCCAACCACCCATCTGATTATGTGGTGAACCAGTTAGTGATTACCATCAAGAATTTACTCTCTTCTTACCCTTGAGACCATGTTTAGTGGGTTATGGGAACAATATTTCCTCCATAGTCACTACTCTAAAATATTGGGATGCCACTATTTAAAAGATAAGTATCAAGATCCTAAAAATTAATCACATCCTTTTAGCACATCTACTTGATCTTCATTTAGGAAAAATAGTTAAAATTGCAATTTTTTGCTCGCTATTATATTATGTATTGTAGATTGTATCATCTAGCACTAAAATAGTACTATGATGTGTGTTTTAACTACATTAAACAATGGCAATACAGTTTTCTCTATATAAATAGACTACATTAACCAAGCTTGATATAGTCTATCTTTTCACATTTGTGTCTATGTAACTACATTGAAGAGGACTGATAGAGTTATTTTATTCCACTCTTACTTATGTAACTACATTGACCATGATCGATATAGTAAATTTCATGTTCCTGAAACTTATAAATTTTCCCAAACTTGACTACATCGACTAGGCTCAATATAGTCTATATTTTCACCTTTTTATCCATGTAACTACATCGACCAAGAATGATATAATTTTTTTTATCATTTTTATCTATGTAACTACAAATAACAAGCTTGATATAGTTATTTTATTCCACTTCTTCCTCTATAACTACATCGATCAAGTTTTATATAGTACCTTTTCTATTTCCCTAAGTTGGCTACTACATTTTAAACCCTCCATCTTGTAGTATGTCTTTAAAAATTTTGAACATATAATACAACATGATATTATAGATCTAACCAATTATCCTAAACTTCCTAAATATCATTTTACTTATACTCATGTAGAAAATATAGATGTAATTAAGGTTCATGTGGCCACTAGAACAAAAAATTATGGGTCACCTCCTTCTAAACCCCTTGATTCATTTAACTATCCTCCATACATGCCTATTACAGAATATGAATTTGATCTTGAACATACTATCAAAATGATCACTTTAATTAATAAAAAACACTCAACATAGGGAAAAATATCCCAATTTAGTTTATAACCTCATGATGGGACCCCACATAGGATGTCCTTCACCACCAAATATGTTTTCTATAATATTTGAGGAAAATTAAAGCATAACTTCCTCTATTCCTTCTTATTTTACCTTGCTTAGTATATCTACTAATATGTTGGTCCTTTCATCTAGTGGGCCTACTCAAATTACCCACATCAACACTAAAATTAATACTAATACTAGTGAATCTCAAGATACTACTAGTAAATAAACCATCAACACCAATCAAATCTTATTGAAAATCATAAATCAAATGGCTAATTTCCAAAAAATAATGTTAATCAACTGATGCAAATTAAAAATTAACTTTTATGATTGTAAAGTCATCCTCAACCTACTTAATGAGGAGGGAATATCAAATCCTCCCCACCACCTTCAGATGCACCTGGTAATCTTATTCCTAAACCACCACTCCTTAAAAAATTCATCAAACATCTTCAAAATGAACCACTAATCCCTCAAACTACAAATATAGACATAGGTGGTATTATTCCAACTATAACCTATAATGGATCTACTAATATCACATTATATTTGAAATCCTTTAGAAACTTTTACAAAGACTAGATTGTGCTAAATACCTTTGTTGCTACCAAAAATATAGAAAAAAACTTTTTAGGTGATGCCCTAGATTGGTACAATCAAATCAAGTCTAGCAATATCTCTAGTTTAGAGGAATTAGTCAATGCAATGGTTCAAGAATTTCAAACTAATGATATACCTAAAATAACATAGTTTATTTTATTAATTGTAAATAGGTAAAATCTATAAATACCTAAGTTTTCATTAAAATATGGAAAACCTTATCTAATAAAGTTGACCACAACATGTCAGAAGATAATATATTCCATTTTATCACAAATTATATTCATCCAAAAATATAATACCATGTTAGGACTCTCTCAAAAATATTTTGAAGAAGCCTTTGATCAAGCTAAACATCAAGATTTACTAATAAGATAATTCAAACATTCTCAACTTCTAACAATAACTCACATGATGTAGACACTATAAATTTACACCATTTTATTATGAATAAATGTGTCTTACCCCTTCCCTACTATTTTTACTTTAATTAATATTGTTTTACCATTTACTATCTTATGTTGTGTAATTAAATTTATTAATTACCATTTTAACTAAGTAATTAGTTAACCATCCCTAAATCTAATAAAAACTCCCTAAGTTTATTTAGAAGTAAGTTGCTTTAACCTCTGTAACAACTTATCCAAACTTGAACCCTATCAAAAGCCAATCTAGATTAATTTTAATATGTGATTTAGAGTTGTTAGAAATAATAAGTTAAACTTGGCCCAAATTGATAGTGATCCCTAAGATCAGCATCGATATTATTAAGATCAGCATCGATATTATTAGGATCAACATCAATTTATTGTTAGTCCATCCTTAGGCTAAATGATTATAATTTTGCATATTATGATACTAAATAAATTCCCCTGGAGTATTACAAAAGAATGCCACCCCTATTTTAGCCCATCCACACTCTATCTAAATCCAAGCACATCCCTATCAATGAGACATTCTCTACAACATAGGAAGTATTTTAAGAAGTAAGTATGTTATCTATTTGAATGAATTTTGATTACTATATTATCCATTTATTTTTTGTTTACTATTATAATTTTGTTTGGATAAATCAATAACCAGTTCCCTAAGCCTTTTAGAATATATTAAAGTCCTTCTTTAGGCCCCATATTGAGTTTTCCACCACCCATTTTAAGGATTAATGATGATTACTTAATGATTAAAATTGATTACATAATCTATATTGATTCTAAGACAATTAACATCGATACCTATGTTTTTATTTCTATCTACAACCTGAGACTAGTTTAGTAGTTTTAAGTGTTTTCAATTTGTTATTTTTAAGTCTTGAAATAATGCATTGTTATTTATATATGACCTGGATTGGTGTTATACATGACATGGTTTCAATTCATGACTTACCCATAGTTACTCACCCATTATTCATCAAGCAAAGTGACATTTATTTTGAGTTAGGAATTTGCATGATCGTCTTTGCCCCAACTCTAGAAACCATCACTCAATAACTAGAAGTAATTCAAGAACAAGAAGACTTAGATATTAATTCTTGGAACTGATCTTGTATCAAGTAGTCCACCCATATAACTTATTAATCCAATCTTATCCAAGTTGTCTCTTGTGTGCAGGTAGTCCTTCCTAGCCAAAAATGAGCTCCCACATCACTAAATCAATAGTGTGCATCCCCCATCACATGTATTAATCTTTTAAAACCCTATATCATTTATATTTTTAGTAAGTTATTTTAATTAATAAAATGAACCAGAAAATACTAAAACATTCTGGCACACTTGGTGGGACCCATAAGGTCTCATTGTTCTTGTTATTTTCATTGTGAAATTATTCATTAGTTGCATTTTCTTGATTGTTTTCTTTCATTCAAAAAGAGAAAAATCCAAAAATTCTTACTTTTCATTTTAAGGTTTTTAAAATAATTGCATTCATCCTTTGCTTCCTTAGATAATTCACATATATTAATCTAGGCATATAAATATATTGTAATAATCACACTTTCTCACATAACCATTGAAACAAGCATAGTCTTAAAACAAACATTGAAATATTTTCTTAAAACAAGCATTGAAAAATTTTCTTACCTAAGGTGGACCCACTTGGATTTCATCACCAAGGGGAAAACTGAATCAATGTACCAATAGAGTATAAATATTTTGGCAAGAATTATAAAAGCTAAGCACCCAACACCCTTATCACTATGGTGTGTGAAGTGAGGGGTTAGGCCTCAATACCAAGCCATGTACTCTCTTCGAACCTATAATTAGGCCTCTACCTACCTTCATGTATATAGAGGTTCCCATCCTTAAACAAAACCCAAAACCATCTTTATATTTCCATTTTTTAGTACCATTTTTAACTTTTTTCCTTATGACATTGAAAATTTAGTTTCTTAAAAAGTGAAATCATTTAAGTACATTTAGTTGTGTGTGTGTGTGTGTGTGTGTGTGTGTGTGTGTGTGTGTGTGTGTGTGTGTGTGTGTGTGTGTGTGTGTGTTTGATATCACTAAAATGAGATAATCAAAAGATTATTGTGTGCCTTTTTCATTCCTTTTCTTTATTAATTTCTGGTGCTACATGGTTTTGATGTGATAATAGTCATTGAAACAAACCAAATATCCTACCTCATCCTCATCTATGGAGAACACTCGAGTCCTCCCACTTCTCTTGAGTCTATGGGGGAAGGCATACCCTAGTCCTATGTATAGGGAGATCCATAATTCACTAGTATACTTGATAGTAATCTAATTTCCATTAATCATTACTTTAGTACTCAATCCATATGTATTTAATTTTCCCCTTGTACCCAATCTTATGGGAATGATTTTGGCATGCCCCTAAAAGGACCTAAAGGGTTTACTATAATTATGGTTTCCTATCTTAACAATCCTCCCAAAATAGGTTTAGATACCAACATATTGTAACACTTGAATAATCCACCCCATTAGTATTTAGTAGTCCATATCTGGACATCACCTAAGCCAAAAATGTTACTACAAATCAACTTACGTTTACTCCACCTCTCACTAATTCTCCCTGAAACTTAGTAATTTTAATCCCTACAACTCTCCTACCCATTCAAACTAGCATAGCTTCAAATCTTGAAACCCAACCTTTATAATAGGTGTCCCTAATTGAACCTTTTTATTAGTATATCCCATTGAATACTCCATACATATCTCACTCATAAAACCTAGGGTCCACTTACCTTTACTCATCTCCACAACAAAATATACCCTTGCAAGCCCCATAGTATGTGGTTGCATCCCAACCTATCATGACCACTTCTGTTGGTTATCCCTTGTCACAAAACCTTTTCCACTCCATTCCCTACCTATCAACACCTAAAATAAAATGTCTTTGGGGATATTCCTCACTATAATACCCATCCTGACCTTATGAACATCCTTATGAATAGGATAGAAAATCTAGAAGCCTCTACCTCTAGGAATAAAAATATGCTCACATATGAGGAAATTTGTAATTAACCCATTAATCAAGTCATCCCTATTACACCATACCCATCATAATGGGAACTTACAAAATTTATAAAATTTTAAAACAAGGAAGATCCTTAGCAAAACATTAGAGTGTTTAAACACACTTGTTATCTCATATCTCATGATAATGCTTTCCTCCTAAGTATGTTTCCCATGTCATTAGCTAGACTAGCCTTAGACTGTTACAACTCTATCCCTTAACACTCCTTGTTTTCTTTTGGGAAACTAGCCCAAATATTTTAATAACATTTTTCCATTAAGATCATAAGGAAAATGACCATAACCAACCTCTATGCCATTATATAATTTGATGATGAATCTATTTCAAATTTCATGGCTAGATGGTGAAGTCTTATAAACCAACTTACTTTCTCCCTTCCTCAACAAGTATTAATCAATTTATTTGTGAGATCATGTGTTAAACATATCTCATCAACATTATAGGTTCAATTGTTTAAGACTTTTGACTAAGCCTTTTCCATGGATCATAAACTAACAATCTAAGATTTAGAGGAAGGGAAGGTAAATTTATGTAATAAGAAATTAAAACCTAATCCATATAAAGGGACTAACAATACTAAAACCAAGGCACTATTAATGTTGTGGTGTTAAAATCAACACCTTCATAGACAAAGAGCTAATCTAAACCCTCTACCTCCTAAACGTAAACATAAAAAACTTTAACATAGTTTCTTCCTCAACAATACACACCCTTAGGGGAGTCATATGTTTCCATTTTAGACAAGCTCTTAAACCATTCTATTATTTAATTTCCTCTAGTCAGACCCCTTAATTATTCTCACTCCAAACCTATCCAGTTCATTGAAAATGACTTTTGTAATTATCATCATATATCAAGTCATGATGTCAATAGCTATCAGTACTTCAAAGGTCTAGTTAAAAATATTATTGAACAAGGGGAATTACAATTAGATAATAGTAATTCTCCTCCTAATAAATCCTTAGAATATTTAGACAACTATTCCCCAATCATCCTTCTACGTCTAATTCCATACAAGCAAACTCAATATGCACCTATGATCATGAGACCTATATGATAAGTGTTGAGGTATGTTCTTGTTGGTGTGTTGAGACATTGATGTTTTAATTGATGTCAAAGGTATTTAAATGTCATTTATTTCCTATAGGTGATCTTATGAAGATGTATGATAAATAATCATGATAGATTAAATATGGTTTAGTATATCCTTGAGTTTTTCATAAGGTCTTGACAATGTTGAGATGTGACAAGTTTATGAGTAGTGATTGATTAGTATTAATATGAGATGTCATATGAAATAGAGTTTTGTTTGTGTTAAATTACTTATTGTGATAAGGTCATTTATTTGTTAATTTCATACAAAATAAGTCCTTATAGACAAGGTGTTCATAAAGCCTAGTCTTGCCTTAGTAAAGGCATGAATAGTAAAGCTTAGTGAAGTGAGGGATCTGAGGCTTATGAGAATATGTGTGGTAGTATTTGAGCATGGTATGAGATTTATTGGAATGAGAATGTGTGTTTAAAGTGCATCTATAGTGGTAAGAAGATATCAAAGTGGTATGGTACCTAGTAGGTCTGGTATGTGTATGGACTAGAAATTTTGCAATTAAGTGTTATATTATTTGATAAAGGTGTTGATTTAGTCACATGACTCTCAGAGTGATCTAAAGGGGTATGTTCTTCATTAGTGGTCTTCTCATGGACCTAGTCTTAAGACCCTAGGTAGCATGATGAAGCATTGTAATCAGATTTGGAGGTTTTTGAGCTCATGTGAGTGTGATTTGAGTTCTTACATGTTATCCCAAGTTTTTTGGTGCATTTATAGGTCTTGAGTTAAATAAAAAATCATGAAAAGTGGGTCTTGAAGTCTCTCAAGTGCTAGAATGAAGAGTTACAGACTTGAGAAGGATATTTTGATGCTTGTTAAAAAGTGCGACTATTACATGAGAATCTAAACTCTTAGGGAGAAATGTAAAAGGTTCATAATTTTTTTTTCAAATAATTAGGAGTTGGTTTTAGGGGCATAGTTTTATGAACAAATGTTAAGATTGGAAACTAGTCTAAAACCCTCCTTAAACCCTTATAGTGACCCAAAGGTGAATATTTTATTTTTAAGTTACCAAAATGGATTGGTAAGTCTATTTTTATGATTGGTAAATGTATAAAACTCTTATAGATACCTCCACATGGCATTGAGTGTTCATGAGAGTGAGTGAAAGCTACAAGAAATCACTTGTTTCTCAAAAAATTTACATAACAGGTAGAGTTGATTAAGTCAAAGTTACACAATAGATGGAGGTTGAATCTTGTGACTTTTAATTCATTATCATGGTGGTTTATAAGTAATTTATAGACCTTAAATGTGATAAAACTCATGAAAATGATCTATTACTAAAAGTCCTAATAGTGAAGACAGTGAGAAAAACCAGGCATGAGTGAGAATGAGTTTAGGGATATGTTGCAGCAGATTAGGAAAGGATCCAATTAATTGAGGATGTTTTTAAAGACCTATAACACATGTATATATTTCTTATATGTCTTGGATTTTATTGAAAATTTTGTTCATAAGATGTCTTATCTAGTGAAGATGAGACAATGAAGGTGTAAGGTTCAGAGTTTGGTTTATATATTTCATATTTTCCATTATAAATCTATATATTGGTGATTGGATATGTTATAAAGATGTATAAGGATCATAATCATGCATCAAGACTTATTTTTATGTATACATAGGTGTTGGAATGCATGTTCACCATGACTAGTTCATAAGGTAGAATAACAAGTCTAAGTAAGATTAATGAGTTGGAGGATATTTACACTTAGTTAATGCATATAATGAATATGATGTTATTTTTTATGACATAAAATAACTATCCATTCTTGATGGAAGGTTAAGATTCACTTTAAGTAGTTGAGATATAGAAGACAAAATGGCTTATTTGGTTGTATAAGAACTATGAAAGAGAGGATTAACAAATTGGTCTAGAAGACTAATGATTGACATTAGAACCAATGATCTATTAGTATGAAATCATAAATGCATCATGTATATAAAAAAATCATAGATTAGAGAATATAGAGCATACCTATACTTCCAATTATGAATACATTTGTTAAGTAGGAGCATGACCAATATGGGGATCCATTATACTCTATTAGGGGATCACTTATCATAATACACTATCCTAAAGAGGGTTCTAAAGCCTTCAATATTAAAAAAATCATGTAATAACCCTAAGGGGGTCCTAGGTTTTAATATTTCACCTATGCTAATAATAATAAAGTAAACTAATATAGTTCTCACCAAATCTTGTGGTAGAAAGTGGTGGTTAGAAACTAAAAAAAAACCAAGCATGCATAGAAGACATATAATCACATCAATGTATATAGAATTCTATTGCATGGAACAAAAGCAAAACTACATTATCTATCTATTATTAAAAATGAGAAATAAATTTAGGAATACTTACCTTGAAGATGAACCCACTGAGCCTTAATCTTTCCCTTGGCCAAGGTGATTCACAATAAATTATTGTGGTATGTAAGGATAATAAATACAAATTAGTTTTAGGGTACACAATCTATCAATGCATCCAAAAGAAAATATATGTATCTCTAAATAAATTATGTAACCATAAGATTTACTTTTCAAGTAGAATGGTTAATAATAATATGTTCATTCACAATTACTTCTTATTCACTTCTTTCTTATCAAATGGTGGGAAATGAACTTGTATATATAGGCAGATCTTACCCTAAATCCTTCAAAAAATGTTGGCTGATAGGGTCGATCCAATTGACCCTATCCAATTCTATTCAATAATTCACTAGGTAATGATATAGGTCATCTAAAGGTCAAATTAGCTCTTAAGTGAAAATGGCTCAAAACTATATAGGGTCGACCCAGTCAACCCTGTATAATCGATTGACAAAATGGGATTTAGGTAAGGAAAAGGAGGATAAAGTGTGTAAGAAATTTGACAGGGGTTCAAATAAAAATAGAAAACTTAGGGTAAATTATTTTAGGAGACAAGTGTGTAGATAGCATGTGGCAAAAGGGACAACAATCTTATGAAGCACTAATAGTCTGCTCATGCCTTTCTTGGTGCACCCCTTAAGGCATGCACTCAAAGATATTGAGACTTGATGGGTTCCTATAAGATAAAAAGTTTCAGTAATTGATAAAAGTTTTAAAATATTATGTGTATGTATATGCCCCACTTGAATCTCATCATGTGTTATGTGACTGTAACATGAGATGGTGCTTCATGAAATAGAGTATGATAACACATAACACATATGCTAAGTAAAGTGTAGTAAGCAAAAAAATAAGATAATTTAAAGGATAAAATTGAAAAACACATACCTATACTTAACTTAGTGATTTAGATAAGGAATTATAATTCAATACAAGTGAAGGCATCCAATTTGAAGAACACTAGGTGAACTTGTAGAAGTTAGTGCAAAAAATAGCCAAAAATCATTTTTTTTGAAATAAAGACACGATAGTGTAAAATATTCTCTACATCATCATGAATATATAACATTTTATAGTTCAAAAAATGGATGAGTAAAAACAAAGATAAAGGCAAAATAAGGAATCTATAGGAAAATAATTAAAAGATTTAAATTTTGAAAAGTGATTTTAAATAGGGTGAAATGAAAGTCATTTATTAATTTTCACTTGTGAAGGAGAGAAAAAGAGATTTGAGAGATAAAATGAGCTATAATGGTGAGGAGATGACAAGCTAAGTGAGAGGGACCTCTAGAGGTAGCAACGGGTGTAGGACAGGTAAGCAATTTAAGAATCTTAAGCCAAATTTTGACTATTTTAGTGTTTTAAGTTTTTTTATAAATTTATAATTTTAATCATTTCTAGATGTTGAAATGAAACCAAATTAGGTGATATGGGTAGTAAAAATTGTCTAGAGAAATGGGTTTGAAGGGTTTAGGGAGGAAAATTCTAGAAGACATTTTTTCCATAAAATGTAAGGGGTCGGTAGTGAAAAATAATTGGGTCAACCTAGTCGATCCAATAGGCTAAAAATTGGCAAAATTCATATTGCCAACCTAGTAGGTATGTGTTGACCCTTTACATTTTACAGATTACCAACCTAGTACAATTTTACAACTAATCTAAAAAATCTAAAATGATAATAGTTTGGGAAATAAGAGGGTTAACTTAGATTTTTAAGTCAACTAGGTCAAAAATAGGGAAAATTTGGTCAAACTAGGTTGACCAAAGAACCAAAATAGTATGAAAATGTGTGTAAGTGGCTGAAAGAGTGATAGAATGACCCATAATGACCAACTAAGGGTAAAAAGGGGTGAGTAGGCTAAAAATAGGTTAAAATGAATAAATTAAAGTAGTTTAGGATTATTTCTATAAAAATAATGTATTTTGACTAAACATGACATGGAGGATCTAATACATCTTTTATTATTTCCTAATTATAGGGATGGCTCATATTCTAGTGAATAGTAGATGTGTCATGGCTATTGGATCTAATGGATCATTTAAAAATAGGAGATAGGGTGATACTAATCTCTTTAGGTCTAGGTGGAATAACAAAGATGTGTAGGATACCCTCACAATTGCATATATTAGTCATGTTCTTGGGATGCTAGGAGTGATTAACTAACACCTTCAAGTGGGAGGTGGAGGGGGATATAATAGAGGTGGATATCATCCTCGAGGATGTACATGCCTTCTTAGGATTTCCAATAATAGGGACACATGTTATGATTGGGATACTAGATAGTGATGAGGAGAGGAAAGCCTTAGTCATATGGGCTATAGGCTCAAACACGATATACTCAGGCCAGAGCGTGAGTATGTTTGACATGGATACCTCATAGGTTCCATATATTTAGAAGGATATGATAGTAATTATAATAGTATGAGTGTTATGTCACAAGTTAGATGGTAAGGTACCATTATTCATGATAGCCTTGAGCCAAATGATACTATAAAAGAGAGTACTATATGATCTAGGGTCTATCATCTGGGTCTAGCTCATACATGACATGTATGGAGTGCTAGTTAGAGGGCAAAAGTATATTAAACCAATCATATTATTTATGACATGGATATATGAGAGGTTTTCCATGTATTAGCTAAATGGGTTACCTCATGTGGTTAAAGATAGGCCACCTCAGGTACTAAGATGGAGATAGGACTAGGTAGCATAGGTCATGCCGCATGTGCTAATATTATAGATAGTGAGATGGGAAGACATAGTATGGTATCCTTATATGCACATAGCGATTTCATAAATGAGTTAGGACATAGTTTAACCAATTCTAGCATAGATGAAGGTGACATGAAATTATACTTGGTAGATTGAGCCTTATCCACTGGCATGAGTATCATGGCAAATGAGATTTCCTCACATAATAGCATTGATAGTGGTGCTTATGTTTTGGGCCCAACATGTTAGAGAGTTACAAAGGAGAGGAGGGTTAGGATCACCAATAGTGAGGCTGATGCTTAGGCCACATCATGAGAGACCATGGATTAGTCAAGCATGAAAGGAAGTGGAGTGAGAGGATATGGATTCAGAGGTGGAGTACTAGAGGTACTACCACTAGCTCCATATTAGGATGAGTAATGACTATCAAGGGTATGGCATTGATGGAGGTAATAGGAGTAGGAGATAGCAGAGACCATGGATATCTTAGAGGACCTAGTAGGTGGGCTAGGGTAGAGTTAGACTATAGAGAGACCACTTAGGCGTAGGCTAAGATAGAATTGAGCTATGATTATAGGATTTATTTTTAGGAGGTGATCAATAGAGGAGGTTCTCAGAGGGTGTGTAAATGGGGAGACTATGCTCAAAGGTCATGAAAATGGTGAGACCATACTGCTTGATACATAGATAGGTAAGAAAAGATGATTAAAATGTTGCTTAAGCTTATTTTTAAATATACTAAAGATAGATATATTTTGAGATATAATAGTGATCTAATTTATTTGGTTTATTTTTTACAGGTGTAGCAGAGGATGAAGAGATAGGATGGGGGTCCCTTGTGAGGATAACACTCCATAATTACCTAGATGAGCCATTGATGCCTATGGACCCACTAAATTGGAGGACCCTAGGGTGCCATCTACCTCAACTCAAGTGAGCTAGTTTAGACTAGTTGGAGAGGCAATGAGGTAGATATGATCATATAGAGAGAGGGTGCAACCACCAATAGAGATTGGTGTAGGTGAGACATAGGCAAGGTAGGCCTTGGATAAGGAGAGGGATGCACATATAGTTATAGTGACATAGATGATACATACACATGCCTAGGATAAAGTGATATAAGAGCAACATAGAGCAATACATCTAGTGACCCTGACCTAGTAGGCATAGGTGAAGGCTTAGGTAGCTCATATATAGGGGTAGGTATTAGGACTAAGTCCTAGATGACCTCATTATAGCATTTTATTTAGAGGGGTCAGACTGAGGCATCTACAAATGGTGTACATAGGCCACGAGATAGATAGGATGGGGCCCAACCATAGATCTAGAGCATTGTATATGATTGTATTATTGTATCAAAACTCATGATATATATATCTTTATATCACATGTATTTATCTAGTTGTTGTATATTCTATAAGAAATATATGAGGTGTGGTTTATTTTCTAGCATTATGTAGAACATGTGCATGGTTAAAAAGAAACAAGCAAAAAAGACTTGGTAAAATATAATCAATCAAAGAAAATGTACTACACACTATTTCAAGTTGGGAAATGTGTAATAATAATAAAATGAGTAAGTATAAAGAACCAAAGGGGTGATAAAAAAGAAGGCAAAAATGAATTTCTTTTTAAACCAAACAATTGACACCAAATTAAAACAAGTAAAATCACACTAAATCACATTGAGAAGTATAAAAATAATGTCATAAAATGGAATTCATGTAAAAAGACAAAATGGTATAAAAGTAAATCAATTAATTCATTCAATCATATTATATCATGTTGGGAAGTATAAGAGAAAAACAAAATTGGTGAAAATTGGTCTTAAATTTATCACACTAATTCAAGCTAGGAAGTATGAAAAATTCAAGAAATGGTTGCATTTTTACATGCAATCATAAAATAGGAAAATAAGAGAGAAAGGGAAATTAAGTAAACATAAAACATAATAATTCAAAATGGGAAGCATGTCAATGACATGTAACTTCATAATAAATCACATCTTATCTCATATTTGACACATGTAATTTTGATTGTGACTTGGATTATTGGAAAATTTTGAGTAAGACCAGGTTTTATCCATGGTCTTATACTACAACTCACAAAGGGAATACCACTGAGGTGGAATAAATTTAAAAATTGGGTAAATAAAGGATGTGTGTAATAGGAAGGTATAATGTGGTAATTTGTGAAGATGTCTAGGTCCTATCAATGGTCTTAAAAAACAACTCACAAATAGAATTTCCAATGGGAGTGATCAATGAATAAAATACTATTTCTCAAGAGGAAATATGAGTAATGTAGGAAGTGAAAAAAGGAATGTAAAAATCATAACTTGGGAATCTTATAGGAAGATATTAGGAGATAGGAGGCATACTAATGACATGAGAAGGCACTAAGTGACTAGTGACCATCAATGTACAAAGGAAAACTATTCACTATAGACACAAAGCTATGTAGAAAATAATCATGCTACTAAGATCAACTCATGAAGGTAGATTGGTATATAAAAATAAAATGGACCTACCTTCCCATGATGTGATTCCCATTTTTTAGGACCCCTTATAGATTCATCAGCATTCTATGAAGATTGGGTACTTACATAAGAAATTAGGTAGCACTAAAAGATTTTTTATTCTCCTTTTCTAATCTACTAGCCTACCACCCCAATGGACCTTGGATTTACCTTGAGGCTAATTGTGGAGTTTGAGTTTCGACATGAAGAAAGAGATGTGCTTTGAATCATATATTTTAGAGTGATTTGACTTTATTAATATTTTTTCCTTTTGTATCATTGCCTTTTGTTTAAATGATTTGGATTTTGCATGTTTTTTATGGCTTTTATGATTCCTCCTCCATACAAACTTGGAATGACCAATCATGAGAGATAGAGTGATACACATGAATGAGATGTAGGCTTAGGCTAAAGGAAGCTAAGTAATAAAAAGAAAGACTGACTAGGACATTTAGGCTTAAAAATGAACCAGCATGTGATCTTAAGTGTCAATGATTTATATGTTTAGTTTTAGAAAAAGGGGAAGAAAGGGAATAAGGAGATCTAAAGTGGACCGGTATAAGGAAATTATAATGAGATTAATTATTTTATAATTGATCACATGGTAATATGAAATGACCAAAGGGAACTGAGTTTGTATAACCAAGTCACAATGACAATTAGCCATGAAAAAATAGAGATAAGAAAGCAAAAAACCATAAAGACATAAGAAGGGAATGAAAAATAAAGGAAGAAGGAAAAAGAGATCAATGATAAAGAAAGACATATAAAACATAATCACCATGTAAGAGAAATAAGAATTTGACATAGTGTCAAATGATATAATAGATAGATAAAGATAAAATTAGATCATACATCCAATTTAAATGTAAAAGCACCATGCATGTGCTTATAAATACTAATAAATATACCCACACTCATTATCTAAAACATCAGATAGATCTCTGTTAAGTTGGATGTGAACTACTACTAATGTTTTATTTATATTGAATGAGAACTAGGAAAATAATTCTAATCTAATCTCCTCCACAAAAAAGTATGAATTCTATATGGTTGTGTTGAGGAGGGAAATTAAGCAAGGGATGCTTAGGAGAATGCATTGGAGTAGGCTCTATGGGAGATGCAAGAATCACTAGTGAAGAAGAATCCAAAGGTGAGGGAAGATCCATGGGTAAAGGAAGATCCATAGATGAAGGAGTCATGAGTGGAGGCACAAAAGGTGATGAAGGGACCATAGGAGAGGATGGAACCATAGGAGGTGTAACCATGGGATAATAAGGAGGATCCTTCTTGTGGGAATGACCTATGGGAAGAAAGGTAGAAGGTCTAACAATAGGTATAAGGTGATCCTTAAGGTGTTGTTGAAGGATGAGGTAATGATCAGTGTGATGGGTGTCAAATTTGTGTCACAAATAATACACCTCACCATATTTAGGTATATATTTAGGTAGAACCTTTAGGAGAGGCATGGTTTTATCTAAGGACTGAGGAGAAGAAGGATGCCAAGTATTAAGATATTTTCTTAGCTTACAATAATGGGTGGATGAATGATTATATGTTTGATGGAAGTAACAGATGTGCTTGTGAGTGGTCTTAAGAGAAGAATTCACAAGAGGAGGTGTAATAGGAATATAAAGAGCTATAGAGAATACTCATCAACCCATTTAGTGGGAAATGGAGTCATGTAAGGCAAAGGAAGAAAACCATTACCAAGGGAAGGTGGTGGTGGGGAAGGAATGGAACTAATATTAATGGAAGGAGAAATGGGATCAAAAGTAAGGGTAGGATTAACAATATCAAAAGTAGGAACATGATAAATTATAGCAAGATAAATAATGGTCTCAACTATATCAAGAATAGGAATGAGTTTCAAAGTGGGTTCCATTATGGGAGTGGTAGGATCTATAGAATGCCTAAGAAGGGTCACATTCATCTCAGGAGTAAACTAGCTATGATGGTCAGGGTACCTAGGAAAGTGGTAAGGCCTTGTCAGCATGATCCATGAGCATAATCCTATAAGGTTCCTCAAAAAATATAGGTTTCAGCACCATCTCTACCCTATAATAAAGATGAAAAAAATTAGGAATTACAAATGAGGGAAGATGGGAAGATATAAAAAAGACTCAAATAAATAACAATGATAACTAAGAATCTCAACATCATGAGCCTAAACAAGACCACCTAATAATGGATCATCTAAGGAATAACCATCATCATAATCAAGGAAAAAAATTTGGGATGGGAGATTAGTGACCTTAATAATGGGATCCCATTCATTATAACCTATGAGAAGGTTGTTAGATATAGGTGCATAATGATTAAGAAGGTCCTCAGAAGGAGGAGACAAAGTGCATTGGAATTTTTTTTGATAAGAAGGAGAATGTTTAGAACAAGTTTATAAATTTTATTTTGAAGATGAAATAGTTGGTTCAAGTTGATTTTGAGAATTGGTAGAAATTTTCATAAAATCTTGATTATTATTAATGTTAGAAGATGGAGGAATGGCATAAATAGAATGGGATGTGTTATCCAAGGGAGAATTAGGAATTATATTGTCAAAGGTTATAAGGTCATCTTAACCCAACTCATTAAATGAGTTTAGACACTTGAAAACTCCACACAATATCTTTCTATGTCAAACTACCTTTTGACCTTCATCCAACCTCGCATTTAGGGGACCACCTAGTCAATTAGACTCATCTACTAACTTGACCCTATCAAAACCCTAACAAATTTGGATAAAAAATTTAATTCACCCATTTTATCTTACTTTAACTCATTTTATTTTAGCCCCTCAACCATAGATGTTTAGCCTAACTATAGTTGGTTAACTTGACTATTGACAGGCAGGTCCCCAAGCCTGCTTTAAAGTAATTACCAGTTGTGTGTAAGATAAACATTAGAAAATTTAGTAACTTCTTTGTGTAAATAAAATCAGCTTTAAAACATTATAAATTGGCAAATTTCTCCCCTAATAAATTAGTAACTTCATCTTAATTAGCAACTTTATCCTACAAAAGGAGAAGAGGATGAAGTGAAAGAGATCCACAAAAAAATCATGTATATGTTATCATATTTTTTTATGTAGGTATCCAGCATCCCTTCAGCAAGAAAGTAGCATCATTGGAGACCTAAACCTCTATCTACATCACCTTTGGAGGTTGAAGTACCATCACTTTAGCTAAATTACCTCAGCCCTCCACTATCAAGTTACAAGTATCTTGTGCTTGTTTTCATTGTTACAAGTTATTAGACCTCTTGACATCTTATTCTCTATCTCATAAAACTATATCAAAACCCCTACTTTCCTATTCATCATTATACAAATCCACTTCAATATCCGCCTAGAACACACAAGCAACCATTGACTATTATCCCAACCATCGATGGTTACCTCAACTATCATCAATTACCCAATCATCATTAATTATCCCAACTACAACTGATTCACTTGACCACCACTAGTTGACTATTGTAGAGAATAATAGCAAGTCATTTTTAGACCCTTGACCCTAACAAAATCCTATTTTTTGCATTTTTTCCTATGCATAGAACCTATTCTAATTTTTTGACCTAATACCAATTTCCCTAGCATAAGTATTGACCTATTTTTGTGATATATAATCATTTTCTAGAACAAGCATTTTATTTCCTTCTTGCATAATAATTACTTTTTTATTATTAGATGTGAGTATCTTTTCCTTCCTTTATCAAATTTAATTTTTGTCAAGGAGTGGATTGAGAATCATCTTAGTAAGCTTTCATTTCTTAGATCTAGCATATGCTATGTAGTCCACCCTTCATCTTTGTCTAATAAGTAAGTTTTGTTTAGTGATTTCTTATCTATAGGTTATTCCTTCCAAACCAAAGTGGAGTTCTCACTATCATTGAGATTCATGTGCATACTTTATCAAGTATTCTTCTACACACCCTATTACTAGTTTCAATATTTGCTTCCAAAATTAATAAATGAGTGAAATTAACTAGAACATTTTGGCATGCCTAGTGGGACCCAATTCCCTTTTTTCTTCCTTTATTATTTTCTCATCGAATTAAATCAAAAAAAAATTGGGCTTAAAATAAACCTCTTACATACATTGATTTCCTTCTTATCTTAGTTCATATAGTAAATTAGAGGAAAAAGTAATTAATCATAGCTTTGTCACTTGATATCACACACTAAGCCAAACCACAAAATAATTAATACATCAAAACATATCAGAGATAAGGCCCGACTAGGATTTCATCACTTAGTGGCAACCTTACCCTTTCCTAATTATCCTACTTGGATTTCACCACCAAGCAGAGAACCAAGTTAGCTCTTTGGTTGAGTATAAACTCTGAACTTGATATATTTTGGCTAAGCACCTGACACTCTTACCATTATGGGACCATGAAGTGAGGGGGTATGCCCCAATACCAAGCCATGTACTAAAGTTCAACATATATCTCTCTCTTGATAACATAAAAAACTTGAAACCAACCTTAGATTGCTTCTTTAGTATTTGATCTACAAGCCAAATTCCCTCTTCACACTTTCTAAGGCATAAGCAAAAAATGATCCAAAAGAAATCCTAGGTTTTAACGCAATTTTAGTGTATGCATTGTTTGCCTTGAATTCTTTTCTTTTGAATGCTTTTTATTTGAGGTGTGAGTTTCATCATATTATTTTCTCACATGGTCTTTACTAGACAATAACTAAAAAACCAAACTGATCAACCACCACCTTCTTCTTCCTCCTCCATGGAATACAATTTTAATGATGAGGGTTCACCTCATCTTTCTGCCCCTCCTACTAGGATCCCAATTGTTTCTAAGGGTGATGAAGACTTTTCTACCTTCCTTAACAATAATCCAATTACCCTTCAAAATTATCTTAACAACTTACCTCACCGTACCTCTATTGCTTTGGTTCCTCCTATAGACACTCCTTATGGTATGCCTCCCTATCTTATGGTGGGTACCACCTTAACCCAACCCTTGTTGACCCAAGCCTCTTCTTTCTCCAACATCCCATTTAATACCACTTCCCAAACCCAATACAATATTCCAACCTCCAACCAAACACCTCCTACGACACCCAACACTTCACATATAGGTTCAACCTTACCTCTAGTTACCTATACTCCACCTACCATGGGGTTATATTCTACCCCTATGTCCACCCTTCCTTTTATTCAAACCACTCTACCAACTTCTACCCCATTTACAAATTTGGTGCTTTCTATACCTCAAACACTTCCACCCATTAGCACTAGAGTCACCACTCAACCTCAACCTACCCAACCTCAACCCCCTACATTAGAGATCCCTCAAAAAGTACCCACAACAACCTATCAATATGTTTCTAACCCATAAGGGTACATAACACCTTCCACCCAACCATTTGTGCCAATCAATCCTTATGTGGCACCATCTCAACCTCTTGTCACCACTTAATAATATGTGGCTTCTTCTACACTTTCTATCACTTACCTAAACATAGCCACCACCCAACCTCAATAGAATGTGCCCCTTAATTATGTATCTTTCTAACCCCAACTAGATTTGATTAAGATGTTAATTGATAAAATGACCAACTTAGAGTCATATATCTCCACTCATAACCTTTTATCCTATGATCAAATTTGTTATGAACACATTCATCCATTTGTCCCTATCTATGCTTATCCTCCTCAATGGAAATTTCCCAAGTTTTCCAAATTCTAAGGCAAGGAGGACCCCCAAAAACGTTTGAGATCAATCTACTAATATTTTTATTTAATCACATATGATGATGCTCTCCTTATTCGAACCTTCCCCATGTCCTTGTTTGGACCCACCCTTGATTGGTATAGTGTTATTTCCACACACTTCATATTTTATTTCTCCTAATTGGCCCAAATATTTTTATTTCATTTCTCAGTAAATATATCTAAAAAAGTTTCTATTATTGACCTCTATTCCATTAAGCATTTTGATGATGAGTCAATTATTGATTTTGTTGCTAAATGGAGAGGCCTCATCAACCAACTTACTTTCTCCTTACCCTAACCCAAACTAAGTGAACTCTTCTCTCAAGGTTGTGCCAAACATATTTCCCCCATTATTCAAGTTCAAACCTTCAAGACTTTTGATGAGGCATTCACCATGGCACCTAAACTAGAAAACTAGGCCATTAACGAGGGAAAATTAAAATTATAAAACAAAAATTCTAGCTTTAAATCTATTGACCCTTCCTCTACCAAAACCACCAACCAATACAATACTAAGGTAAAATCATCCACAAATTTAGTTATTCTAAAAAGCACTCTACCACTAGGTATTAACCAACCACCTTGAACCAATTCTTTAAACCCTCCTTATCATCAAAATTGACACCAAAACAGAGCTCCTCTAAAACAATATACTCCCATTGGAGAATCTTATGAATCAATTTTGGATAAATTACTCAAATCCAACCTCATCCAAATCCCACCAATTAAACCACAACAATAATTTTATGTTTCTCACCCTATACCTAGGTGGTATAATGAAAATGACCATTATGCCTTTCATCATGTTGTAGGACATGACATTAATATATGCAATACCTTAAAAAGTCTTGTCCAAAATTTTATTGATAGTAGAGAACATGCATTTCATAATCCTAATCCAACTCCTAATCAGTCCCTTGACATTTTTTTCAATCCTTTTCCCAATAATACTCCTTCCAACCAACACCATGAAAACTAACCCAAATCATCTCACTCTCATGAGGTACACACAATCAACGTTATTAATAACAAGCCCATTGTTGAAGATATAATTACCTCAATCACCCAAATGGAAATAGTAAACTCACCTCCTATTCATATGGATACCCAAATAGAAGAATCAAACACCCCTCTCTCTTCACTTGATGATACCTTAGCCTTATCTACTTCCCCTTTGATGGAAATACCAAAGGAAACAACCCTTGCTTTAACCATTCCATCTTCTTCCACTCCACCTAGTCAAGTGGTATAACTTCCCTCCATTCCTCTAGATAACCACACAAAGGAGACAACCACAACCACTCCTTCACTTGGGGAAAACACACCTATCTCCCCCATCTTCAAACCATCCACACCTTCTTTGGAAACTACCCCAAACCAAAAGAAGGTTACCTTACTTACCCAACCACAAATTAAAAACCAAGATAGAGAAATCATTCTTTCTTCTCCAACAAGGGGATTAAGTTTTAAAACCAATGACAAAGGAACCAAAACCATCTAAAAGCCCTTTTATAAACTATTATAAAGTTTAGAGTTCATTTCCCAACCTAATATTGATAAAGCCACCTTCTAGTATTGACTTGGACTTCCTTACCAAAGCAAACCCAAATCCTCAACTTCACTAGAATTCACCCTTAAACCCATTATCTCTTAACCAAATACCTCTTCCAAAATTGTAAGTGAACCATCAAAACCACCTATGCCTAAAATTTCCAAATCACCTTATGCTTATTTCACCAAACCAATCAAGAACCTAGGCATTCTTCCCATACCTAGTCACACTCACCCCCTTTTGAGGTTGGACTTAACCTCGTCTAGTCTACCAAAGACAAATCCAACTAAATTATCTAAGAAGGTAGATTTACCCAAATATCCACCTTGAAATAGACCCATATCACCATTTTCCCACTTACCTTCCATATTAGGACCCCATCCTTATACCATCCTAGTTACCTATTCTTCCTTTAATAAACCATCCCCATTTTCTCCATCTACACCCTTCAAACCCTCTAATTATCCATTATTTTAAACCAAACTATCTACCTCTAATTTCCTACCTATAGTTAAACCTTCATCATCCAAATCCTTTACATCAAATTCTCCAACCCCCAAACCTACCATAACTAAGCAAACCCAACCAAAAACACCAAATAAAATCATTTCTCCAACCATAACTCCCATAATAAAACCTATGCCCAAGAAGTTTCCCACTCTTTAAACCAAAACTCCATCACCTCCAACACATTTGTTGGAATCCTATTCAACTATCTTATAGAAGTTGTTCCAAACTTCATCCATTATCTTACCACCTATCAAACTATTCTACCCTTCCAATACCAAACCCTCTTGGTTTAATGATAACTTGATTAATGCATACCATAGGGCACCAGGACATGACACAAAGAATTACAAATCTCTCCAAGAACTTGTTCATATCCTATATAATGAAGATGATATATTATCAAAGGAACCCTTATTACCCCCACTACCAATCTTACCATCAACCCAACCTTTACCTACTCTCCCACTCTTACCCCAGGATGAGAAGGAGGAACTGAAGCAAGTATCAAACCTAGAAAACCCCCTTATATACACTATTCATGTGGTTACCTAATCTCAAGACCAATAAAAAGATAAGGGGAAAGCCAAAACATCCATTCCATGGACTTACCCTTTGACCCCTCAACCTTTTGAACAAAACCAAACACCTGTGCCTTCACTTATGCCATTTTGGGACCTTCTACCTCTAACCCATCTAAATCCATTTACCACATCATGTTGAAACAACTTCACCAAACACTAATGAAAATGAGCCTTTATGAACTAGTCAACAACTTACCGCACCATTGCCAAACATTAATCGAGGCTTTGTAATCTATAGAAGTTCAACCAGATGATCCTTAAAATGTTGAACCCTTTGTTATATCCCTCTAAATTTTTTCTCTTATCACCTTTCAAGATTATAAAATACCTCTTGCTAATCTCCAATCTTCCCCTTTTCATCATGACATACATCAATCAAACCTACATCAAAAGGCTTATGATTGATAAAAGAGATAACATCAATATTATCTCCTCTTATGCATATGACCAGCTTAAAATGCCTAAAAATATCATGTAAAAAAGTAAAATAGTCATTCCCTCCTTCAATGATATCATGGCCATGACCTTAGGTATCATTTTCCTCCACATCCACTTGGGGCCTCACACCATTCTCAAACTATTTTATGTTATAGAGGGACAATTCTAATATAATGTGTTACTTGGATGCCCTTGGATCCTCGCTATGAGTTACATCCCTTTCATCCTATACTGATGTGTCAAAATTGAGCATGAGGGATAAGTTGTTACCATTAAAGTTGATCTTAGTCCCTTCACCTCTTGTAATATGACATATCAACCTAATGATGTTCTTATTCCTCCATCCACATCACAACCAAATTATAATGAAACCACCCCATCAACCAAAAACATCAACACTTCTACTCATAATCATGATGAAGCATGAACTAGCTCAACCATCCCTTCATCCCAAATTCTAGTTGAGGACTCCTTGTAATCCACATTTCAACATCTCTCTATTAGGGAATTTCAATACTTAGCCTTAGATGATCTCCCTTCTTTTCAAGAATATGGGAACCTCAAATATGACCCTTCCTATGATTCTAACATTGAAACCATCATCCCTTTAGGGCTCTCCAATAATAAAACAAATTTTGTCTATGGGGGACTGGATCAACTACTTCTTACTCCTACCACTACCCCATTTATCCAACCATTCACTACTAATTTTTCCTACCTAGACAAACCTACATTTTCTAAATCTTACCTTTATAAGTGAACTTGGAAAGGGTTTAGCCTTGGCCTCTATGAATAGGGACCTCATGAGTTACCTATAATTAAAGCTTAGAAACCTCATGAGTGGTTTGGCTTTGGTTCATACCACCAGAAGAACCTACATCACCAAATCTCATTGGCACCATCTATGAAGAACCTCCATCCTCACCAACCCCATATTCCTCCAAATATAAATACTCCAATATCATCCCAACTAACTTCTTTTTATTTTGATCAACACTATTAGTTTGGATCCTTTGACCTATCAAAAGGATGGCCAAACTAAAACCATTTCTCTCATCCATATTGAAATGATTGAACATGATTCTCCTACCATCAACACCATCTCATGTCAAGGTGATAATTCCATTATCACCTACCTCAGTATAGGGAATTCTTCAATTCATAAATCTCTCCCTCATGAGAACCAAACTATGCTAAATGAATCCACTACTAATGTCAAATTAGGAACTTAGGATAACCCCTATATCATCAAAATCAGCCAATCTTTAAATTATATGGAGCAAGAAGACTACACTTATTTTCTTTGAGACCGCAACATAGCATTTGATTGGTCCTACCAATATATGCCTAGAATTAACCTTCTATTTCCCTCCACAACATTTTTATTCATCCTAAGGCTAAGCTAGTTTGATAAAAGCTTCATAGAATGCATCCTCGCATAGCCCTCCTTGTCAAAGAAGAGATTTTGTGTCTTTTATCTATCAACTTCATTCAACCCATCGACTGTCCATAATGGTTTTCTAACATCATTCATATCACCAATCCCATAGGGGGGCTTCATCTCTGTATCAACTTTCATGACCTCAACCTTACTTGCCCAAATGATGAATTTCCTCTACCCTAAATCAACCAAATTGTTGATCTTACAATCCGTCATTAAATGTTATCTCTCATAAATGGTTTTTCAAGATATAATTAGATCTTGATTGCCCCTAGATATTAGCATAAAAGTTCATTTATCACTCCATGTGGGACCTTCTACTATAGGGTCATGATCTTTGGACTAAAGAATGCTAGAGCAACCTATCAATGGGCCATGACCTATATCTTTCATGACCTCATCCATATAATCACATAGGACTATGTCAATGATCTCCTTGAGAAGTCCAAACACTATAAGGATCACCTAGATATTATTTCCATCATCTTCAATCGCCTTATCCATTATCATGTTAGGCTCAACCCCAAGAAATGTGTTTTTAGAGTTTTGTTAGGAAAACTTCTTAGTTTCATCTTCTCTCTATGTGGAATCTAAATAGACCTCACCAAAGTCAGCGCAATCTTGGATATGCCTTCTCCAACCAACCTTATGCAAATTTTTAGTGTATAGAGTAAAATTCAATCCATCTATCATTTCATTTCCCAGCTATTAGATAAATGTCAACCCTTCCACCACCTCCTAAAGAAAGATACCTCCTGTAAGTGGACCAAGGAATGTCAACAAGCCTTTGATTTAATCAAGGAGTATCTTGTCTCCCTGCCTATCCTCACTCCTCTTAAGGAAGACTAGCACTTTTACCTATATATATCTACCACTAATCATTCCATAGGGGTTATTCTCACTCATCATGATAAACAAAATAAAGAACACGTCATTTATTACATTAGCTACACACTTATTGAATATAAAACTCAGTATACCCATCCCAAAAAACTCTACCTTGCCTTAGTTTTTGTGGCCTCCAAACTCTGTCACTATCTTCTTAATCATAAAACCTATGTCATCACTAATATTGACCCTCTCAAGTATATGCACTCTAAGCCATACCAAAACTAGTGTATGGCTAAGTGGCTCATGATCCTATTTGAGTTCAATTTTGAGTTCCTTATGAAAAATTCCATTATAGGATAGGTCATCATTGACCAATTGGATAAAACTCCTCTACTAGATAATCAACCTCTTCTTCTTACCTTTCTAGATGAGTCCATTGCAACTCTATCCCTTGAACCTACCTACCAAATGACCATGTTTTTTTATGGCTCTAAATGCCAAAATGGTGGGGGTGTTGGGTTATTCTCATTCCCATTAATGAGTAACAACTTTCCCTTTCCTTTAAACTTGACTTTGAATGCACCAATAACATAGCCAAATATGATCCAATTTCTTTTACAAAAGTTTTTCGAAGTTAAGATTTCCCATACCTATAGAGAAGGTAACAGGGTCGCTGATGCTTGTGCCAACCTTGGGCAGAAATTTTTAGGTTGGAGGGTGTGGTAACAAGGTGTTCATATTCCCTTAAACATTAGGGAGATCATTTAAAAGGAGATGACTTGTCAAGAATGAGGTGTATTGATGACCCTAAAAAGACCCATGTTGATACCCCCAGCTCCTTTACGAGCAAGAAGGGCAAGAAGAGAAAGGTTGATGAAGAGGAAGAAAATATTAAAGAGACTATGGATGGGACCCATAGGAATCTAGGCAGGGCCATGGGGGGCCAAGGTGGCAAATCTCACAAGCCTTCCAAAATTAATAAGGAAGGATTCCCCTCCAGAGTGTGAAGGTCAGGGCAGATCGTTGGTAAATTAGCCCCGAAGGCTAGAATGATTGATTATTCAGAAAGTGCTTTGGAAGAAGCAACCCAAGAGGAAGAGTCTGAGGAGTTGGAAATCTAGGAAAATTTAGAGGACACTGGAGGGAAGCAAGCTACTAGGGATTTTGAAGTTACTGAGGAGCAAGGTGCTGACATTATGGGAACTACTAATAATAAGGGGAAAATATATGTTGAGGAAGCTGGTGAGGGCACTGAGAATGAGATTGATTGGTAAAATAAAATTGGGGCCCTGAAGGACTGCATTCAGAAGCTAGAGAAGGTCTTCACCAAAGGGCTTCGTAATACAATTTTGTTGAACATGTCTATGCTGGAAGTGGTGGGTAATACTAGGTATGCTAACAACATGGAGAATGAGAAACTCAATGATCTTATCAAATCAATAGTTATGTAAGGGGAGACCTCTCTGACTCTGGTCTTCCCATGGCTTGTGTTTTGTTTTTGTCTATTGTTCTCAGCTATGCCGTCATCTCTCTAAAGGCATTTTTTGTTTGTTTGACTTCTTGTCTTTTTTGACTATATAGGGTTCGGTCGCTGGTTTGCCACCTTACTTTATCAAAAACATAGACAAATCTGAATCCCTAGTCATAGGTCTCCAAACCACTCTAGATTTAGGAGTCAAAATAGTCAGTGTCTTTGGTGAATCCCAACCAGTCATCAACCAAGTCATAGGATCATATTAATGTAAAAATAATGTCCTCCTAAAGTATAAAAAAGCTTGTAGATGTACTCTTACCATCATTAGACCATTACCTTATCTAGTCAGTTCCTTGATCTACTAACAAATTTGAGGACATAATGGCTTCCCTTAATTCCCAAATCCCATTTCAACCTACCAAATCTAAACTATTTGTCACCATTTATCAATTCATCACACCTTTATATATCAGTTATGATATACCTACCATTTGTAATGTGGAGACATCTTCTTTTGATATTTGGTATGATCAAAATTTTGACTACCTTAACTTTGGCATTATCCCTCCCAACCTTTTGAAGAATGCTTGAAGATATTTTGTTTAGAGTACCTCTCATTACACATATTAGGTGGAATCCTTTCTAAACATGGTCTGGAAGACATCTTTTTTTTCCTTCATAGTCATAAATCCTCTTATGCCATCAAGGAAATACATGACAGAGTCTATGGGGGACACTTTAGTGGCTTGGCAGTTGCTAAGCGTATCCTTTTCTTGGGATACTATTAGCCCACAGTTAATTAAGACTGATGTGATATGTAAAGAATTATGTCAAATGCTAATAACATGTTAACTAACATCATAGACTTCCTCATGTCCTTTAAGTATCCAAAGAGTATTGGCCCTTCTCATAATGAGGTCTTGACCTTATTAGGGAAATCAATCCTCATTCTTCACAACAACATTAATACATCATTACCACCACCAAATATTTCACCAAATGGGTGGAGGCTATCCCCTCTATCTCCACCAAAGATGAAAAAATTATTAACTTCATCAATCATCATATCATCTACCACTTTTGTGTTCCCCATAAGATCATCACTGATAATGGAAAATCTTTTAAAAAATAGGAGGTCCAAAGTCTCTATGACACTTTTGGCATCACATTAAGCTTTGCCTCACCTTATCATACACAAGCCAATGGATAAGTGGAAGACTCTAATAAAAATCTCATCAAAATGCTCACCAAAGTAGTCAGTGTTTCAGGTTAGGATTGGCACTTGCATATCCCTTTCACTTTATGGGCCTACCACACTAGCATTTGAACCTCTATAGGTGTTACCCTTTTATCTCTCATCTTTGGAGCTAAACCAATATTGCCTCTTAAAGTCCAAGTTTCCTCTCTTCACATATCATTGCACTAAATCCTTTTTGAGAGTGACTATCATCAAGAACACCTCACCCATCTGGAACTCCTTGACAAACATCACCTCATAACACTTAATCATCTTCATGTCTATCAAGAATGAATCAAATGTGCATATAATAAACACTTGAAAGAGTAAGAGTTCAACATCAAAGACCTCATCTTTAAGGAAACCAACTTATAACTAATATGGATATGAGAAAAAAGGGCAAGTTTGCTTTCAATTGGCTTGGACCCTATATCCTAACCCATAAGTATGGATTAGGAGCTTATCATTTATCCACTCTTGAAGGTATAACAAATTTTGAGCCTCTTCATGCTTTGTATTTGCATCCTTTCTATTTTTGAAATAAGGATTGACCTCACCTATGTGTCTAACTTAAGCTCATTGTTTCTATACGATTTTCGTTTTCACATTCAAAAAGGAAATGAGAAACTAGGAGAAATGGTCTAAGGCTTATATGTACCTGGATGAAGTCTTGCGCACCAAATTCAGACATTGTGAGAACTCCTCTTTGGTTGTGGAGGATGACACCTATAGAAGAAAGAGACTAAAACAAAGAAGGCGTTAGATGAGGAGATGGTGGGCTGCCAAGCAAAAGCTTGATCCCAAAAGTACAAAAACTTCCTTGAGGGAATTCAACCCACTGATTGATAAAAATAATGTCTAATAAAAGGCAAAATTATAAAAAGACTAAAATGATTAAAAACTAAAATAGAAATAGAAGCAAATGCTTACCTGAATGTTGCTGTTAGCCTGGTCATAGTCGCTGACACCGGTTAGTCTGCCGACGTCGATTGTCAATGTCTACCGACATCAGTTAGTTTGTCGACATCGACGGGGGTAGTGGTCTCTACAACTAGCATCAGTCGGGGTGATGGTCTTTAACAGAGGTTTGGTTAGGTCTGGATGGGTTTCAGGGCTGTGGACGGGTCTGAGAAGGAGTTTGGGCCTTGTTAATGGTCTGTACAAGGGTCTGGGCAGAGTTGCAGGGACAATGGACAGAGTGTATGTTCTAAAAAGGGGGATAGAGGTGGTAAGGATATGGGAAGGCCTCTTAGCCTTTTCAAGAGGGAGTCAAGTCTGGTCTAGCTGATAGTCTAGTTTGGGGGGTGATATTACTTAGAAGCAATAACTAAAAACATAATAAAAACACAAACAAAATACTTACCTGTGGCTTGCAGAAGGAGTGATGTTGGTGCTTGTACTAGTTGATGTAGAAGACTGATGCAAAGTCCCTATTGTTGCTATAGCTGGTGTAGAAGCCTTGTGAGAGAGAGAATGAGAGGTTTGGTGGATTGAAGACTAGAAGATTGGCTAATTGTTGAAGGTCGAAAGGCAGATTGAAAGATTGGAAAAGCGGATGCAAAGATTGGAAAATCAGATCCGCATTTCGGAGGTGAAATGCAGTTATGAAAGAAACCAACGGCTTTAATATCACTGATGTCGATCGACAGTTGACCGACACCAATGACTGGAAGGCGGGAAAAAGGCTAAAAATAGCCTTTTATCTATTTTCCCAACTACTGGGTCAGCGGGTCAGGGGAAGAAATGGTCGAAGGCGGATTAATAGGCATGGGAAATGAGTGGGATAAGGGAAATGGGGTCTTAAATCATTTAAGACTTGGCAAGGGGTAGTGGAGGGGAAGTTGGAATAGGTCATTAGGGTGATAAATGAGGGTATCCAAGGGCAAAGAATCCAAGGAGAGGAGAGGTGGCATGGGTGAGGTGGCAAGGGGAGAGAGAATTATTAATTTAAAATAAGATAATTATTTTAAATTAATAAGACATAAGTTAGGCATGGTTAGAATTGGAAAGGGACCAAGGGGACCAAGGGGGGAGTTGACCAAGGTTTAGACATGATTTCAGTGTCTACATTTGCCCCTTTTTGTCTTGGTTATTTTAGATGAACTGCAAGACAAAAATAGGAGTTGGTTGCCCCAGGTATGGGATAAAGTTGATTTCATTTTGTTGGTTATTTAAGTGAATTACAAGACAAAAATAGGAGGGTTGGTTGCACCAGATGTGGGATCAGGTATTCCCCCTCAAAGCGGGAGTCAAGGGAAGGTAACCTAAACTCAGGTGCCGATTTGACAGAGAGTGGATGAAAAATGGTGAAGATGGAGTGTGAACATTACAAAAGTCATGATTGTGCGTATACCACTTCACGAGATGGTCAGATCAAATTATAGCAGGTAAAGGTTGAGGAGTGCCAAAATTGAAATAACTGGGCCCCAGCATTTGGTTGTAGCTGATCGGGTTATTCAATCTAAGTTGAAGCTCCGATGGTCATCGTGTTCTAGGTATCCTAGGCTTAGGAAGTGCTCCTGGAAACATGAAAATGTCACAAGTAGTGGGGATCAACCGGCTTGCAATCCTATACTTATGAAGGTTTAAATGTGGTCTACGAATAATTCTGCTAACTAGTCATGAGGTAGCATACACGCAAAAACAACCAAGGCAACATTTGTCTTGGAAGTGTCAGAGTCTGAGGAGATAGGCATGATCTCCAATGTCATTGGTTGAGGTGGATGGATGGATGAAGGAATGGCTAAGATAACCTTAGAAGACCCCATGTCAACTGAGTGCTGCCTACATAGCCCCTATCATTAGGGCCTCAGGCCAATGTAGTTCTCCCAAAAAGGGAGGAAGAGGGTCAAAGTTATGAATTGTTTTGGTCAAGGTCAAGTCATGGTCAAAGGAGGATAGTTTGTCCATCAATTAGATGAACAAACAAGGGTGGTCGAGCTAACCCCAGAAGATGTCATGTCATCTGAGTGCTACCTACATAGCCCCAGTTGTAGGGCCTCAGACTAATTTAGTTCAAAATAGGAGTCAAAGTTATGGATTGTTTTGGTCGAAGTCAAGTAATGGTCAAAAGGAGGATATGGTTTGTCCATCATGTAGATGAACAAATGAGGGTGGTCGAGCTAACCCCAGAAGATGTCATGTCATCTGAGTGCTGCCTACATAGCCTCAGTCTTAGGGCCTCAGACTAATGTAGTTCAGACTAGGAGGCAAAATTGGTCGATAGGTTGGTCTGGTCATGTGTTGAAATGATGAGGAGAAAAAGATGTTATAGCCTTTTGCAAATGGTGTATTTTGTAACATTGGTTGAGGTCTTTCATCCCTAGCAATTTTCCATATTCATGATGGATGTATGCTAAAAATGAATTGAGTCTATTTATGCTTTAGCAAGTAATGGTTTATGCTTAACATAAATTATGTGGTCAATAGTTTCCATGTGTATTGGTGTCCATAGAAACTATGTGAAATGGACTATGTGAGTGGTCTGAAAAGAGTCGAGTTGATTGGGTTTGACAAGTGATAAAGTTTGAATGTGACCAAAGTGTAAAGGAAGTGAAAGGCATATTCACCCTTTCATTGACAAGGACCAAAATGATAGCATAGATAGGGGTTGTTAAAACCAAGAGCCCCATTCATGCATTACGTCGTTGACCATGGGTTGTGTTAGAGTGGTAATCGAATCACTTTGACATTAAAGTGAGCTCGAAGTCCCTTGAGCAGGTGTTATGATAGGTGAGGATAGGGTAACCCATTTTAGAGTAGAGATAACCTTGCCCTTTTTTTATAGGAGACCCTGAGACAAGTATAAGCCAAGTCCATGACCCATTTTTTTTTCTTTTTAGTGCAGACTGATCAATGCAAGAAGTCTACATAGAGATGTCATTTTGCTTTGTGGTCATTTGTGAAGTTGATCGATGTGGGAAGCTTCTAAGAAAGTGTTGTTTGTAGCAAGATTTAGTCATAGCCATCCTTTGAGGGAGTGGTCTATATTCTGCTTTATATATATATGAGGGCTTGGAATAGCTATCCTTTGAGGGAGCAGTCTATTAGCTACAGTAATGATAGTACAACTATCCTTCGAGGGAGCAGTCTGCTTTTTGATTTTGTGACCTTGGATATTTTGACATCTTGATTTATTTTTGACAAAATTTTGAGTCATGGATAAGACTATAGAAGTTCAAGGGCTCTCTTTTATTAGGACAAAGCATTCATACTTTATAAAAGGGTTACATAGGGTTTGCTTTAGGGAAACAGGGTTGAAAGAAATGAGGATTAAGAGGACAAGCGTTGCTCAAGGTATGAGCTCAAGTTAAATGTCAAGTGGATGAGTACTCGACTAACAATAGAATGGTCATAGATGCAAGGCATTAAAGGGCTCAGGTCCTGATAAGTCCCTGGTCCATGCTTTTGCGTGATGATAAGGTCCGAGTCAATTAGGAGCAAATTTTCCCCATTTGCCTCTTCGAGATTAGTCATGTGTTGATTGATGATGCTAGATGTGAAGATGATGTTTGGTCGATGGTCAGTCGAGGTTTGGTTGTTTGATATTTGGTTGATGATTGGTCAATGGTTGGGTTGAATGTTTGGTCGAAGAGGTTGGTTGATGTTTGGTTGAGGTCAGGTTGAATGTTTGGTCGAAGATAGGTTGAATGTTTGGTCGAGGTCAGGTCGATGCTCGTTTGGTCAAGGCATGGTCGAGGTTTGGCTGAGGCCTAGTCAAGGTTTAGGATTAAAAGAGTGATTGATATTTAGTTGAGACTAGGTTGAAAGGTTGGTCAAGGCTTAGATGAACATTGAATTCCCCCAGCGGCTAGGGAGAATGTTTGATAGATTGGTCAAGGTCGGTTGATGCTTGGTGGTCAGATTGACTATGTTGATGTCGAATAAGGGGGTTAAAGGTGGCAAAGGGACCATAGTCTGGCGTGGAGATCCTGATTTAGGTGATGAGGTTTGAGAAGCATGGGTTGGTGTTGATGATTTGTCGAAGGGGTGGTCAATAGGATCCCTAATGAGAAGGGTATCCTTTTTCTGGTGTTGATGAACGACAGCTTTAAGAGTGCAACAATGATCAGTGTCATGTCCCAGTTTGTGATGATAGTGGCAAAATTTGGAGTTGTCGAACCAAGATGGTCTTGATTTGAGAGTTGATGAGTGGGGTGGTGTTGAAGGTTTGTGGATAATATGGTCAAGAAGAAGGATGTCTTTCTCCAAACATTGGTGAATGACAACCTTGAGGGCACAACAATGCTCGGTGTCGTGCCCAAGTGTGCGATGATACGCACAAATTATAGTATCATCGAACCAGGGTGGTTTTAGTTTGAGAGATTGGTATGGTCTAAGAGGTGGGAGACTGATACGAGAAGACTGCAACAATTGTCGTAACAGCAAGGCATAAGAACCTGCTAATGGGTCTACGTGTCTTGTTGTAGTGAGGGTTGATGACTTTGGTTTGAGAAGTGTAAGAGGCATTGGTCATACCATTGGTTTCATGGGTGGTGTAGCCACATGTGTAGATGGCACTTTGGTGGTGATAGGTGTTGGGTGTTTGGGAGGAAATATACGTCTGATGGGTTGAGGGGATAATGGAGGTGACTTGCCTCTGTGAAGTATGGGAGTAGGAAGCACTCATATTAAAGTGGATGGATGTGGGCCCAAAATTGAAGGTAATGATGAAGGTGGGGGAGGAATCCTCTAGTGTGGTTTAGTGGCTTTTTTTGGTTTGGGTTGAGGGCCACCATTGTGCGAGGTGAGGTTAGACACGGGTTTGAGTTCATATGTGGATGGAGGTGAGTGAGATGTGGCAATCTCAGGCAAAAGGCAAGAGGAAACCATGACTAGGTCTTCCTCAGTCGAAATGGGTGAAGAGACAAGGTCTCCTCTTGGTGGAGAAGGAATAGGAGAGTGTGGATCCTCAAGAGAATAGAGGGCAGGGGTGATTGTGTCTTCAACTTGTGGTTGAGGAGTAGGCAAGGTAGGGTCCTCCATTGGAGGGAGGAAGGATAAAGGTGGTGGGGCTAATGGCATAGGTATGGTCAAGGCATCCTCTAATATAAGAGAGGTTGATGGAGGACTAATAGGAGAAGAGGATTCTTCTACATGTGGAAGAAAAATAGGGGAGGAAGGGTCTTCCACCTGTGAAGGAGGTTGGTTAGGGACAAGAGGCGAGACTGTGTTGACCGTGTGTATGTCATGCTCTTGGGGGTCATTGGTCATGGTCTAGACATTGTTTTGGGTAGGAGGATGGTTGGGAAAGGGTTGTCTGAAGATGTCAATATTTTGATTGGGAGGTGCATTCAGGTTGTCTAAGACAAGATCCCCCTTATCTAGCATATCTTGAATGATGTTTTTGAAGGTTTGGCAATTGTTGATGTCATGTCCATGGACGCAATGATAGTGACAGAAGTTGGCCTCCTTATACCATGTAGGGAGGGATTTTGAAGGGTCAAATTGAGGTGGTCAGATTGGAGGGAGATTGAGGACCCCCTTCTTGACAAGTTTTTCCAAAATGGAGCGTATGATTCTCCAAGTGGAGTGTATGAATGCTGGATGTACCGTTGTTGGAATTGTTTGGTGATGCTTGGAGATGTAGAAGGTTAAGATTGGTCAGTTGTTGTCAAAGATGGTGATCTAATGACCAAAATGTTGGCCACTCCTTTGGATTTGGAGTGGGAAGAAGAAGGTCTGGAAGAAGAAGGGTCATTAGTTCTTGCGTTAGTATTATGCATTTTGACATTAGTTGGTGCGGAGTTCAAGATTTCGAGCCATGGTGAAAGCGTCGTCAAAAGTGCAGAATGTTTGAACCCACAAGGTGGAAGAGATGTGCATGGCACATGCTTGAGAAAAGAGCTTGATGAGCTCAAGTTGAGGTAAGGAGAAGGAGAGTTGGTTAATCAAGCCTCTCTAACAGGCAACAAAATTGACTATTGATTCGTCGTCAAATTGCCTGATGGAGTAGAGGTCTGTGATCGAGACTTGTTTGGTGATATTGATAGAAAAATGGTCAAGAAATAATTGGGTGAGTTGAGTGCATTAAAAGATAGAATGTTTGGTAAGAGAGCTATACCAGTCAAGGGCAGGGCCAAAAAGTGACATGGGGAACGTGCATAGAACTAACGCATAATCATGGGCTATGAGGTAACAAGCATGTCTGAATGCTAGTAGATGTTGTTGTGGGTCTTCCTTACTCTAGAAATGAGAAAATTTAGGAAGCTCCCACTGGTTGGGGTATGGTCATATTGGGATAGAGGGATGAATGGGTTCATTGCAAATTTGCTCATATGAGAGGGCATTGTGTGAACCAGAAATAGAAGCTTCAAGACTAGACATTTTGTCCATCAACATTTTGATGAGATCTAGTGACGAATTGGCAAATGGGGTGCCCCCTAGGTTTTAGGGGGCTTGAAAGGTGCTAGAAGGGGTATATGATGTAGTTAGTTGTGCTTGTAGGGGCACAACGTACTGATAACTAGTCGTTGGGACAAAAGTGGAGGCCAAGGGTGGTTGTGTCATGAAGGTAGAGGGCATAAGTTGACTAGATACTACCAAATATGGTTGCGTGGTGGCATTGGTAAAAAGGGAGGTAGACACTCCTACATTTATGGGTGCAAGAGTGTGTGGAGTCGAGACAATCAAGTTTTGGTATGATGTAGAACTTGGTTTAATTGCGTATGGTTGAGGGGGTAATGAAACCCCAATGGAGGTTGGTCTAAAAATAGATGGGGAGACCAAACTTTGCATATTGGCCATGGTCGGGTTAATGGTTGAGGCAATAGTTTGAGTCATAAAAAGCTGGGTAGCAGATGGTGTTGACATCATCACCACTTCACCTGAAAGGTCTTACGTTTGGTTTCTTGCGAGATAGTTTTGGAGGGCTTTGACATTGAGGTCTAAGAATCTTTCAAAATCTTGGTCCCCTTTAGGGACAATGGGGGTCTGAGTCGGGGTCGGTCGAGTAGGAGTTCTTTCGGTCTCCGAGTAGAACTCCATTATAGGACTGGTTATGGATGGGGAAGGTGGAAGTGGTTGATGGATAGCGTGGTCAAGAAGAGCCTTGGTTTGACTGCATGTCAAAACCATTCAAGGCAAGAAGGGTTAGGTTTCAAAAACTATGTTTTTTAGTTTCAAAAACTCAGAATGTGGTTTTGGCAGAAAAAGGGTCGGGTTTTAGGCTACTATTTTAGGAAAAAGGACTGTGACAGTGACCGACATCAGTTGAAAAACCAATGTCAGTGAGAACATATGGCCAACGTCGGTCAGATAATCGATGATGGCAAAGAAAGGTTGCCGATGTTGGTGATAAAACCGATGTTAGTGACTGTGGTTTCTAGAAACTCAAAAAATTTGAATATTCTTGGAAAAAAGAAGAAAAGAAAATGTCCTCACTAGCTCAAAAAAACCAAATGGGAATAAAAAATAGATGGAGACAGGCAGATCCTAAGCGTTAAATCCTAAGAATCAACTTTTAGAATCCTATTGGCTTATGCCTTAAAATGTGTTTGGGAGGTTGGCTTGCAGACGGGTCCTAGAAGTAGTCTAGAGCTAGTTTTAGGTTTGTTTAGGCACTCAAGAGTTTGTGTTAGGTTCCGTACATGGCCTGGTGCTAAGGAGCAAGCTCCCCTCACTTCACGAGCCCAATGATAAGCTGGTCTCACTTAGCCAAAATATATTTTCCCTAGAGATTATCTTCTACCAGAGAATAGAGTGGGCTTTCCCCTTGGTGATGAAATCCAAGTGGGATTGCCAGGACAGGTAAGGTATCTACTGGGTAATGAAATCCCAGTCGGGTCTTGTCTTAGGTGAGTTTTGATGTTTGATTTGTGCAAGTGATTTGGCTATGTAACATAAAGTGGACTATGATTAATTCATGATGCGGTTGTTAATTACTATATGTGGACTAAATATGCATGCAATCAAAAATGAAATTCAATTAATTTTAAGCCCAAGTTGAAATGTTAGTTCAGATGAAAACAAGTTGAGAAAAGGTTGAAGAGTATGACTTTTGACTAGTCTAAGATGCAAGAAAAGAATGAAGAGTTCTTTTTAATCCTGCTAATGGTGTCTTTTAGAAGATAGAAGAAAGAGATGAAAAGGAGAAACCTAATGCACCCTATATGAAAAGAAAGAAAATAACCCAAGGAAGGCCCTAGAGTCCCACTGGGCATGCCAGAATGTTTCTATATGATTTTTGCTTTCACATTCAAAAAGGAAATGAGAAACTAGGAGAAATGGTCTAAGGCTTGTATGTACCTGGATGAAGTCTTGCGCACCAAATTTAGACGTTGTGAGAACTCCTCTTTGGTTGTGGAGGATGACACCTGTAGAAGAAAGAGACTAAAACAAAGAAGGTGTTAGATGAGGAGATGGTGGGCTGCCAAGCAAAAGCTTGATCCCAGAAGTACAAAGACTTCCTTAAGGGAAGCCAACCCATTCATTGATAAAAATAATGTCTGATAAAAGGTAAAATGATAAAAAGACTAAAATAATTAAAAACTAAAATAGAAATAGAAGCAAGTGCTTACCTGAATGTTGTTGTCAGCCTGGTCATAGTCGCCGACGTTGATTAGTCTGATGACGTTGGTTGTCAATGTCTACCGACGTCGGTGGGGGTAGTGGTCTCTGCGTCCAGCATCGGTTAGGGTGATGGTCTTTGACAGAGGTCTGGTCAGGTCTGGATGGGTTTTAAGGCTGTGGACGAGTCTGAGAAGGTGTTTGGGCCTTGTTAATGGTCTGTGCAAGGGTTTGGGCAGAGTTGCAGGGATAATGGATAGAGTGTATGTTCTAAAAAGGGGGATAGAGGTGGTAAGGATATGGGAAGGCCTCTCAGCCTTTTCGAGAGGGAGTCAAGTCTGGTCTAGCTGATAGTCTGGTCTATGGGGGTGATATTACTTGGAAGCAATAATTGAAAACATAATGAAAACACAAAAAAAATGCTTACCTATGGCTTATAGAAGGAGTGCTGCTGGTGCTTGTACTAGTTGCTAATGTAGAAGACTGATGTAGAGTCCCTGATGTTGCTGTAGCTGATGCAAAAGCCCTATGAGAGAGAGAGTGAGAGGTCTGGTGGATTAAAGACTAGAAGATTCACTGATTGTTGAAGGTCGAAAGGCGGATTGAAAGATTGGAAAAGTAGATGCAAAGATTGGAAAACAGGATCCGCACTCTGGAGGTGAAATGTAGTTATGAAGGAAATCGATGCTGGCAATATCGCTGACGTCGGTCGATAGTTAACCGACGCCAGCAGCTGGAAGGCAAGAAAAAGGCAAAAAATAGCCTTTTATCCATTTTACCAACTGCTGGGTCAACGGGTCGGGGGAAGAAATGGTCGAAAGTGGATTAATAGGTGTGGGAAATGAGTGGGATAAGGGAAATGGGGTCTTGAATCATTTAAGACTTGGCAAGGGGTAGTGGAGGGGAAGTTGGAATAGGTCATTAGGGTGATAAATAAGGGTATCCAAGGGCAAATAATCCAAGGAGAGGAGAGGTGGCATGGGTGAGGTGGCAAGGGGAGAGAGAGAATTATTAATTTAAAATAAGATAATTATTTTAAGTTAATAAGACATAAGTTAGGCATGGTTAGAAGTGGAAAGGGACCAAGGGGACCAAGGGGGGAGTCGACCAAGGTTTAGACATGATTTCAGTGTCTACACTCATCCTTTGGTCTATGCAATCTTCACTTTATTTCACCTACATATCTCTAATCTCTTAGAAATAATTTATTACAACATAGAAAAGTGTAATTATCCACCATAGTTATAGCCTAATCCTAAACCTAGGTACCACAACTCACCCATGGCATGGTTCTCATGGATGCTTTTAATCTATAATTAGATTGAATCCCATGATCAATTGTCTCTCAAACCACTTTCCCCATTTATCATTGAAATTTTGTGCTAAATTTTTACCTCCATAAAGGTAAACCTTTAATATTAAATAGACTTGTCCATGTCTAACACACATTCAAAATATCACTTGCATCTATATCTCTAGCATTATCAACTACTCCCTTGAAGGACAATTGCCCAATAATTAAAATTCACTTAAAAATAGATTAATCCCTTGAAGGATAACTATACAAATCTAATTTTAGACCACTCCCTTGAAGGATGGCTAAGGAATAATAATTTGAAGCTTCCCACATTGATCAACTTCAATAAATTATCAAAATAACAAAATCAAAAAATAATCCTATGTCAAAATTAAAGTAAGTAAGCCACAATTGGTTCTTATAAGTGACATTTGTAGACTTCTCACATCGATCAGTCTACACATTATCCCATTATGCCATGTCATGTCCCCCTTTTTAGGTGACATGTTCTGAGTTCATGGTTAGCCTATTATGCGACCTTTGTAGGCTAATAAGATGGATAGAGGGTCATAATGGAGCTTGGCTCGACTTTGATTCACAAGATTTCTACATTTGATTTTCATTCAGGGTATTTCAGACACATTTGGCCTGAGCTCCTACTTTTTAGGGATATTTGATATGGAGCGGAGCGCCTTTATTGTGGTATGGTTATGTGCGGAATCACTCCCTGATTCACTAGCTTCGATCGGTTCGTCGATCTGACATGTATTGAGGGAGATATTAATATTTGATTGATTTAATCAAATATTAATTATTTAGCCTAATTTTAATTAGAAACCCTAATTCTAATTTAAGAAAACCCTAATTAGGGCAAGCACATCTTTTGAGGGTATAAGGGTTTCTCATGGAGGCCATTGTTGATTATGTATTGAATATTGATATTGATTTTGAGAATTTCTTCTGTGAAGACTGAGCCTAGGGTTCAAGGATTCCATTTGCATTGGAGAACGTTCCCTCTTCAGTGTGTGCAATTAAGAGGCTGTGGAATATCAGCTGATCTATTGCCAAAGTGTGAGATAACTTCATCCAGAAGTTATCACAGAATTTCAGGTTTGAGAGATAACTTCACACAGAAGTTATTACAGATATTCCAGGTATTTCTTTATTTAGTTTTGATTCAATAAATTATACAGCTAGAGGTCTTCTATGCTAGAAAAGTATATTTCAGATTAGGGGTTGAAAACAGGGAAGTTGTGCGTAATTGGCGGCCATACAAGGTCCGTACAGGCCCGTACAGATCAGCTCAGGAACCGACCTCGGCAGACAGAGGGTTTCAGTGACCGACATCGGTCGACTGAAGACCGACGTCGGCGATATATCGACCGACGACGGCGACTGTGTGTCGACACAGAAGGGCCAAGACTTTCCAGAATTCAATTTGCACTTCCAGATTTGCAAAGCCAGGGTTTTCAAGACTGTATTTCATATTTATATGCATATTAGAGGACTGCAATTGTAATAGTTTAGAAGGACAAGTGATACAATCTGTAATTTGTTATTAAAAAGCTATATTATTGTGATTATTCTGAGTTTATTCAACAGCGATTATATCTTGGTTCAGAGTTTTTGTGTTGCTATATTTCCTGTTTAGAAGGGGATATTACAGTGGTATCAGAGCTAAATCTTGCCAGCCTGAGGGTCTATAGATCTTATGCAGCCACAAGAGTTGGGACCACACAGGTATAACACACGCAGCCGAGCCTTACTTGAAGGTATCCAGTTGTTAGATCAGAGACCGATCATCATGAGTGACAGACGTGAGGGCAGCCCACCCAGGGGCCACAGGTATGATGTTGATCAGGCCACCAGAGAGTTTCAGCGTGCTATGATGATAAGCCAACAGCAGATGGCTCAGACACTACAGGGACTTATGACCATGATAGAGAGAATGAATGCACCTGATGGATAGAACAGGGACCAAAGAGATGATAGGAGTGCTACGGTTAATCAGAGACCACAACAGACTCACTCCAGGACAGCTGATAGACCTACACGCCCTTCATTTATTCAAGAAGAACCAGAGGTACCAGCAGATGAGGAGGCAGGGAATTCTCCATTTGCAGATGTTTACATGGCTGCAAATGATGAGTGGGACTTGTTACCTCCTCATATCCAGGAGAGAACAACCTTTGATCGTTTTGTCAATTTGAGGAGAGAGCACTATAGATTGGCTAGACAAGACAGGAGACCTAGAGTCCAATTCAGTGAGCTACAGAAGGCTACTGGTAAGCTTTCTTTGACTACTTTTGATGGCAGCGGTAAGATGACAGCTCAAGCTTGGGTTCATAAGCTTGACACCTTTTTGGTGTTGAGACCAATGTCAGAGATAGATGCCATCAAATACGCCACTTTGCACTTAGATGGAGTAGCACATGATTGGTGGTACCATGGTATGGTAACACTTCAGCATAATCAAGTGACAGAGTACCAGGACTTCGTGGATAGATTGGTTGAGCGGTTTGACAGGAGAGATCCCGAGGTTTACTTCCGAGATCTGGCACAGTTGAGACAAACAGGCAGCTTGGAGTCCTTCATTGGTGAGTTTCAGAGATTAGCAGTCATGGTACCCAATATTTCAGAGCGTAGATTGGTAGTTCTCTTCATAGAGGGATTGACAGAGCCATTGAGGGGTTGGATCAAAGCCTTTGATCCTCCTTCATTACAGGTAGCTATGAGGAAGGCACGTGATATGGAGATGGCAGCCCCATCCAATAAATTTAACACCAAAGGTACTTCTTCTTCTAGAGACCATAAGCACTCCCACGGGGATACGGAGAGACCGGATTTTAACATAGATAAATCCGGAGTTAAAAATGATTCAAAGGCCAATCCAGCAACACCACCTTTGGATCGTGAGGCGCTTAATGATCTACGCAAGAAGAAGCTTTGCTTCTACTACAAAGGACCATATGATATCCATCACGATTGTCCTTTGAGGCCTAAGGGCAAGGCGAATCATATGATGTGGATATATTATGAGGAGTCAGATTCTGAGGATTCCGAACAGCATAACAGTGCTAAGGGGGCAGAGGCAGAGGCTTCAGGGCCTAATGTAGAGGCAGAGTTAGAGCTTCACCTACAGGAGGCCCGCATATCCAGCATACAGTTAGATGAGTCATTTAGACTCCGTGGAGTTTTGGCAGGGCAGAAGGTTATCACCCTTCTTGATACAGGAGCCACTCACAATTTCATAGATGCTAGGTTTGTGGAGAAGCGTGGACTCACTACAAAAGGTTTTGAGGGCATCAGAGTTAAGGTAGCTGATGGTCACACTCTTAAGTGTGAGCGTATGATTAGAGACCTCCCATTGCGCTTGAACAACTATGAGTTCAACGCTGATTATTATGTGGTAAACATGGGGGATATAGACTTAGTCTTGGGTATGAAGTGGCTTCATTCATTTGAGGAAGTTACTCTTCGTCTCAAGGACATGGAGGTTCTCTTTAATGTTGATGGGATGACACATATTCTTAAGGCAATACGGGGCAGCAGCTTCAGATATATGTTTTTTCATCGGATGGAGGTACCTATACCACATAACATGATAGAGGGTGATGACAAGAGCACATTGGCACTAGTACAGGAGAGGTACGAGGACGAGCTTGGTCTTGAGGTGAGCTCAGTTCAGGAGTTGTCACATGTGGTGAGGACTCAACTTTTTGTTACAGCCGGATCACAGGTTGATGATGATATTACTATTTCTAGTCTTCACTATCCAGTTTCATATATTATTCAGGTAAGGAGTTTGCTTGCTGATTTTCATTTATGGATTGGATGTTGGAGTGCTTATCTTAGTACTAGAGATGATGTGACACCATTACATGAGAGTTGGGATGGACATGGCATGGGGGTCGTGTTAATTGACAGTGGTGGAGGTCAAAATTATATTTGGGATCCAGGTGGATTGATTGATTTGTCATATAGTGATTGCTTGAGGGCAAGCAATTTCAGGAGGGGCAGATTGTCATGTCCCCCTTTTTAGGTGACATGTTCTGAGTTCATGGTTAGCCTATTATGCGACCTTCGTAGGCTAATAGGATGGATAGAGGGTCATAATGGAGCTTGGCTCGACTTTGATTCACAAGATTTCTACATTTGATTTTCATTCAGGGTATTTCAGACACATTTGGCCTGAGCTCCTACTTTTTAGGGATATTTGATATGCAGCGGAGCGCCTTTATTGTGGTATGGTTATGTGCGGAATCACTCCCTGATTCACTAGCTTCGATCGGTTCGTCGATCTGACATGTATTGAGGGAGATATTAATATTTGATTGATTTAATCAAATATTAATTATTTAGCCTAATTTTAATTAGAAACCCTAATTCTAATTTAAGAAAACCCTAATTAGGGCAAGCACATCTTTTGAGGGTATAAGGGTTTCTCATGGAGGCCATTGTTGATTATGTATTGAATATTGATATTGATTTTGAGAATTTCTTCTGTGAAGACTGAGCCTAGGGTTCAAGGATTCCATTTGCATTGGAGAACGTTCCCTCTTCAGTGTGTGCAATTAAGAGGCTGTGGAATATCAGCTGATCTATTGCCAAAGTGTGAGATAACTTCATCCAGAAGTTATCACAGAATTTCAGGTTTGAGAGATAACTTCACACAGAAGTTATTACAGATATTCCAGGTATTTCTTTATTTAGTTTTGATTCAATAAATTATACAGCTAGAGGTCTTCTGTGCTAGAAAAGTATATTTCAGATTAGGGGTTGAAAATAGGGAAGTTGTGCGTAATTGGCGGCCGTACAAGGTCCGTACAGGCCCGTACAGATCAGCTCAGGAACCGACCTCGGCAGACAGAGGGTTTTAGTGACCGACATCGGTCGACTGAAGACCGACGTCGGCAGAAAGCCGACCGACAGATACCGACGTCGGCGATATATCGACCGACGACGGCGACTGTGTGTCGACACAGAAGGGCCGAGACTTTCCAGAATTCAATTTGCACTTCTAGATTTGCAAAACCAGGGTTTTCAAGACTGTATTTCATATTTATATGCATATTAGAGGACTGCAATTGTAATAGTTTAGAAGGACAAGTGATACAATCTGTAATTTGTTATTAAGAAGCTATATTATTGTGATTATTCTGAGTTTATTCAACAGCGATTATATCTTGGTTCAGAGTTTTTGTGTTGCTATATTTCCTATTTAGAAGGGGATATTACATGCCATAATTGGTTTCTATATATGGCCTTGGTGGACTTCCTGCATTGATCAGTCTACATATCATAGTAAGGCATGAACTTGTCTATTATGGTTCTTTGGTCACCTATAAAATGGGTAAGCTAACAAACTTGAAGTTATCTTTTCACCTGTTTAACACTCAACCTTCTACTTATCACCTCCTTTCTCTTCCATCCTTCTCTTAAATCAAGGGACTATGAGCTTACTTGATACAAAGTGATCAAGACAACCTCTTTCTCAGTCAAAGCATGCTCTTGTACAACATTTGGTAGGCTTAGTTCACTAAGTCAACCTAACTATGTTTTTGATTGTTAGGTCCTTACCAAATAAAAACATCATGCCTTTTTCTTACATTCTATTTATTATTTCATGTGGTCATATGTCTCACATTTAGTTTGTTGTCTACACCTACTTTATGTGTTTCTATTATATTCCCATTAACACAATCATAACATTATCTACCCAGAACAAGGTAAATATAAACCATATCCTACCCATCAACAAAACATCAAGAACAATAAAACCATAAATAATCACAACATACCATTATATAATTATAATGCTATAAGATCATCATCAAACATCTTCAAAATCATCCTATATATGAGCCACATTATCGCATTATTTTATAAACAATATTAAAACCTCATCCTATCTAACCATATTGTTATAATCATCTTGTAAACAACATCATCAAAACATATCTATCAAATACTCATGATCATGTGCAAACTAAACTAAACAACAAATATATTATCAAAAAAATCTTTTCAAACCACATCATCATTACCATCCAATCATAACCATCATCAAATGCATAAACTAATGAATCAACAATAACCATATGCATGTAAAACCATATATGTCATCCATGATCCCCAAACATCATTAAATCATCATCATAATACATCAGTACATCATCAATGCAACATCATGAACATAAAAACATGATCATCATGTCAACATAATCATCAATATAATCAAATGATAGTGATATGATTAGCATAATCAAAAAATAATCATCATTTACATCAATGAGGTAATATATGTCATAATATATCAGTCAGTCTCTCTCATATACATCTCATGTCATTAGCACATAGGTCGGTATCAAAATACATATATAAACACTCTCCTTTATCAAGCCCCTAGGGCATTAGAACCATTACCACCTGTACTAATGCTACCTAAACCATCTAGTGATGGCCCCCTGACATCCCTTCCTATCCTACTATCAAGGCCCACTATGTTGGAATAGCTATTTATGGACCACCTACTAAGTTTTCCCTATACTCTCTATACTACATATTTAATGGTAACTACACTATAACTATCACCTCATAATATCTAAGCTCCTTGATGGTGGCTAAATATCATGTCTTCAAAACTATGTTAGGTGGTATTCTTGCTCCTATTATAACCACCCCTACTCTTTGTCTCAATGAGTCCCTCTCCTAAGTCACTAAATCTAGGGAGTTCCTCACCATATCACACTCATGACTCAAAGTTGTAACTTGCCTCTGTAAGGTGACAATCTATGCCTATAAAGTGGCTACCTATCCTTGTAACCCAACAATCTAGGCTTGAATTGCTACTAGGGCCTATTTATCTGGTCTACCACACTATACTGGTATCCCTCTATGATCCACATCCATAGGCTATTATTTCTCATCACCCCATCCAAAATTGGCCACTACATACCTAGCCTAGAACCTACTACATAACCATCAACAATCCCTACATTATCTATGGTAACTCTCATCAAGAGCTCCTCATGGTCCAACATGACCTCCTATGGATATGGATTTGGGATGGGAACTTAGAATCCTCCCTCTTATTCTAAAAGAATTATAGTGGTACCCCTTAAATAAGTCCAAATTGCCTCCTAACTTGATCAAATAAGATCAACTCAATCTTGCCATCCTATCTCCCATATAGCCAGCACCAGGTCTATAAAGATAATGTGTGGTACCTATGCCTGAGCCAACTTATCTAACCCATATATGTCCTCCATAAAACATCACCTACCACCAAACCCTCCAAATCATCCCTAAACCAATAAATATCTTTGGATCCACCATCGACACTTGTCAAAGCATCAATATACCTCCATTACATGAAGCCCACTGGAAAGGCTACCTAGGTGAATCCATACCATGGTACCCCCAATGGTCTTAAAACTTGAATGTGCTTGAATGCCCAAAAATTAAGCATGAAATTGATGTTAATCCCATACTATCTATGTGCTCAAAAGGTCCAGAGCTCCTAGCAAATTTAGACTAGTAACATTGGGTCCCATCCAAATATAGTCCTCCTAAGTAGCATCTCCACCAATGCCCCTAGTAGTAGGTAAAAAAATCATCCATGGATAGAATCTAGAAATGCAAAACAAGCCACTACCATCATCATCATCATCATCATCATCATCATCATCATCATCATCATCATCATCATTATCAAACATCTATCCTATGGGGCCCTCTAGTACAATGGCCTAATCCTAAACCCCTTACATGCCACCTAGCATGAACTTGGTTTGCTCCATAAATCAAGTCCATATAATAATCTCTATCCTCACTCTCTACATGATAGATTGGCTCCTAATTAATGGATATCTATGTTATCCTAGTCACATGCTCTAATAGGATGGTCATCTCTCCTATCGGCAACATGAAAGTGTTCATCATTGTGTCCCATCTCTTAATGATTGCAATGATCATGGTAGCATCTTATGGTAGGTGTTGATAATGAATCATAGACCCTAGGCCAAACATCTCCATGTTACACCACTCCTCTATGGTCATCACATATTGAACCTCAACAAAGATCCTAAAGACCTGATCCCTTATTTAAATATAGTCATAGGCTTGCATAACAATCATATTAGCATGAACACTTATTTTTCCACATCACATTCAATATCAACCTACAACTACCATTTTTAACCTATCTTACCTTTAACACTAAATGTAAACCTATACCTTTATAACTCTACCACCTTAATCACCCACATTTGACCTTTACCATCCTAACTTTCACTGACCCTAACACATCACTTTCACGTACCTACATGATTCTATTTGCTAAATCCTAGCTAGACCTTTATCACCCACTCGTTAGACATTTTAAAATGTTTCAACCTCTTTCACAACCTTTACCAAAATTTTAACTTACTTAATATTTTTACCCTAATCTACACATTTTAACCTTTACAAACACTCTAAATCAACCACACACTTTATGAACTTTTAACTCTGTTCACACACTTTACAAATAATTTCAAACCCTATAACCTTACCATACCTTACAACCTTTAAAAAACTTTTGAGATTTTAACAAAAACTTCAAAAATTTTATGCACTTTAAAAACCTTAATGAAATTTGACCACATTATACTCTTTTCTTTCTTACCATATCTCCACACCCCTTGACCACTGATGGTTCATTGAACTATTGATGATCCCCTTGGGTCCTCTTAGTGTTTGATCAATGGCAATCAGGTTGAACTACTGATGGTCATTATGGGTGACCACTGGTGGAAAAACCCTAGTGCCTCTTCTAACCTAATAATCACAACACTCCCTTAAATCCCACATTTGAACTATCTAACCCCATTCTAAAACCCATTACAAACCCCAAACTCCCTTTTAGTCAAAGTTTTACCCCTAAATTTTTCTATTATCAACACAAACCTAAAACTAGGGCATCATGACCCAAAATATTCATAAAACCACACCTAAATCACTCAACCCTAATCAATAAAACCTCCACACATAATTATTTCAACTACGCTATCAATCTCAAAACAACCCCTACCTCATTTTGTGATCATTGGTGTGGTTGGAGTCCTCATACCACCACTCATTCTCACCCTCATCTACGCTCCATCTAGTCAACATGAATTCACCCTAACCACATGCAATCAACCACTAATTATTTTCCACCATATCACCCTTAATGCATAATGACCAAACACCAACATGTTAGAGCACAAAAAACCCTGATCAAAAGTCAAAATGGTAAAATGACTTCACATTTTAATTTTATCTTCTAGATTTTTAGGGTTTTTTACTTGACCATCAATAGTCAACCCTGAGAATACTCCTAATCATCACTGGTTGGGGTCCCCTATTATTTTCCCCACTTTTTTAATAATACACCCCACTTAAAATCTACCTTTAGTAAGAACTACATTTGGATTGAATTTCTTTTTGGATTTCATTTCCATGGAACTATGTAGCTAACATCCACTTTCCTAGTGTATATAGAGTCATCTCAGCCATCCCCTACTAACTCATAGCCAACCAACCCATAGTTCCACCATATCTCCCTCAATATTGGTCATTTTTAACCCAAACCATTCACATATTTTGTGACAACTTTACATGGTCATTTTGATTGCACCGATCGACCTTGCCATGTTAAACTTTTGCACCATCTCATGCACAACCTAACCAATTGTGTTATTTCATGAGAGCACTTCCTACCCTGGATACTTTCAAGAAACACTAACCCTATCTAATGGATTGATAGGCCTGACTTGATTGTCTATGACCAACGCTATGGACTGATCACCTCTGTCACATGTCCCTCTAAGATCATCCTTATTTTACCAACATTAGCAACTTTAGTCTTTGCATGATCTTGACTAACACCCTTTGTCCTATTTTGTAAGCATGTTTGCATATAAAATACCCAACCTTTTTTATGTCAACCACCTCATGACTAAAAATTTACCATTTATCAAAGCCCAACCTGATTTCTCTTTCACCTCATTTACTCCCAGTTTGAGGGGGAACACTCCCTCCCATACTCAAGGCAACTATACCTTGACCGACCATATATTTTTATTCTATAGCTTGTGAAATCAAAGATACATAAAAAAGGGTAAAAATGTAGACACTCAAAAACTCCACATGATAGCTTTCAATGTCAAACTACCTTTTGACCCTCATTTGACCTCGTGTTTATGGAACTGTTGATGATTTAAAATTATGCTTGTTCTAACACCAACAATGGGACGTTTCAAGATGTGGGACTTGGGACTTGAAACAACCTCCAGATTTTTAAGAAGCTAGTTCTTCTTTATATCAAGTGTATACTGGGAAAAGGGACAAGAATTTTAATAGAAACACAAATGCAAGAAAGAAAATCTAACTATGGCAATGTGCCTGAATGTAATTCAACCTTAATCCTGAGCACAATGAGACTATATGTAAGATTCATTTACATTTAAGAGCAAACAAATGCATGATCAATGTAAATTATGGAAACAATAGAAACAGAGGCTCACAACATAGACTACTTTTGCAGTGATACAAAAATGTCAACAAAGGCACAGGGTTCAATCTTCTTATTTGAATTTTCCAGTCACATAAGAGGCATAGAAACACGCATAGTTATATAAAATTTTCAACTCAAGAAAATGAGAAAAAGGCAAATGACATTCCTAATCACAGCTCTAGAAAGTCTAAACTCTTGACAACATAGCCTAGATTACTTTTGCAATGACACATAAAATATCAACAAAGGCATAGGATTTAATCTTGTCATTAATTATTTAGTCACATAAGAGGCAAAAAAACATGCAAAGTTACATAAACCTTCCAACTTAAAAAGATAGAACAAAAGCAAATGATATTCCTAGTCACAACTATAGAAAGTCTAAACTCTTAACAATAATTCTCTTAGAAAATTCTCTCTTGTATCTGATGATCATCCTTTCTAGTGATCTTTGCACCCTTATTTATAGCCTTGGATTCACTCCATATTGTCTGCTTGTTCCCAATATAACGGCCCAACTGAAATCTAATAGAATTGGAAGTGTTTAACAGAAGATATTTTATAGATTCTAAAATGCTTTGTCTTTTGGCAATTCATTAGCTGAAACAGATTGCAGGACACTCCCTTCTCTTAAACGCTAGGTAAAACTTAGCCAATTTCTTGAAAACTTTCTTATTACTTTAGGAGACACTGGTGGAAGACACTTGGTAGGTTTCGCAGCACCTATTGAAGATGCGCGACACTTTCTGCATAACTTATACTCTTTTTGTATCTTTACTTATGAGTGTTCTACCCTTGACACCTATCACAATCTGCTTGCTTAAAACTTCAATAGTTTAAAAAAATAAGACTCACAACATTTCTTGCCTGAGTAACTTTTAAAAGGAGCATAGGGATAGGTGGAAAACTCTACTGCTTCACCCAAAGACATGTGGCAATCTCTGTTTTACTCATCTAGGGTTACGTGGTGGTCTCCACTTCTTTTAGCTACCTTTTAGAAACCTACGGAAGATGACACATGGTGGTCTCCACTTTACTCTATTTATACCATAGAAACAAATGGGTCTCATTTCATATTTACATAGACAGTGACACCTGGTGGATTTTGCTTGCTTCAGAAACAACACTTAAGACCCATTATGGTCTTTGTTATATTAGTGAAGCAAAATAAGATAATTTGGATTATGACATGTGGTGGCTTCTGATCTCTTCTACTGGGGTACGTGGCACCTTCCGTCACTTTCAGAAAAGTAAAATTGAGACCTTCCACGATTGCCACTTGGCACTTTTCGCCTGATCTTAATACTTAACTTGTTAAAACATTTCACTGAAAAGAGATGAAATGTGGGTGCCAATATGAAAACATGGATGCTGACACTTGGCATGTTCCACTGAGTCATTATGAGATACGTGGCACATTATAATCAACTCATAGAAAATATGAAAGGTGCCTTAGATAATGACACTTGGTAGTTTCTGCTTGATAAAGGATGCCTTAGAAAATGACACTTGGCAGCTTAGCTTGATTTCGACACTTAGGCAAAAATGAAACAAAAGGAAAATAGAGTATATGCTCTATTTCAAAACTTCACCATCTCAGACTAAAGTATGCAAGAACAAATTTTTTTAGTGTGTGACTAAAAAATAGAATGAAACGTAGAGTAAATCTTTACTCTACAGTTATTGGCAACCCCAAGGACTTTTGAGCCTACTCAAAAAGAAACCACAACTCCTACTAGATCAAAATTTCAAAATCACAACTTCAGCAATGTTGTCTAGTAGGCAGACCACTCATCATCAGATAACCCTTGCTTATTTTGCAATTCAGTGAAGGCTAAATCAAGGTTAATAATATCCTTGTGCCAAAAAAATTTCAAAATTTGAACCATAGCCTTCAATTTGAATTCAAGCTAGGAAATAGGAACCAAGACAACTTCTACTTTAGAGACTAATGAATCATCCTTTAGATCCTAGAAAACTGTCTGATCATTTTGTTTGGCCAACAACAAAGGTTCAATTTCGTCTACCATTGACACGGTGTTGTCATCACAAAATGGAGATGGAAGACCTAATTGTACAAGATCTTCAACATGATGTTTCATTTCATTGATTCCTTCTTTCATGACATCTAGAAGCTCTCTACAACTGATGATTGTGGAATTGCAACTGAGAACCTCATTTACTCACTTGGCAGTGACCATTCTATCATTAATTCCTACTGTTGATAATGTTGCATCCATTACATCATAAGCCTTTTGTAGCAACATTTTTGAGTCCATTACTCTCCCAGAGACTGTAGCCAGAGTATTTACAACTAAACTCTCCACCTTTTTGCATAATTTTTGTGCATTTAGCAGGAAGGTGAGAGAAGGCCTAAGTTGAATAATATCTAAAGAGATTCTCTTCCACATGGATTCATATAGCTCCTTTACCAGACTTAATACTCTGACATTCCTTGGCCTATTGGCCAACTCTAGTGTCAATTATGCTACTCTCTATTGCTCTACTTGAAATTGGGCTTGTATGGCCGCAGTATTATTCTATTCAGCCAGCAACTTTTATTGTAATTGGGTAACTTGTAATAGGTGTTCCTCTCATTTTCCTTACAATGCTACCATTTTGTGCCTTAGGGTCATCACCACATCTTTTACCTATGTGAGCCCTGCTTTTAAAGAATCATTTTGGGCCTGAACTGCCTGGTGATTCTAAAGAGAAATAGTATCTTGCAACTATTTATTCAAATTCTCTATTTCATTGTCTTTTCTATTAATTTCTAAGGTTAAACTATTACAATTTTCCTTTTCCTTGGCTAGATCAGATTCCATCTTCTGTAGCCTCTTTGATATCTTCAAGTAGTCTTAGTAACTACAGAAGTGGATTTAGTCAACAAATCAATTTTGTCTTATGGACTAAAGAGGGACATGTCGATGGCCACTGCATTCATCGTGTAATCCTCCAGCTACATCTACTCAATTAGCTTTATTACATTTAGTGACAAATGAGTCACCCTCAATTGCTATTGGATGGGGTCAAATTGTGACCATAGATGGGGTGTAGCCAATGCTTTATATTCCTTGATCTTCTTTTTCTCTCTTCAGGCTTCCCTTGCCTTCTTAGTATCATCTGGTTAGGTCTGGAAGGTAGAAGGAGAGGCAATTTGCCCACTCACAAAAGGATGTCCCTGTGGTAAACCATATTGAATAGCCAATTGTTGGCTATGGAAAATCTAAGGGGAAAGTTTCTTGGGAACAGAGGGGGAGAAATGAGGTAATGTTAAAGCCTAAGGTGGCACAGATGGGGTGAAGTGAGAAATGGGAACGGCATAAGTGGTAGGAGATGTCATCTAGCTAGATGAAATCATCATGCCAACAAGAGAAGAAATAGACTGAGAAGGAGAGGGAGGAATAATACTTACCTGAGGAACAATTATAGTACCCTATAATTGGCACTGTGGGGTGTCTATCTCCTCTTTTGAATCAAATTGAAACTACACCCTCTTTCATTTCTTGGGTGTCTCTTCTTCTGGTTGCATTCTTTTTCCTTCCACATCTACTTCTTGTGGAGAATTGGGAATGTCTATAACCACTACTGATGGGGAAGCTGGTGGTGATGTAGGCACCACACTCTTTTGCTTTTCCATGATGCTGAGAGATTGAGGCCAAACTGATATAGTTACTGTAGCTATAACTTGTTTTAAGGCTTGTGACTCTTGGCTTGACTTGGCATTGGCTTCCTGCTCTTCACCTGGTGTCAGCAAATTACTTATCTCTAGGCTAGATATAAGGGAGATATGGCACTCATCCCATAGTTCTTCCAATCTCTCATCTGTGTCTACGTTCTTGAAAGAATGGGTTGTTTGACAAATTTCTTGCCTATATTTCCAATAGGCCTCTATTTTCTCAGTATCCCAATCTTTATTCTTTAATGTCCTCCTTAAGCTAGAAGTCATTTTGACTTTAGGATCATAATCCCTCTGCTTAACATAGAATGTTTCCCAGGGTCTATTTTGTGGAAGGGGCAAGTCTGTTAACTCAACATAAAATCCATGAGTGTCTTCCCTAGGATTTTTTCTAGTTTCCCAAAAAGGGTGGCCCTCATGTGCAATTCTGGTTGTGACTCTATTAGTTCTTATCTAGGAAGCTATGAAACCATTTGGGTCATAAACCCATTTATCCTCTATTAAAAGGAAACCTAGAAAGGCTAGCTTTCTGAGAAACACAACTTCAGCATCTCTGGTGTCCAAAACCATGCTAATTGTCATCCATGGGAGGTCATACATTTTTCTTTTCCTCTTTCCAGAGCCAAATTCATTGTCAACTATGGATACCTGCCTGGTGACCTCTAAGAATGCTAACCTAAGAGTCAAAATTTTAGGTAGCAATATTAGTTCCCCACAAAAACCATGGACTCTTATAATGGTATGGTGGGATCCAAAATAGAAATCACAAGGAATTGGGAAACTAGCTAGAAGATTTGAAACACTTGGGAATAGTCTATTCATAACTGGTGCAGGGTTGAGGTGGAAAAAAGAAGGGGTAACATATAGTTCCCAAAATTCATATGGGTCACTAGTCTTTGACAAAATATGTGTCCATGCAGACATAGGAATGGTCCTTTAGAGATCAAAATTTGGGTCATACATATCAAGATACATATGTTGGGAAAAGAGGTCAGAGTTCTGAAAAAGCATGAGGTGGAACAAATAGGAAGAATACCTATACGCTCCTTTTGATTTGAAATGGACCAGTTGTTCTACCATTGAGAAAGTAATTTGTTCAAAAAATTCAAGCTGATACTCTTGGGTTTTGTCAACAGTCTTCAGCCTAAAAAGGATAGCCATTTTTTCTGCATAAACTACCATATCATCTTTCATGCCAAAGATGAAAGCCATCATAGACAATGCGTCTTGGCTAACTTATGCGAATTGGGCTCTTGTTGTAAGGAGTGTGGGCACCATAGTGTCATCATCACCCATTTTTAATATGGATCTCAAGAACCTTGATTGAGTGTTGATGTTTTCCCATGTTCTTTGCATTTTAACAATAGTGGGAAACATAGCTGTACTATCATGATATAGGGCTAACATATCCCTGACAACCTATGGTGTGATTTGTATTAAAAATGGACCCTGTTGAATGGTCCATGGAACAAATATGCACATAATTTGACCAAGTTAGGGCATGGATGCACAACAGGGACAATAAATTGTGCCAGTTGTGAAGTCCATATCCTCATGGCAAATGTTTCATATTGCCCCACTTTGGCCCTCTGTAGACACCTTTGATGTGCCCCTTCTCTAAGAGTTTTGCTATTAGCTCTCTAAAGAATTGGGTCTATGATGCCATCTACATAATCTTTCATTTTCACTGGGTCACTTGCTTGACCAACTTCAAGAATCTTGGTCCATGGATAGGTCTTTAATGGCTATGTAGGAGCTGAAGCATATGACTTGCTAGCAGGAAACTTGTCAAAGGACTCATACATCCCAGCTCTTTGTTGTGAAGATTGTGCCCCCTCCATCTCTATATCTTCTCTGTGATAACTTGTATGAACTTTTGCAAAACATAAACACTTTTGCTGAAGCAAGTTTACTAGGCACAAAAAATGCAAGTAGCAGGATATTTTTGCACAAATGTAGGAATGTTTGAGAACTTGTAATCTTTAACTCTTGCTAAGAGGTATTTCTTGACCTATCAAGTCTCAAAATGGCATTAAACTTGGATAACCATTAACAAATCCTACTCAATATTTATGGAATAGTGAGATAGACACGTTATGCAAGTGGCGGTGCAAGGTACCTTGGGGATTTCTAAAGATTTGGGAGACATTCAATGTATTGGAGAATTTTGAAAATTTTGAAAATTTTGAGCTACCGACTACGTGTTCAAAGAACACATATTTAAACAAAAAGTGGGGAAAAGAATGGGAAAACAAAGCAATACGGAAAGGGGAAACTACCTAACTACATCACATAGTATCTTTATCTCCCTCCTACATCAAAAGAATTTCTAAAATCTCTTTCATGACAAGCCAACTTATATTTCCAGACAAGTGTTTGAATTTGATATAGCTCTAATGACTTGCTTTCTTTGTATGCCATGGTGTCTGGTCTGCATTTGGGTGAGTCTGAGTCAAACCTAATTCCAACATATATACTCTTCTTGTTCTTGGAAGCTGGTCAAATGCCAGCTCTTGATATTGGTATGTCTTATCAAGAAGTTAATGACTATTTGCTCATCAATAGAAGCCTTTTGACATATATCATTTATTGACTTAACTCCTTCTACTTCAAACTCTGGTTCTATTGCATGATCATCCTCTTTAATGACTTAAAAATTACCAACCTCTTGAAAGGATAATTTTGAAAGAGTGCAATAATTTTGCATATGCAATTGAGTCTTAATGCTATCTTGTTCCTCTACAATTGGCTCACAGCGTCCCTGAAAAATAATATAACCTGATCCAATGATTTCAAACAAATCATTCAAATCATGATCTAGGAAATGTTCATGCTCTTCCTCATCATCTTGCAAAGTAAGAAGAAAATCAGAAATTATTTCTTCTTCATCAGAGATTAAGGCATACACTTGTGACTTCTCACTCAGAATGTTGAATTCATGTTGAGAGACCCGAGGATCAATAGAAGAGGTATCTTTTGAATTTTCTTCCTCTAGAACATTTGGGATTTTATGATCTTCATCAAGTCTAACATAAATGCCCAGACCAATAGAATCATAATTTCCATATGGGCCACTTTGCATAATAGCTAATAAATGATCATTTTCTTCTTCTTGATTATATCCAGTCCATTCACCTAGCTCCTCAACAAAAACCCTTTCTTCTTTATTCATCATAGCATGGGCTGCCTCTAACTTTGTATTTGGTTCATTGGTGATATGATCCTTATATAATGGTTCAGATAATATCTTCATCTTTGAACCATATTTGGTTCTTAAGATGAGGTGAGACCAATCAAGGGACATATATCCTCCTATCTTGGCTGTAAAGTCTCTTGATAAACATAAGCCAAAAATAAGAGGTATATCTATCACTACTACATCTTAATTTATAATAATATTGGGACAGGCATATAATTGTAATTGGAGTTGTTTAATTCTCCCTATTGTTTGTACTACTTTTCCATCTAGCTATATGACTCCTTTAGTGAGTGGTTCATACTTAATTTCTAAAGCATCAGCTATCTGCTTGGGCATTACTATAGGACTAGCCCCTAAATCAATCATTGCATTATGCAACAGTTTTTTACCCACTATTAAAGTTAAATAGAAGGGATCTAGTTTGGATTTGCTTACCTTTGTTTTATTATTCACTAGGGCTGTTGTCTACAGATGAACTATATCTTTGAGCTTTTCTTTTTTAGCAGGTCCTTCTTTGATAACAATACCTTTAGGCACTGCTTGACCTTGTAGAGCTTCTTGTAGTAATGTCTTCTATTTAGGAATAGCCAATATATCCCATATTGATACTTGTGCTGGAGTCTTCTTCAATTGATCCACCACATTTATTGGTCCTAGAGTTTGAGTTCTTTAAAAATAAGGATATCTTGTTTTTTCTTGAATTTGTGCAAGAATCCCTTGATTCTGCACTAGCTGAGGCACTTCTTGTCTAATAGCTATGTTTCTTTGTCCTTGAAATAGAGGATTCTCCATGACTTGACTATTTATAACCTCAAGCTATTCCACCATCCTTCTCTTTGATCTGGTGTAATAATTAGATTGCACCACTAGTTTTTTTGAGGTAGATGCTTCATTCAAGAAAACTGATTCTTTATCTTCAACCCATGAGAACAAAACATGTTCTAGGGATATTTCTTCCTCTTATTGAAAGGACATCCCTTGAATTTGAGCCACTAAGACTAAATTCTACATACCAGAAGATTGATAGGCTTGATTGTCACTGGAATTTGCAAACTGACCATCCAGTCTTCTTTGCTCTGCCACCTTTTGTTGTAGATTACCCATAGGAAAATCTCTAGGTGTATGAGCATTATTGCAAGGAAAACACTAAGCATTAGTGTTATCCACATAGTTAGTTTTCCCTAGAAAAATCTCCCTATTTGAATTGGGAGGAATAATCTATGAGGGTGTGGAGACTGCAACTAATTAGTTTGTTGGCTGATGGTTAGTTTGTCTTGGAGGACCCTGGTATTGGTTTGGCTGAGATGAAAATTTGTTTCCTTGATAGCCTTGATATGGAGGCTTATCAAAAGTATTCTGTTGTCTTTTTATATTGATCAGCTCATTAGAAAATGTCCTTAGGATATTCTTGATATCATCCAGCTCAGATGACTGAGTGGGGATAATTTCTTTAGCAGATGGTTGAGGATAGGTGTACATAGACACAAGTGGGGCTATAGGTTTATGGGCTTCTTGAGGTAATGGTAAGGAAATTTCTGGGAACATGGGCATGGGAGGCCTTGGGGGTAACTTTCCAGCATCTAATAAATTGTTCTCAGCTCTAACCGCATAGTCATAAGCCTTTGGCAAAGTGTGTCCTCCAAGTGATTGAATCATAACATATATATTTGAATTCAAAGCCTTAAGATAAAACACTATGGCCATACCTGGTAATGGTCTAGCTATAACGGGGATTCTTTCCCAAGTCTTTTGAAATCTAGAATTGAAGTCAGACATGACTTCTTGTGGTGCCCTTTGAATGGTGATTAATTGTTGTAACAAAGAAGACTTATCACCCTTCTCTTCAAATCTTTCAAAGAAAAGATCTCCGAGCTGATCCCATGTAGATATGGTATTTTGGGTCAAAGACTGATACCATTCTAGAGCCTTCCCTTTAAAAGAAGTGTCTAAGAATCTTATGGCCACATTTTGCTATGTGACAACATGTATAGCTTAGACATCTAATACATCCTGTATATGTTCCTTAGGTGTTTTAAAGTCTTTTCCACTAAATTTGGGTAGATATTTTAAGGCATTCACTGGGTTAGGGTCCCAAGTGGCTAGGGGTATTGGAAGAATCAATGGACTACCAGTGTTCTAGCTTGCATAATTTCTTAGGGGTATAGGGGCTCCAATATTTTCTCTTGGTATTGGTATAAACTGGTTGACTCTTCTTCTTGGACTAGTTACCAAAGGTGGCAAAAGAATACCTAGATTTATAGCAGATTGTGATCTGGTCACTGGTCCACAACTATGACTCCTCATAGCTCTCTGGTTCATACAATCTTGAAAGAAAGTTCAAGATTGGTCCCACTGGGCGTGCCAAAAACTATTGATGATTTAAAATTGTGCTTGTTCTAACACCAACAATGGGAAGTTTCAAGATGTGGGACTTGTGAATTGAAACAACCTCCAAATTTTTGAGAAGCTGGTTCTTCTTTATATCAAGTGTATACTGGGAAAAGGGACAAGAATTTTAATAGAAACACAAATGCAAGAAAGAAAATCTAATAATGGTGATGCACCTGAATGTAATTTAACCTCAATCTTGAGCACAGTGAGACTATATGTAAGATTCATTTACATTTAAGAGCAAACAAGTGCATGATGTAAAAGATGGAAACAATAGAAATAGAGGCTCACAACATAGACTACTTTTGTAGTGATACAGAAAATGTCAACAAAGGCACAGGGTTCAATCTTCTTATTTGAATTTTCTAGTCACATAAGAGGCATAGAAACACGTACACTTATATAAACTTTTCAACTCAAGAAAATGAGACAAAGGCAAATGACATTCCTAATCACAGCTCTAGAAAGTCTAAACTCTTAACAACATAGCCTAAACTACTTTTGCAATGACACATAAAATATCAACAAAGGCATAGGATTCAATCTTCTCATTAATTCTTTAGTCACATAAGAGGCACAGAAACATGCAAAGTTACATAAACCTTCTAACTTAAAAATATAGAACAAAAGCAAATGATATTCCTAGTCATAGCTCTAGAAAGTCTAAACTCTTAACAATAATTCTCTCAAAAAATTCTCTCTGGTATCTGATGATCATCATCTGGTGATCTCTACACCCTTATTTATAGCCTTGGATTTACTCTAGATTGTTTTATTCTTCCCAATCTAATGGCCCAACTAAAATCTAACAGAACTAGAAGTGTCTAGCAGAAGATATTTTATAGATTCTGAAATGCTTTGTCTTCTGGTAGTTCATTGGCTGAAATAGATTACAGCAGGTTCCCTTCTCTTAAATGTTAGGTAAAATTTAGCCAATTTATTGAAAACCTTCTTATTACTTTAGGAGACACTGGAGGAAGACACTTGGCGGGTTCCACAACACTTATCAAAGACACGTGGCACTTTTTGCGTAACTTATACACTTTTTGTATCTTTGCTTATGAGCGTTCCACCTTTGACACCTGTTGCAATCCCCTTCCTTGAATTCTTACCTGAGTAACTTTTAAAAAGAGCATAGGGACAAGTGATAAACTCCACTGCTTCATCAAAAGACACGTGGCAATCTCTACTTTACTCATCTGGGGTTACGTGGTGGTCTCTGCTTCTTTTAGCTACCTTTTTATAAACCTACAGAAGATGACACGTGGTGGTCTCTACTTTACTCTATTTATACCATAGAAACAAATGGGTCTCATTTCATATTTACATAGATAGCGACACCTAACAACTTTCACTTGCTTCAAAAACAACACTTAAGACCCACCATGGTCTTTGTTATATCAGTGAAGCAAAATGAAGATAATTCATATTGCAACATGTGGTGGCTTCCACTCACTTTTACTAGGGTACATAGCATCTTTCATCAATTTTAGAAAATCAAAATTGAGACCTTCTATGATTGCCACTTGGCACTTTCCACTTGATCCTAATACTTAACTTGTTAAAACCTTTCACTGAAAAGAGATGAAATGTGGGTGCCGATATGAAAAAATAGATGTTGACACGGCACATTCCACTAAGTCATTATGAGATATGTGGCACATTTTGATCAACTCATAGAAAATATGAAAGGTGCCTTAGATGATGACACTTGGTAGTTTCTGCTTGATAAAGGATGCCTCGAACGATGATACTTGGCAGCTTCTACTTTATTTGGACACTTAGACAAAAATGAAACAAAAGGAAAATAAATCTCATGCTTTATTTAAAAACTTCAACATCTCGAACCAAAGTATGCAGGAACAAAATTTTGTGGTGCACGACTGAAAAATAGAATGAAACGTAAAGTAAATCTTTACTCTATAAGAACCACCTAGTCAATTAGACTCATCTACTAACTTGACCCTATCAAACCCCTAACACATTTGGATAAAACATTTAATTTACCCCTTTTAACTTAATTCAACTCATTTTATTTTGGCCCCTCAATCATAAATGATCAACCTAACCATCAATGGTTAGCTTGACCATCGATGGTTAGGTCTTTGAGCCTGCTTTAAAGTAATTACTTGTGTGCAGGATAAACATTACATAATTTAGAAACTTCCTTGTGAAAATTAAATAAAATTCAAAACATAATAAATTGTAAAATTTCTCCCTTATCAAATTAGTAACTTCCTACATCCCAATTAGTAACTTCATCTTACAAAAGGAGAATAGGAGGAATTAGAAGGCATCTACAAAAAATTTGTGTCCAGGCTATCATATTTTCTTGTGCAGGTATCTAGCATCCCTTCAGTAAGCAATAAAAAACATTAGAGACCCAAACCTCTATCCACTTCACCTTTAAAGGCTGAAATACCATCACTTTGGCCAAATTTCCTTAGCCCTCCACTATCAAGTTATAAGTATCTTGTGCTTATTTTCATTATTTCATCTTATTTCTAACCTCCCTACCCTAACTAGACCTCTTAACATCTTATTCTCCATCCCACATACCTATATAAAACCCCTACCTACTTATTCATCATTCTAAAACTCTACTTAAATATCCTCCCAAAACACACATGCAACTATCGATGGTTAGCCCAACCACTGATGGTTACCTCAACTATCATTGGTTACCTAACAATTGCCAGTTATTCCAACCATAGTTGGTTCACTCAACTATCATCGGTTGAATATTATAGAAAATAACAAGTCATTTTCAACCCCTCACCCCTAACCAAATCCTATTTTCTACATTTTAGCCTATACATAGAACTTATTCTAATTTTTTGACCTAATACCAATTTCCCTAGCATAAGTATTGACCCACTTTTTTTATATTTAATCATTTTTTGGAACAAGCATTTTATTTCCTTCTTGCTTAACATTTAATTTATTGTTATTGAATGTGAGTATCTTTTCCTTTATCAAATTTAATTTTTATCAGGGAGTGGATTGGCATCCATCCTAGTAAGCTTTTGCCTCTTAGATCTAGTGTATGCTAGGTATTTCACCCTTCATCTTTGTCTAAAAAATAAGATTTGTTTAGTGATTTATTATTTTCAAATATTCCTTCCAAGCTAAAGAGGAGTTCCTACTATCATCTATATTCATGTGCAATCATTGATGATTATCCAAACCACCACCGGTTACTTCAACCATCGCTAGTTACCCAACCATCACTGGTTATCCCAACCACATCTTGTTCACCTGACCATCATCGATTGATTATTGTATAAAATAACAAGTCATTTTAAGCCCCTCATCCCTAACCAAATCATGTTTTTTGCATTCTAGCCTATGTGTTTCTATGCAAAATTGCTTTCTACATTCAAAGAAGAAATAAGAAACTAAAAGAAATGGTCAAGGCTAGAAGTACCTGATAAAGTTATGCGCACCGAAATCAGACGTTGGAAGATTCTCCTCTTTGGCTGTGGAGGAATGACACCTGTGAAGAAGAAAAGACTGAAACACGGAAAAACGTTAGTCAAAGGATATGGTGGGCTGTCAGGCGAACGCCCGATCCTAGAAGTACAAAGACTTCCTAGAAGGATATCAACCCACTGATAAAAAAAGCACAGAATATTGGACTGAAGTAGATATAAAAGATAAAATGACAGAAATAATGGATAGAAAATAAAATGCGTATCTGATAAGCAGCACTGTTCTGCACAGTCACTGGCGTCGGTCTCTGTGGTGCCGGCGTCAGTTAGGGAAAGTGCCGGCGTTAGTTAAAGTGCCGGCATCGGTAGGGGTAGTGATCGGCGTCAGTCGGGGCAGGTTCTGGACAGACTCTGCATGAGTTGCAAAAGGTCTGGGAGAGTCGAGATAGGGTCTTGATAAAGTCGAGATAAAGTTAGGGCAGAGTTTGGGCAAGGTAAGGTCGAGTCTAGACAGAGTCTGGGGGTTTTCAGGGGATTTAAACAGAGTACAAGGTAGTCAGGGGATAGTGGGTAAAAGTGTAAATAAGGAACTCAGGGCTCGGGTTTACAGTCAGAGGATCCAGAATAATAGAAATAACAAGTAATAATAACCAAAAGGAAATAAAAACAAGTAGAAGGAGATACTTACCTGTCATGCTGAAGACATGATTGACGTTGTTGAAGTTGTCTATGCAGTACCGAATTGAAGTTGGTTGATGCCGGAGTTGGTTGATCTCGAGAGTGTTGATTGAAGTGATTGCCAGAGTCTATGAAAATGTCAGAGTTTTAGATTCGATTGATTGGTTAGTGTTCGGGATTGATCGGCAAACGCTGATGAAGGCCAGGGGACGGTTCGACAACCATTCAAGAAACTGGTTGGGAATCGAATGGTAACTAATAACGAATAACGGTAAGGTGACCGACATCGGCAGGATTGCCGATGTCGGCCGATAAGTGATCGACTTCGGTGACATCGACCAGGTAACGACCATCGTCGGCAGATGCATAATGAGGACAGAGTCTAGCTTTTAGCTCTCTACACATTTTTACATGCTGCCAGGGTCAAGGCTAGTAAGAAAATGGTTGACAGGGGCGAAATAGGCATGGAAGAATAAAATGAAAGATGACCAGGGGAGTAGACATGATTTCAGTGTCTACATTTGCCCCTTTTTGTCTTGTTGGTTGTTCTAGATGAACTGCAAGACAAAAATAGGTGGTTGGTTGCCCCAGGTGATGGGTAAGGTTGATTTCGTCTTGTTGGTTGTTCGAATGAACTGCAAGACAAAATAGGAAAAAGATAGGTTGCCTCGATTCTGGATGAGGTATTCCCCCTTCAAAGCAGGAGTCGAGGGAAGGGAACCAGGAATCGGGTGCTGATTTGACAAAGAGATGGATAAAAAAGGGAAGGTGAGGGTGTACGCTGCAAAATTCATGATTGCATGTCTACCACTTCACAAGATGGTCGGGTCAATTATCGCAGGTCAAGGGTCGAGGAGTGCCAAAATTGAAGTAACCAGTCCCCAGTATTTAGTCGTCTGCTGATCGGGTCACTCAATCTAAGCTGAAGCTCTAAATGGTCATCGTGTTCTAGGTATCCCAGGCTCAGGAAGTGCTCCCAGAAACACGAAAATGTCACAAGTAGTGTAGATCAATCGGCTTGCGATCCTATACTTATGAGGGTCCAAAAAAAAGGTCTGCGCATAATTTTGCTAACCAGTCATGAGATAGCATACATGCAAAAACAACCAAGACAACAATGTCTTGGAAGTGGTCGAGGTCGGAGGAGATAGGCATGATCTCCAATGGTTGGTGGGCGAGGGGAGGAATGGATGAAAGGATGTGGCCGAGCTAACCTCAGAAAACGTCATGTGATCTGAGTGCTACCTACATAGCCCTTGTGTGAAGGGCCTCAGGCCAATGTAGTTCTCCCTAAAAGGGAGGAATGGTCAAATAAAATGATTGGTCTTGATCAAAGTTATAGAAGAGAAGGTTTGTCCATCAAGGAGACGAACAAACGGGGGTGGTTGAGCTAACCTCAGAGGATGTGTTATCTGAGTGCTGCCTACATAGCCCTGGTCATAGGGCCTCAGACCAATGTAGTTCAGACAAATGGAAGAGATTGGTCGATGATTGGATGCGGTCAAGTGTCGAAATGATGAGGGGAAGATGAGGATAAGATGATGCTACAGATGGTGTATTCTGTAGAATTGGTCGAAAGGCTTTCATCCCTAGCAAGTTTCCATAGTCGTGATGGATGTATGCTAAAAAATGAATGAAGGTTTATTTATGCTTCAGCAAGTATTGGTTTATGCTTAACATAAATTGAGTTTGTTTGATAGTTTCCATGTGTACTGGTGTCCATAGAAACTATGCAAAAAGGACAAGGGTGATGATAATGTCATGTTGTCGAGTTGTTGGTCTGAGAATGTTTAAGTTGAAAAAGGTTTGGTTAAAGGTGACCAAAGTGAAAGATATGTGAAAGGCATATTGCTCTTTCATTGACAAGGACCAAAAAGATAGAATAGATAGGGGTTATGAGAACCAAGAGCCCCATTCATGCGTGACGTCATTGACCATAGTTATGTTAGAGCAGTAATCGAATCACTTCAACATTAAAGTGAGCTCGAAGTCCCTTGAGCAGGTGATAGGAGGAGAAAAGAGGGTAACCCATTGTAAGAGCAGAAATAACTATGCCCCTTTTTATAGGAGACCCTGAGACAACTATAAGTCAAGTCCATGACTCATTCATTTTTTTTTTTTTGGCACAGACTGATCAATGCGAGAAGCCTGCATAGAGATGTCATTTGCTTGGTGGTCAATTGTGAAGCTGAACAATGCGGGAAGCTTCTAAAATAGTGCTGTTTATTGCCAGTTTTAGTCATAGCCATCCTTCGAGGGAGTGATCTATATTTTTGTTTAATATAAGGGCTTTTGAATAGCTGTCCTTCGAGGGAGCAGTCTATTAATTACAGTAATGATAGTACAGCTGTCCTTCGAGGGAGCAGTCTACTTTTTGATTTTGATATTGATATAGTGACCATGGATATTGTGACATCTTGATTTATTTTGACAAAAATGTGAGTTATGGACAAGATTATAGAAGGTCAAGGGCTCGCTTTTATGAGGACAAAGCATTCATACAGCATAAAAGGGTTATAGGAATTGTTAAGAGGAATAGGGTTGAAAAGAAGTAGGATTAAGAGGATGGGGATTACTCAAGGGACGAGCTCAAGTTAAGTGTCAAGTGGATGAATACTCGACTAATAGTAAAACGGTCGCAGATGCAACGCATTAAGAGGCTCAGGTTCTGGGCATCCATCAAGAGAAGATAGACGATAAGTACCTGATCCATACTTGTGCGTGATAATAAAAGGTTCGAGCCAATTAGGAGCAAACTTGCCCCATTTGGCTCTTTCCAGATTGGTCAGATGTTGATGGTGGATGTGAAGTTGACTGATATGGTCGTTGATTGATCGAGACTAGTTGAATGTGTGGATAAAAAGGTTGGTCAATGTTTGGTTGAGATTTGATCATTTGATGGTTGGTCAATGGTTGGTCGAGGGTTGATTGGTTGGTATTTGGTCTTTGGTTGAGTCGAATGCTTGGTTGAGGTCGGGTTAAATGTTTGGATGCTAGTCTGGTTGAGGCTAAGTTGAAAGAGTGATTGATATGAGATTGTGTTGAAAAATTGGTCGAGGTTTGGATGAAGGTTGAATTCCCCCAGTGGCTAGGGAGAATGTTTGACGAATTGGTTAAGGTCAGTTGAGGTTTAGTGGTCAGATGGACTGTGTTGATGTCGAATAAGGGGGTTAAAGGTGACAAAGGATCCAGAACCTGGCGTGGAGATCCCGATTTAGGTGATGAGGTTGGAGAGGTATGAGTTGGTGTTGATGATTTGGCGGAGGGATGGTCTAGAGGATCCTTGATGAGAAGGGAATCCTTTCTCCATTGGTGATGAATGACAACTTTAAGAGTGCAACAACGCTCAGTGTAATGTCTCGGAGTATGATGATAGTGACAGTATTTAGAGTTGTCGAACCAAGAGGGTCTTGATCTGAGAGTTGATGAGAGGGGCGGTGTTGAAGGCTTGATAATGTGGTCAAGAAGAGAGGTGTCATTCCCTAGACATTGGCGAATGATGACCTTGAGGGCACAAAAATGTTCTATGTCATGTCCAGGCGTGCGATGATACGCACAAATACGAGTGTCGTCGAACCAAGGTGGTTTAGGTCCGAGAGATTTATATGGTTTGAGAGGTGAAAGGTTGAGGCGAGATGATTGCAACAAGTGCCGTAACAGTAAGGTATAAGAACCTATTAACGGGTCTAGATATTTTATTGCAGTGAAGGTTGATGACATTGGTTTAAGAGGCATAAGAGACGTTGGTCGATGATTTAGAGAAGATATATGTTTGACAGGTTGATAGAGTAATGGAAGTGACGTGCCTCTATGAAGGATGGGAGTAGGAAGCACTCCAATTAAAGTGGATGGATGTGGGCCCAAGATTGAAGGTAATGATGAAGGTGGGGGAGGAGTCCTCCGGTGTGGTCTAGTGGTCTTCGTGGGTTTGAGTCGAGGGCCACTATTGTGTGAGGCGAGGTTAGATACGGGTTTGGGTTTAGATGTGGACGGAGGTGAGTGAGATGTAACAATCTCAGGCAAAGGGCAAGAGGAAACCGTGACTGGGTCTTCCTCAATCGAAATGGGTGAAGAGATAGGGTCTTCTCTTGGTGGAGAAGAAATAAGAGAGGGTGGCTCCTCAAGTGGGCAGATGGTAGGGATGATCATGCCTTCTACGTGTGCTTGAGGAATAGGCAAGGTAGGGTCTGCGAATGAAGATAGGGCTAATGGCATAGGTGTGATCAAGGCATCCTCCAGTATGAGAGAGGTTGATGGAGGACTAATAAGAGAAGAGAGTCTTTCATCCTGTGAAGAAGGTTGGTCAGGGACAAGAGGTAAGATAGTGTTGACGGTGTGTATATCATGGTCTTGAGGGTCATTGATCATGGTTTGGATGTTGTCTTGAGTAGGGGGGTGATTCGAAAAAGGTTGTTTGAATATGTCGAGGTTTTGGTTGGGCGGTGCGTTTGGGTTATCCAAGATAAGATCGCCCTTGTCTAGCATGTCCTGGACGAGGTTTTTAAAAGTTTGACAGTGATCCGTATCATGGCCTTTGACACGGTGATAGTTACAAAAGTGGTTCTCTCTGTACCATGTAGGGATAGGTGTTGAGGGGTCGAATTGATGTGGTCAGATTGAAGGGAGATTGAGGACCCCCTGCTTGATGAGTTTATCCAAGACAAAGGCATATGACTCTCTAATTGGAGTGAATTGACGCTGTATGGATTGACGTTGAAAATGTTTATTGATGTAGTCTAATGTTGAAGATGCTGGTCGGTTAGTTATTATTGAAGATGATGGTCTAAAGATGACAGTGTTTGCCGACCCCTTAGATTGAGAGTGGGCAGAAGAAGGTCTGGAAGAAGAATGGTCATTGGTTCTTGTGTTAGTGTTACACAATTTGACCTTATCTTCTTCAATAGCACAGAGTTCAAGCTTTCGGGCCATGGTGAAGGCCTCGTCGAAAGTGTGGAATGTTTGAACCTGCAAGGTGGATGAGATGTGACTGACACATGCTCGGGAAAAGAGCTCAATGAGCTCGGGTTGAGGCAAGGAGAAAGAGAGCTGGTTAATCAGGCCTCTCCAACGGGCGACAAAATCAACTACTGATTCATCGTCAAATTGCCTAATGGAGTAAAGGTCTGTGATCGAGACTTGTTTAGTGATATTGATTGAGAAATGGTCAACTAATAATTGAGCGAGTTGAATGAAGGAAAAGATAGAATGTCTGGCAAGGGAGCTATACCAGTCAAGGGTAGGGCCAGAAATTGACATAGGAAACGTGCGTAATAATAATGCATCATCGTGGGCAAAAAGATAGCAGGCATGTCTGAATGCCCGTAGATGTTGTTGTGGGTCTTCCTTACTCTGAAAGCGAGTAAATTTAGGAAGCTCCTAATGGTTGGGGTATGGTCAGATAGGGACAGAAGGATGAATGGGCTCATTGTAAATCTGGTCATATGAAGAGACATTATTTGAACCAGAGATAGAAGCTTCGAGACTGGACATTTTATGCATCAGCATCTTGATGACGTCTACTGACGGATTGGTGGGCGGAGCGCCCCTAGGTTGTAAGGCGCTTGAAAGAGGCTAGAGGAGGTATACGACGTAGTCGGTTGTACCAATAAAGATGCAACGTACGGATGACTAGTCGCAGGGGCAGAAGTAGAGGTTAAGGGTGGTTGCGTCATGAAGGTCGAAGGTATAAGTTGACTAGGCACCGCCAAAGGTGGTTGAATAGTGGCACTAGTAGAGGGATAGGTTGGCACTCCTACATTTGTGGGCGCAAGAGTGTAAGGGGTCGAGACAATCAAGTTCTGATACGATGTAGAACTTGGTTGAATTGCAGGTGATTGAGGGGGTAACGAAACCCCAATGGAGGTTGGTCTAAAAATAGATGAAGAGGCCAAACTTTCTGTATTGGCCATGGTTGAGTTAACAGTTGAGGCAAAAGGCTGAGTCAAAAAGGGTTGGGTGGCGAATGGTGTCGATGTCGTCGCCATGTCACCCGAAAGGTCTCGCGTTGGGTTTCTCGCGAGATAGTTATGGAGGGCTGTGGTATTGAGGTCCAAGAATTTTTTGAAATCCTAGTCCCCTTCAGGGATGATGGTAATTTGAGTCAGGGTCAGGGTCGGTCCTGTAGGAGTTCTTTCAGTCTCCGAGTGGAACTCCATGATAGGACGGGTTAGAGATGGGGTAGATGAAAATAGTTGACGGCTAGAGTGGTCAAAAAAAGGGCCTTGGTTTGACTGCATGTCAAAACCATATAAGGCGAGAAAGGACATCCTCACACGCTCAAACAAGTAGATAAGAACTAAAAAGATGAAGACACAAGCAGATCCTAAAACCTTAGAAGTAAAATTTTTAGGATTATAGTGGCTTATGCCTTAGAATGTGTGTTTGGGGAGGTTGGCTTTGTGAGTCGGGTTCTAGAAGAAGTCTATGGATGGTTTCGGGTTTTGTTATGGTGCTCAAGAAGTCTGTGTTAGGTCCGGTACGTGGCCTGGTGCTAAGGAGCAAGCTCCTCTCACTTCACGATTCCAGTGGTTAGCTGGTTTCACTTAGCCAAAATATACCTCGCCTAGAGATTATACTCTGCCAGAGAACGGAGTGGGCTTTCCCCTTGGTGATGAAATCCAAGTGAGATTGCCCAGACGGGTAAGGTATCCATTGGGGGATGAAATCCCAGTCGGGCCTTGTCTCAGGTAAGTTAAAATGTTTGTTTTGTGCAGGTGGTTTGGTCGTGTAACATCAAGTGATCTAGATTAATTCAATATGCAGTTTAATTACTATTTGTGGTCTAAGAGATGCAGGTAAACAGAAATGAATGCAAAGTGTTTTAATGCCCAAGTCGAAATGTTTGTTCGTATGAAGACGAATGGAGAAAGAGTCGAAGAATATGAGTTTTAGCTAGTCTAAAAGTGTAAGAAAGAAAGAAATGTTCGTTTTAGTCCTGCTTATGATGTCATTAAGAAATTAGATGAGAGGAGGTGAAAAGGAAGGAACCTAATGCACCTAAATGAATGAATGAAAGAAAGAAAGAACCCAAGGAGGACCTAGGGTCCCACCGAGCGTGCCAGAATGTTTCTATGCAAAATTGCTTTCTACATTCAAAGAAGAAATAAGAAACTAAAAGAAATGGTCAAGGCTAGAAGTACCTGATAAAGTTATGCGCACCGAAATCAGATGTTGGAAGATTCTCCTCTTTGGCTGTGGAGGAATGACACCTGCGAAGAAGAAAAGACTGAAACACGAAAAAACGTTAGTCAAAGGATATGGTGGGCTGTCAGGCGAACGCCCGATCCTGGAAGTACAAAGACTTCCTAGAAGGATATCAACCCACTGATAAAAAAAGCACAGAATATTGGACTAAAGTAGATATAAAAGATAAAATGACAAAAATAATGGACAGAAAATAAAATGCATACTTGATAAGCAGCACTGTTCTGCACAGTCACCGACATCGGTCTCTGTGGTGTCGGCGTCGGTTAGGGAAAGTGCCGGCGTCGGTTAAAGTGCCGGTGTCGGTAGGGGTAGTGACCGGCGTCGGTCGGGGCAGGTTCTGGACAGACTCTGCTCGAGTTGCAGAAGGTCTGGGAGAGTCGGGACAGGGTCTTGATAGAGTCGAGATAAAGTTAGCGTAGAGTCTGGGCAAGGTAAGGTCGAGTCTGGACAGAGTCTGGGGGTTTTCAGGGGATTTAAACAGAGTACAGGGTAGTCAGGGGATAGTGGGCAGAAGTGTAAATAAGGAACTCAAGGCTCGGGTTTATAGTCAGAGGATCCAGAATAATAGAAATAACAAGTAATAATAACCAAAAGGAAATAAAAACAAGTAGAAGGAGATACTTACCTATCATGCTGAAGACATGATTGACGTTGTTGAAGTTGTCTATGCAGTATCAAATTGAAGTTGGTTGATGCCGGAGTTGGTTGATCACGAGAGTGTTGATTGAAGTGATTGCCAGAGTCTATGAAAATGTCAGAGTTTTAGATTCGATTGATTGGTTAGTGTTCGGGATTGATCGGCGGACGCTGATGAAGGCCAGGGGACGGTTCGACAACCATTCGAGAAACTGGTTGGGAACCGAATGGTAATCGATAATGAATAACGGTAAGGTGACCGACGTCGGCAGGATTGCCGACGTCGGCCGATAAGTGACCTACGTCGGTGACATCGACCAGGTAACGACCGTCGTCGGCAGATGCATAATGAGGACAGAGTCTAGCTTTTAGCTCTCTGTGCATTTTTACATGCTGCCAGGGTCAAGCTAGTAAGAAAATGGTTGACATGGGTGAAATAGGCGTGGAAGAATAAAATGAAAGATGACCAGGGGAGTAGACATGATTTCAGTGTCTACACTATGAATATAACCTATTCTAATTTTTTGACCTAATACCAATTTCCCTAGCATAAGTATTGACCTACTTTTATGATATTTAATCATTTTGTAAAACAAGCATTTTATTTCCTTCTTGCATAAAATTTTCTTTCTTGTTATTGGATGTATCTTTTCCTTCCTTTATCAAATTTAATTTTTATTAGGGAGTGGATTTATAGCCATCTTAGTAAGATTTTGCTTCTTGGATCTAGCATATGCTAGGTAGTCCACCCTTCATCTTTGTCTAAAAAATAAGTTTTGTTTAGTGCTTTCTTATCTACAGGTTATTCCTTCCAAGCCAAAGAGGATTTATCACTATTATCTAGATTCATTAATGCACTTTACCAGGTATTCCTTTACACACCCTATTACTAGTTTCATTATTTGCTTCCAAAATTAAGAAATGAATGAAATTAACTAAAACTATGATTTAGAGAAGAATCTTAGATAACATGATATGTTTGATATAATGATGAAGTGTAGTTAGTTTGAGTGTTAATAAAATCAACCACCCTTCATATATTAGTCATGTTAACCACATTCTCTTTAGAAGTAGGGTCAACAAGGCTTTCTACATTATTGGTGGAATGGGTAGGCTTGTCTTGGGTGTCTTGATTAGGTTGGTGATTAGGAAGAGGGTCTTTGTCTATATCCAAATGAGCATTAGCTTGATTTAAATCTTAAGATTTAGTATGTGATTTATAAGCCTTCAAATCATTGTCATAGGCTTGTTGACACTTTCAGATGATAGAATCATGATTAAAATTAGGACCAAGAAGAAAATCCATAGCTAAATTACAGAGCTACCTATAGGTCTCATGAAAATGACCCAAAATAGAATGAAACCAACAAAACTTGTTAGGATCATACCAAGATTTCATATGATTATTAGGGTCAAGTTTTTATGGAAGAGGCCTAGGTAGATGCTTAAGTAATTTAGCTGAGGATAGAGGTTTTCGAACATTAATTTTATTTGGTGAAGATAAATGAGGATTGGTATCTTGTTGAGAAGGGGGAGCTAGTTTTGAAGATTGGTTAGGAACAAAAAATTGAATAACATTAATGGTGTCATAAGAGTTAGTGACACCATCATTGGTATCATTAAGATTTGTGTTCTTAAATAAGAGATGAGGACCCATAGAAGTTTGGGGTGGCTTGAATTGATGCATAAGGAAATATTGATGTTTAGACTGGTCAATAACTTCCTCCAAAGAATGTGGAGAGAGAGTGTGGACCTGATATTGTAACTTGGGGAAAAAGAGCATTATTGAAGAGATGGAAATGGTTATCATAGGCCATGTTATGTTCACATTTATTTGACAAAGTTTTCCATCTTTTAATAAAATCTTGAGTAGTTTCATTTTCAATTTGTTTACAATTTATGAAGTGGGCCAAAGTGTTTTTGGGAATATCACTAATTTGAAATTTTTGAACTAAAGAATTCAATAAATCCTCCAAACTAGAAATGGAATGATTTTTAAGTTGATTATACCAATCTAAAGCTTAGGGTAAATGTTTATGTTGGAACACAAATAGATACTAAGAGGGGGTTTAATAAGTATATTAATTTACTTATTACTTTTCAAAACCTTTTAATAAAGAACAAAACTATATGCAGATATATAAAACACATAAATAGACTCAACACAAAAATTATTGTGGTAAACCCAATATGGGAAAAATCACCATGAGAATAGCTATTAGAATCTACCATTCTAATCTAGCCTCATAATAAATAACCTCACTATTTATAATGTTTAAGGGAACCAACCCTAAGGAGACACCAATCCCCTAATTTAAGAGCTTTGACTCCAAAGAAGCACCCACTTCCTAATCTAAGCAACCACTTAGCTTTTCTGATGGTACCAACCTATCATATTCTTTTATAGAGATACAACTGTAGATTACATCATGGATTCATAAATGAATGCAATCCTTCTATTCTCTATTATAGGTCTAATCTAAAACTACTCATTCTCTAAACATAATCTCCTTATGCCTTTCTTCTTCTCTACCCATGTGTCTTTATGTCTAGATATGTCTCTATTCAACACACTTCATCTCCCTTGCTCTTTTCCTCTATCTCTCCATTTGACTTCACTTTACAAAAATATCAATATCTCTAGTAGCCTTTTCTTATGTCCTATATGTCATATATATAAACAATTGATCTAGGGTTTCATATTTTCAATGTGTTCACACTTGTTTACAAACACATCAAGCTCTTGTCTTGACTCAGTTCATTATGACTTGAAATGTAAGTTTGTCGTGTCTTGAATTCATGTATTACCTTAATTATTCTTGGTCTCATTACCATCTATAGCATTTTTTGGACTCTCATTTTACTGCATATGTATATCTATATATATTTGATTGGTTATATTGATAAATTTCATTATTTGTATCATAATTTAGGGCTTACTTGCATGTTCCTACATCTGACCATTAAATTGGACATATCTTTAAATATTGATCATTGATCTCACATTTGGCACCATGATTTGATGGTTTATATTTAAATGGCTCAACTTTAAACTACATCCATTCAATCACATTATGACAAGATCACGATATCCATCTGATATTTGTATGCTTTAAGATTTTAAATTTTCCCTCTTTAAAACATATATGTTGATCTTCCTGATCTAAGATCCCACAAGCCATTTTATCTCTAAATATGCATGATATTTATCTCTATCTAAACTTTAAACATCGATCTTTTTTATCCATATCATTGTTTCTTATGTCTTTGGATTGATATCACTCTATCTATCTTCTCAAACTTACTCGGTTTTTAACTCACCACTATCTCATTAAATTCCAAACACTTAATATCATCTAAGTCCACTCACTCCATTAGATCTCCTTTATATGATAATCCACTTACCATCATATCTTCTAATAATCTTGATCTTTATCTCTACTTATCTCTCAAGAATGTGACACTTGGAATTAGCACGTTCATTTTATACATTATTATTAGTTCCCAATATTGAGACACTTGGAATCCTTGCATTGATCATTAACTTATTGATTTTGAACCTCACCATATATTTACTATCAATGCTTCATGATTGTGACACTTGTCACTAGTAGAGGTCTATTTGATAAATTGACTTTGTTTATGCTTCATTAGATCTTCAAGGTATAAATAAGCGAGAGATGTTGATCAAGATTTAAACTTTAACCACCTATCATCATCTTGCTTCATCCTAACATCTTGGAGCCAATGCACTCCATTGATCTCTTTGAGACTTTCTCAAAATTTACCTTGAGTAGATTTGTCTAAGTATGAGGACCATCTCAATTAAGCCTGGGAGGCTAACTTTTCACCTTCATATCTTCTCCTTCGTTCAACTATTTGGTCTAAAATTTGAACCATATAAACTAGGCATGAAAGTGAACAAACCCATATGCAATTTTTTTTCTGAATCCTTTGTGCATGTGAGATATAAATCCATTAATCTTATCACTAAGATTATTATGCCACAGAGCTAGAAATGCCTCAAATTTCCCTGGAAGGCCAAATTTTATCTCACATAACTCTTGTCACACTTAGTCAGATGATCTATAAATTAACACATAAGATCCTCTTACATAGGGTATTCCATCCATGTATCCATTTTCTCATTATGCCTTAATACCTACAAGACATGACATCATAAAAATCCATGTTCATCTATTTCTTGAGTCAAAGTGTTGGAAAAACTATCAAAAGGTTTGGGAGCCCTACTTTGATCAAGCATATCTCTTGTCACACTACATCACCTAACATGAGATTCACACATAGAAACTAGATACAAAAATGAATAGACCCATTTGATCATTTTATCTTGTTACCTCCATATGTGCAAATACTAACCTCATAAATATGCTTACTTGGCTCTACTGAACCCTTTTGAAAATTTAGCTAATTATAGAAACTTAGTGATTTTTGTCTGAGTAGCCAACTTTACATGCCCATAACTTTAACTGCACTTCATTTCATGACTTCAAATCTAGTGCATAATAACTAGGGAATAGTGTGATCATAACCATGTGACCAGCTCCCCCATACTCATTCACACATGGTAATGGTGATGTCAGCAAAATGCATTCTCATCTTTTCCTATCATAGACCCAAAATGTCTAGATGATCAATATGAATAACTAGATGAATTCAATTCATGCACAAAAACATTACAATCATCTTTGACCTCTATTAGGATCCTTTGAATATCCTCTAATCATCGTATTTAGTCTTGAACATCAATGACATGCTCATAATATCCCTTTTGACGTCAATGACAATCATATTTTCATCATGTTTTAGGAGACAAGTATGTAGATAACATGTGGTAAAATGGAAAATAATATTATGAATAACTAATGGTCTACCCACCCCTTTCTTGGTGCACCCCTTAAGGCATTCACTTAGAGAGATACAAAGTATCAGTAATTGATAAAAAAAATTTAAAATATTATGTGTATACACTATCTATTAGAGGATGTTATATAGATCAAATATAAAATATTAATGTGAATTATAAGTCATGGAAGTGTCCTTATAATATCTAATAATAACATTCTTCATGACTATATTTTTGGAGCTATAGGTAGTTTTTTGTGTGTTAGTGAGTTTGACGTTCCTGTGTCATTTTGATCAATTTAAAAGTGTACCAATTACATGGTGATGTATTTTAGGTTAAATTGGATCTTATAAATTAATTTATAGTGTTTTAAATTGCCTATACATATGTTTGTGGTCAAAGGTTCTTGAATGTGTTTTGGAGCTTTCTGGCAGAACAAAGCGAGCCTTTTGAAGAAGTGTTTTTGAGTGTTTGTAGCCTAATATAAGATGTCTAATGGATTTGATGATGACCATGAGGTCATTTAGTTTCCATAAACATTTTTATTATTCCTTTAATATATTTCTATAGGTTTTTTTATTTTCATCTTTGAAGACTATGTTTTTGGGGAAATTAGTCCTAATAGGTCTTTAAGGCCTAATGGAGATTTCATGAGTTGAGTAAATGATTTGTGACTTATTGAGAATTAAAAAGGTCAATTTATGTTTCCAATGAAGTATTTTAAATGTTTCAAGACTTTGGTGAGGTCTATCTTGGCCATAGTGGTCTAAGTTTTTCCATGGAGAAGATAGACCTAATGCATTAGGTCCCTAAGTAGGCCTAGGAGAATATTGAGGTCTAAATGAGCTTGGATGACCCAATGGTGATCATTGTTTTATTTATTATTATGTTTAATTTTTTATTAAACATTTTTTGGTTTTAACCTAATGGATTAATGTCGTTTCTAACTAAGAGTGTGAGTGTTCTAGTGATTGGTATAAGTACAAGGCATAATGGTCTTATTTGGGCAAGTTAAGAAGGATATGAGTGAAAGCAAAGAAAATAACACCTTGAGGAGTAAAATGAGGTCTTGAAGACAATAATAAAAGGGATAGGAACTTTTATGAACATGTAATATATATTATTCATGTGGATAATAAGGTTAGTTGACCTAATAAGCCTAAAAAGAGGTATGTTTGAGTGAAGAAGCTAGAGGTTATTTTGAGAGGGGTAGAAGGTTGAGAAGAGCTGAATGAGTTGATTTTATATTGAGATACTATTATATATGAATAAAATATGTGTTCATAATGTATAATAGTGAGTGTAATCTAGATAGAGAAGATAGAGAGTTGAAGAAGAGGTCACCATCTATTGGTTGAGCAATAAGGTGTCTTGAGGTATCAAGTTGATCTTGGCTAAGTTGGTGCTTTGTCAAGAATGAGTGATAGATGAATTGAAATATTTTAGAATTATTATTGTAATGTATGATTTATTTATGAGTCACTTATGGGGTGGGTTCCTCCTTTCAAATTGGAGCTTGATAAACACCTAGTTGAGTCGGTGTTCCTTATAGGGTTGATGCCTCACTAAATATTGATTCATGGTTTTATAGGATTATAGTATAAGATTTTTTTTTGTGGGTTTTATCCACCATGAGGGGTTACCACATATATTTTTTGTTCATGTGTTGATATCTTTATTCATGTTTATGTGATTACTTGTATATGCATTTCTTGATCTTTATACTGGTTTGAAAGGTTAATCATGTTAAGTGGAAATAAAAGATTATTTTGAGAAATTAATTCACCCCAATATCAATGGTTGTAATTCCAATAATAATTACAATCCATGATCAAATTATACCTAAAGAAGTTGGTATTGCTTTTGAATCACCTTCTAAACTAACTAGAATCTTAGATCTCCTTATAGGATATGTTTTATAACCATCCCAACCAAGTAGATTTATTCCTAATATTCACTCAAGTTTTTCACATATAATTATTTAGGATCCTATTGAGGAAGTGTCTCCTAAGCATGTTCAATGAAATCAACCAAAAACAAATGATGAAAAGGTTATCAAGGAGGATACTTGTTTGGATATCCCAAAAGATACACAAGTTATTCTTTTAGTCACTCATGCACCTTCACATAGCATACCCATTCCTTATATCTTACTCCCTCTTGATATTCCTACTAAATTACATTGATTCATGCCAAAGACAACTTCCCTTACAGATTAGGCCAAGCCAAACCTTGTAAAAATAGAAATTAGGGGGAATGTTTCAGAAAGTTGAAACAAAAACCTTGGCACATCATGAGGTAAATCTTTACAATATCCTCAAATAAGAATTAAACTCCCTAAATAGGGTATTATTTCTACCTCTGACTAGATTTGAAAAGGAAAATGGTTCTACCACTAATTTGAACTAAAGCATCCATATTGGGACCTCATCCTTAGGTGAAACCAAAAACCACTATTATGGAATCTTCTTCTAAGAAGAATATACCATTACGAATAGATATTCCCATAACTATAATTCCAATACATAATCCATTAAATCCTTTTTACCTCAAAATATTGATGTAAGGTCCTATTCTAAACATAAAGTACCCTCTATGGGAAATATTCAAACAATCGATATGAGGAATCAAGATATGAAATCAAATTCAACCTCCATGCCAATACCTCAGAAGGTTGAAAAACCCAACCAAGATCTATTATGGGGATTTTTTCTAAGATTATCAATAAAATACTTCAAACTTCCCTTATCACGCTACCACCCATAAATCCTATTAAACCCCATATTCAAAAATTGGCATGGTACCAGGAAAGGAAGAAATGTGCTTACCATCGAATAGTGGGACTTGATACCTAAATTTGTAACATGCTAAAATTTATAGTCTGGAGTTTATTATAAGAGGATGATATTTTAATAGAAAAATTTGGTCATGATTATCCTCATAGTCAAACTACTAGAGTCATGACCACTCTAGGAACCAGTACAGTACCAAGACGATTAGAATGATCTTCAAAGGAAAATAGGACCTTTGATGAAAATCAATATCAACCCCTCTTACAAATTATAGACTCAGATGATTCTAAAAACATGGCAAACCCACCATTATTTTAGAGAGACGTAATACACATAGCCACTTGATCCCAGACCTAGGGTCATAAAACTCAAAATCCAAACAAAGCCAAGGTGACTATTGAAAAAGCTCCTATTTCTTCCATAAACAGTCCTAAAACACCTATCCCAAAACCTAAAATTTATATTCGATGGAAAGAACAAAATAATAATGCTTCAAAGTTGATACATATATTAGTTCTAAAATAGTTCCATCAATTCCCCATCAAGATGTCTTTATACAAACTTATCCAAAATTATCTACAACATCATGAAGTTATGATAGATCCTTTTAGGTCACTTAGATATAATCTAATTAACCTTAGTCTCTATTGGATTTTATTGCATCTTTTTAGAAGAAGTCATCTATCATGTTTCACGATTCTAAAATATCCCAATTACAACCTGATGACTAGTACCCATGGTTATTTATCACTCCCCAAGTTAATCAAAAACAAATCAAAAGAGTTATGATTAACAACTGATCCAGTATAAATAGTATCTCCTCACACACTTTTAGGAAACTTTAGTTACCTAAAACTATTGTAGCTCAATATTTAACCATCCTACGAGAATTTAATGATATTGTTTCCCCCATTAAAAATAATTATCCACCCCATTTAAGTGGTTATATGTACTATCCTAGAGTTATTTTACATAATAGAAGGGGAATTTAAATCTAACATCCTACTAAGACATCCTTGGATATGTGCCATGTGATGCATTCCCTCCACTTTGCATTGATGTCTTAAATTTAAACATGAGGGTAAGATCTATGTTATTTTAGTAGATCCACATCCATTAAAGATTTACAACTTGACTTATCAACCTAATGATGTCTTAGTCCCCCTAAATAAATTGATTTTATTATATTTGGGGGAAAAATATACTAGCTCTAATATACCTTCATCCTTTATCCCAAATGTAAACACTTTTGAATCAACATTCTAACATATCTCTATAGGGAAATATTAGTTGTTAACTCTTAACACCTTATCAACCCCTCAAGAATATGGATGTCATGGTCAATAGTGTACCTAGCAACCCAATCTAGGAAACATTATTCCAATCAGACCTCTTCACCTCCAAACACACTTACCTATGGAGGAATCAACCAATCCCTTTTATATGGGGAAATTTAAATGCATGCCAAATCATTCATGTTTAACTTCTCCTTTCTTAAAAAAACACACTTTCCACAAACATATCCGTAATAATGTTCTTGGAAAGGATTTGGCCTAGGATGTTATGAATAAGGACCCCATGAGGTTGCAATCAATGACCTTAAAAAATTACATGAGAAACATGGCCTTAGTTTCAAGAAAACTCTTGAGGTCGATGATGATAGTGATTTGATGTTCCATATCCATATGGAAATTGTTGAATATTATGTGGATGATCTCCTTGGTAAATCTAAGTATCATAAGGATCACTTATCCATCCTTCAATAGATCTTTGCTCATTTGATCTAATATCAGGTTCATCTTAACCCCAAAAAGTGTGTCTTTAGATTATTATCAAGTAAGATTTTGGGTTTAAGGTTAATCTTACCAAGATTAAATCCATTATCAATATGCCACCTCCTTCCAACTTCAAGAATATTTGTAGTTTATAAGGGAAAATGAACTCTATTAGCCATTTTATTTCAAAATTATCTGATCGACGTCAACCCTTCCATTACCTTCTTAATAAATACACCCAATTTGTATGGGATTAAAATTATCAATTAGTATTTTATACTCTTAAAAAGTATCTCTTATCTCCTCCTGTCCTTATTCCACCAAGAGAGGATAAACCTTTTTACTTATATATCTCAACTATGGACCATGCTTTAGGTGTCATGCCTACCCATCAAGATGAGAAAAATTGAGAGAAAGTGGTTTATTATATAATTCATACTTTGGTTGAGTATGAGAATCATTACATAGACATTAAAAGACTATGCTTGGCCTTAGTATTCATAGATTCCAAGCTTCATCACTATTTGCTTAATCACAAGACCTATGTGATTACCGATACTAATCTTCTTAATTTCATGCATTCAAAACCCTATTAGAATAAATGAATTTCAAGATGGCTTATGATTCTTGTTGAGTTTAAACTTGAGTTCCTTAACCAAAATTAATTAAGAGGAAGACCATTGCTGATCAATTAGCTGAGGCACCCCTTGTTGATAATCTACTAGCTAGCTATGAATTCCTTAATGAATCTATAGCATCCACATCCCAAGAAGATATTGAATATCATATGAAGATATTATTTTATGGATATAAATGTGAATGTATAGGGGGAGTAGGTATTATTCTAATACCACCAAAATTCATTCTTATCGCCCTATTTTTTAAGCTTGATTTTGACTGTACTAATAATATGGTGGAATATGAATACTTAATTATAGGTCTCTAAATACTTTGGTTCTAGGATTTAAGTTGATTCATATGTATGTGGAATCCTAAATGGTAGTGAATAAATAATTAGAATTTATCAATGTAATAATAAAATCCTCCAGAGGTATACGACATTATCAGACTAGTTTTTATCCACCCTTAACCATTATGTCATTCAGACCAATCCTTGGTCAACCAGTAAGTTTGTTGATACCATGGGTTCCTTGGACTCCTTCATCCCATCTTCCTCCTAAGAGTATAAATTATTTGTCCTTATTCATAGGGATAATCAAACTTCATATACCAAAACTGATCTACCTTATATAGATATCATAAATGAAAATCATTTGGATTTGTGGTACACATAGATATTTGATTATCTATCTAAAGGTATCATTCTTCCATATTTATCAAAAAATTCTAAGCATGATTTTTAGTAGAAAAATTATATATTTTTAATACTAGGGGGTGTGCCTTATAGGTAGGGGTTTGATGGTATTCTCCTCCATTATCTCCATAATTTTGAAGCAAATCTCACAATCAAATAAACTTACAATGGAATATGTAGTGGCTATTTCATCAATTTAACTATCACCAGGAAAATTATGTGAATAGGATACTATTAGCCACTATGAATCGAGACTATTTTGATCATGTCAAGAAATGTGTGAAGTGTCAAAATCATGCCAACTTATCCCATATCCCTAGTCATGTGTTACAAATAACTAGGGATTTTTTTCCTTTCTCCCAATGGGGTTTAGACCTTATAGGGTAGATTAATCCTAAATCTTTGCAGTGGCATAACTTTATCATTACTATTATCAAGTATTTCATTAAATGGATGGAATCCATTCCCCTTATTTCAACCAAGGCAAATGAGATTGTTGATTTCATTAATCATCACATCATATGTCATTTTAGCATCCTGCATAAAATCATTACAGATAATGGGAAATATTTTAAAAATAAACAAGTTCAAAAGTTTTGTGATTCCTTTGACATTATGCTTAGCTTCTCATCACCTTATTATTCACAAGTTAATGAACAAACTGAATCATCGAATAAAACCCTTGTTAAAATGTTAACCAAAATGGTCAATGAGGCTAGAAAGGATTGACATCTTTACATACCTTTTACTTTGTGGGCTTATCAAACTAGTATTCAAACACCTATAGGGATATCCCCTTTTTATTTGGTCTATGGTACTGAAGTAGTTCTTCCTCTTGAAGTCCAAATTACTTCCCTTTCAATATCTCTTAAAGATATCATTTCTAAAGAGGATTATCATCAAGACCAATTTGCACAATTAGAGCTTTTATATGAGCATCAAAACATAACCCTTGATCACCTTCATGTATATCAAGAATGAATAAAATGTGAATATAATCAACATTTAAAGGAATGAGAATTTAATATTGGTGACCTTGTCCTTAATGAAAATCAAGATGTCACAAATATGAAAAAAGTAAATAAGGAAAGTTTGCTCCTAATTGGATTTGACCCTTTATTATCACTCATAAATATGGATCTGGGGCATGTCATTTGGTCTCCCTTAATGGAAAACTTTAATGTGAGCCTCTTAATGCTTTGCCTATGCATCATTTCTACTATTAATAATCCTACTACAAACTTTAATCAACATAAATTCTTTTAAAATATTAGCCCCTATCTCTAAACATACCCCATAATGATCAAGAATCATGTGGATTTCTAGAAGTATACCAGTTGTAGCCATAAATATGGATACCCTGGCTATGTTCATAGCATTTTCTCATGGATTAGTTATGCTCAAAATAAAGGAGTCACATATCATTATTTCCTAAAAATCCTTCACAATAAAATCTTGTTCAAGAGGAATAAAACATGGCCTTGATTTTGTGGCTTATGAAAACATCTTTGGTATAATCCATGGAAAAAAGGTTAATTTGAGATATCAAAATCAAGAAAAGATCAAAGTGATAGATTGATCCCTTGTAGGAAAGGTGTTACCAAAATCGAGAAAAAATATCAAAATTGTAGACTGATCTCTTGAAGGATAACTACTAAGATATATATATCTGAACATGTATACATCTCCCTTGAAGGATGGATATGTGCCTATGATTTAGGAAACTTACCGCATTGATCGATTTATTATTAAAATCAAATCATGTAAAAATCTATAAAATCAAGATTATATCCCATGAAAGCTTCTTGCATTTGATCAACTTTTATTAAATTTGTATACTTCCTGCATTGATTAGTCTACACATATCCATAGATTATCTTAAGGTTAAAAAGCTTAGAAATATTAAACAAAATTTATATTCCTATAGAATTAATTTTCCCTCCCATTGCTACATAAAATACCTTTTTAAAAATACCAAAGGTTTATGAATTTAGTTCATAAAATATTGTTAAGGATTTTTATTAACATTGGATAAAAGGGCGTTTATGCAAAAGCAATAAGAGTCATAGCATTGGATAAGGTCTAAGCCAATTATGAGTCATGCATCCTTGACTGTTAATATGGAAACCATTTCATCATAAATTTCAAACATTTGAATTCATGTATAATCATAGCATAATTTTCCATAATCAACATGATATAAAATCCCATCCATATAATCTAACGAGTATAATAAAAAATGAAAATCCATATGAAAACCATCAATGTAATGTAACATCCATAAAAAAATGCATCATAAGTCCATATTACATCCTAAATTATCAAAAATTAAAAATCCATAATCCATCATAAATCCATCAAAAGCAAATACACATAAATCCATAATCAAGACAAAAGTAGAATCACATAATCTAAACATCATAATCCATGTAAACATCGTAAATCAATATAATCCATGATATAAATAAACTCAAATGCCATATAAACATAATCCATATAATCCAAATCCATATTCACATAATGTAAACTCGTAATAAAAATGTGTAACATATACTCATGAATATATATCCAAAAATTAAATGTACATCATAAAAGTGTCATAATATGTAATATGTAAAAAGGTCAATCCATATAATTATCCATATACATGAATACTTAGTGAATTGGATTTGGTTTAGGTGGATATCTACTTTGCCTCCTCTTCTATCCCATCCATCTCCTCCGCTATCCTTCCTATCTTTCTCCTAAGGTACACTCCCAATGCTAGTTGTAGTATTTTTTGCCCTCTATTAAGTCTGACTCTGCATGGTTGTATGGCTAACATATCTAGGAATATTTAGTAACCAATATGTAATAATCTAATCATAATATCAAAGCTTTGATACCACATCTTGATACCTATCTAGGGTCACATTACCTAGAGGCCCCATCCTCCTACCCTATCCCACTCCTCCTATGGTGGATCTTGATAGTCTTCCCTTTGTAGTTCCTACTAGTACTCAGTTCCTCTTACACTGATCACAATATTTATCTTGCACTCGACATGCCTCCTCATTAATCTAATACAATTAATCATAGCTCCACTATAGATATTTCAACCTCACCTATAGTTAGTCCCCATAAAAAAACAACTCCAAAATACTATTCTTGAGTTGTATCCCTCTTTACCATCATCACCTATATATCTCCATTCCCCTCCCCATTTCCTCCTATGGCCTTCATATCTACCATCTCTTCATCCCCCATTTGACACATATGTCATACCACCATCTTATCTTCCCCTTTATGCTGGTCCACCCATCATAATAAATATGCCTTTATCACTCTAACAATATCTACACCCACTCCCTTTATCTCCTCCTCTACCAACAACTCTATCTCTATATCATGTGGCTCAGGTAGCTCCACCTATAATTCATCCTTCTTATACCTCTAAGGCTCCTTAAGTATATACTAATGTAACCCAAACTAAAATACTTCCCCATGCTCTAGATGTTGCCCTCACAACCACCTCAGTTATTGTCCTACCATTAGCTCCATCTCCATTCTTGGCCATGTTGGAAACATGACATATGGCTTCCATACTACCTCATCCTCCACGAGTTCCTCCAACACCTATCTATAGTAATCTAAATCCTAAACTCTCCCATATCCATATGTATGGGCAAAGTCATCCCTCCATCATAAAAAACCAACATTGAAAGCAAATCGGTGCCATCCAATCCATGGTAGCTCTAGTGGCTACACTACTTAGATGTGCTTGTATGCTAATAATTATAACACATAGGTAATATCTAGCCCATAGTGCCATTATGTCCTCCATCTTTGTAGCTCTTTGTATATCTATGTAAGTAAGGTCAAATCTCATGAAAATACTATTTGTTACTCCCACATGTCTATGAGCACTCTTGTAAATTTCCAAGAGAACCTCCCTTTATTAGAGTCAGGAAATGCATAGTATGAAATGGCCAACATCATCATGGTGATAACCCATCTCCCATCCTAGTCATAATGATATAGAGCCTTGTTAGTAGAGGCTACTAAAGTATTAGAACATGTTAATGATGAGGAGAGCTAAGATATATTTTAGATCATAGAATAGTGTATCATATTCATACAAGAGGCTGGATAATAAAAACATAACAAGTGTGAATTATCATGCATTAAGTAGGAAGTAAGAACAACTAGTGATTTATTAATATAAATAGAGTATTTAGATTAAATTAGATAGAAAGTAATCAAACATTATACATGAGAATGCATGTAAGGAACAAAGTAAGAAACCACATAGGTAACCATAAATAGATAAGTCTCTATTGATTTCTTCAAGATTGGAACTCTATTCTTCTTACAAACACAAGTATACATATACATTTCCAGTCTATGACTATTCATTTTATTCTCATTATTTGTGCACCAAAAGTGGAGTATATTCATATTATAACCCATTAAAATTCATGAAGATAGGATAAAATATACTTATACATGACAAAATGAGTACATAACAAATGAATATTAGACAAATATCCTACACAGATTTATAGTCTAAATTCTTCTCCCAACACTTTCCTAGACTTAAAATGTTATCTCATCTTGAGACATCATAGGATCTTCCAAAATTTCACAAGTGAGCAAAGGCTAAAGAAGTGGTTAGACTAGTAGGAATTGTAGTAATCACTCAAGACACCATTTTTGATTTTCACCTCTTATTCACTACTTAGCCACCCTTTCAGGTTTTTAACTAAATAACATACTAACCTATAGCCCTTTCAATTTTTTAATACACTAACATAAGTAGGTGGTTTTAATTTATGGGTTTTCAACTAACCTAGCCCTACTCATCTTACTAAATCATCCCCAATTCAAAATGCTATATAAAATTTTTACTCTACACAATACTTAACTTGAAGGAGGTGGCATAGACATAGATGATGATGGACCAAAAGAGTCCTTAGACTTGGACTATAAATATTTATATCAAGTGATGATATAATAGAGCTTCGATGGTGGTTGATACATAGGTATGTTAAAAATCTAGGCAACTTCACTAAAAAAAGGAGTCAAATTAGTCTTGTAGGCATTCCAGTATAACATGACTTCTTGGATCAGTTGTAGTAGGGTGTGTAATAGAGCATAGTAACTAATGATCTACTTGAGATCTATTCCATCAATTATTATCATAGTTACCATTGTTTTAGTGACCCTTGTCTGAATCTTGCCACTTAGTTGTTCTATATTTTTTGCATGACATTGATCTTGGAGCTTAGTGAAGGAACTACACATAAGTTGACTCTACCAATTAAGGAGGTTATTGCACACATTATCCCTATCATTGAGAGAATCTTAGAGTGTTCCATTATTCTCTTCCCTAGTGGTATTATGGCTACCCATGGTTTCTTTGGTGGTGGTGATTGTGGTAAGGTCTTCATTAGACCTAGCTAAGGAATTATCCAATTGTTACTTCTAGTATAGCAAGATGTGCATGACTTATTGTATTTTTAGTATAAAAATATCCAACATGTCTTGGTGCTCCTCTAATAAAGTGATAAGAGTCATAACCTTAGTTATAAAATCTTATCCTAGTGTGTCGAATACATAGAGTTTCTATGCTATGAACAAATCTTTAGTTAACCCAGAGACTAGAGTCTTGAGTCTATGTTCATCAAACATGACTTGGTCCCTAGTAACTTGAGTAACCGACTCAAGAGAGGTATCCTAGATAAGCTTGGAAGATTTATGGAGGCAAACCTTTAACTTGACATTCTTAGCCTTTAATTAAATTATATCTTTCTCTAAAGATGTGGCTTTCTATGAAATGGAATCCTAGAATGATGCCACACCTTTAAGTTATTTATTCAATGAGAGTCTAGAAACATCTAATGATGCTTCTTGCTAGAGTGAGAGTGCTACTAATGTGCTTATAATTGATGAAGGGTTAGGTCTTGGCATATTTTTAAGTGGGAAAGATAAGGTGGTTAATGATCACCCACATTTAGGATGTCCCATAGCCACATGCCTCTCAATGGAAATTCTAGGAGCTATAGACCTATTAGATCTACATCTGGTTCTTCTTCTTGTTTTAGCTACTCTATTTTAACTTGCTATTGTTCAAGTACCTATTATAGATACACTACAGCCTTTATTGCAATCTTGCATTACTACACAACATATTCAACTTATTTTTATTTGACCTCCTCTTCTACTTTCCTATTCAGCTATTCTTGCATAGATTTTTATTCTACTTGTTATTCCTCTACCTGATCTTCTACACATGTTCTTATTTATTTTATTCTTTCAAGGTTATAGCCTTGGCTTGTTCAACCATAGCCTATCTACATTTGTGCCTATGTCTATGCCTTGGATGCACATTTTTGATGTGCCTATACCTAGGACTATTATTGGCACAAGACTTCATCTTTTTCTTCCTTCTTATTTGTAGTTTCCTCAGATTACTACTGTGCACATGTGGCATCTTCCATGGCTTACTTTTCCTACACTATTATGTCTTGTTTTTATTTTTCTTCTTTTACCTTATCCTTGGTAGAAATCTCAACTTATTCATAAGTTTGAGATTCCACCTCTTATGCTTCCTTGTCTATGTCAATAATTTCTTGTGCCTTCTTAGCCACATTGATGGATCTATATTAGTAATCATCTACATCTTGGGTAGTTTGTATGGTTTTGACTTCTTGGGCTTGCTGATATGCTTATTGTTATTATTGAGCCTACTCTTTATGGCATTTATTCTCCTCCTTTCTAACTTGTCATTCCACTACATGAGTTGCTTCTTCCCTTAAAGCTTATTATTCTTCTATTTTGGGTTTCTTGGGTGTGATCTCTTCAACCTCCTGGGCTTGAGTTGAAGGTGGTAAATCACTTGTCTAGACTATGGAGATGGACACCTATTATTTAATATGTCTTAGGGTGACCAACCTATGTTTAGGTGGTGGTGAAGTGGAAAATGGAGTAGGTTGTGATTCCTGTGTGGTGTTTAATTGATCAAATGTGTGTTTTTTAAGCATAGGCAAGGCCTTATCCTTGCACTTGGTTCATGGTCTATGCATGAGTAATTCTAGTGGGCTTTTTGGAAGTGTTATAAATACATATTAAACTATGAAGGTGGTAGAATGTTTTGACTAGAATTTAACCCTTCGATACAACTACTTTGATTCTTATCACATAATGTTGGTGATGATGGATGTAAAGAATGATGGTAGGTCCACCCATAGATTTGGAGGAACCTTTTTACGCACTTGGACTATGCACACAACCTTATAGAAGAAGAATTCCTTCTCCTCTCTATCATAAAATCATTTGGCCATGTTGAAAATAATTACCTTATAAACTTATTGTTAATTAATGCCCATCTATTGTAGGTCGCATGAGCTTATGATATGGGGTACCTTAGGATCATCTAACTAGGTCATAGTGCTCCTTGTCTTGTGCTTCAATGGAGGAGATGCAAATTTATGCTTGGTGGAAAGCTTGCACTTTCCTTTCTATGATAGTGAACTAGTGGCTTCTTCTATTTTTTGAGTTATAGGGATAGATGTAGTAGGTGGTATGATTTGAAGTGGTGTGGCATGCCTGATTATGAAGGCTTTATATTTGGAAACTTTAGCCTACACCATGTCCATGGTGATAAATAATGGTAGAGGTCCAAAGGGTGACCTCAACAACTCATGAATATGTATGAATACACCTTTTAGTATTAAGTTAATAGCAATGTGTTAGCCCAAGTACTATAATACATCCAATAGAACCCAAGGATGTGTGGCAATCAACTCTAGGCAATCCTCTCACCATGCTTTGAATTTGACCTCATGAGATAGAGATCTATGCTTAGGTGTCTATATGAGGTCAGGGAATTATTATGTTGGCTAATAGTCAATGTTGGGGTGCACCTTTCCCTATGGGGACTTCCATTATGTAAAGCATAGAAGAAAAATGAGGAACTGGGACTCAAATGTCTACTTGGGTGATGTGTATCACTTGTCAATGATCATGAGTCATTCTCAAATGAATTATTTTGGCCAATTAAACTTCTCATTCTAGTGGATCATGTGGTGGGCAATGTCCATAACCCCTTTTGGAATTTACTTTGTAGACTTGGTCATCTACTAAAACCTCTGTGTGATGTCTTTTATGAGGATACACACTAGTTCATCATGAATTTATTCAATTTGGATCTGTATGTATCCCTAAACATATAAATCTTGGACCTCCTAGAGAATAGGAAACATTCTCATCTTGTATGGATCGAGTCCCCTCACATTGACATGCCCAAAGTTTGGGCCAATTGATACATACATTTTAAAAATATATATATTTAAAATATGTGAGGTAGTATTATATCGCTTAGAATACATTAGAGAATGGTAATATTTGGGATTGAATGCAGTGCCAAATAAAAACAAGAAGTATTTGTAACATGTACTACAATTAAATCAAACCAATTATTTGATCTACAATAAATAATTATATTTAAACTATGTCTAGAGAGAATATAAAGACATGAAACATATAAATAAGAAACTTGCAAGCACACCTTCCAATCCATGGAGAATAAAACAAGAACATGGAATAGTAATAATCCAATCATTGTACATTCAAGTACTATATTTTATAAATATATAAATTTGAAATTCATGATTTTGTTACATTTAGGTGTAGTTGCAGGGCCACTTTTTATTGTAATAAAAATGCATGAACTTAATGTAGATTTGTATTGGCTAACTAGGACTTGTATAATCTCCCCCAAGCTGCTAAAAGTGGGCATTCAAAGTAGGCACTTGACATCTATGTTATTGAAGTAATAAGGGGTTAGGAGAGCTAGTGGTTATGTAGTATCAACAAGGTCTAGCTGAAATAACTTTTACTTTATTGCTTAAAGGAAATCAAATGGATCTAGTTCATTGAATTTTGTTTGTCTTAGTACCATATTGATGCCCATTACTTATTTTCATGTATGCCAAACCCCTGGTGAGATGTGAAGTATCTATGATTATTGAGTGATGAACTTGGACTCTGTTGGCTCTTGGTGTAGTATTATTAGCTCAGCTCTTTGAAATTTTGATTGAGGAAATATTTGCAAGGATGAAATTTAGATTTGACTTTCAATATTATGCCCAAATAGATTTTGTAGATATTGGTCTCTACATAAATGCCACACTGAGCTGTCCATTTGATATGAATGTAATTGGTGATGTGGCCAATCTTATTCAATTTAGCAATTAAGACAATTAGTCATTAGCACATATATGGAGATACACCATTATGTTATTTAGTATCTATATGTGAGTATGAAGGGATAATGTTGATAGGCCACTGATTTGTTGAAGATTAAGTCAATTGAACCTTGGATCTAATATTAACTACTTGGGGATAATTGTTATATAGTGAAGATCTTAGTTGATGTGACTTGTCCATATATTTTCCAAACTTAATTAATTTATTTCACTCCTAATGACATCCATGATGGCGTATTTGAATTATCCTACACATGATTAACACATGATATATTTTGTATCTTGGTTCCCAAATGGTAGTGAAAATATCATCTATAAACACACACACACACACACACACACACACACACACACACACACACACAGATAAAAAATAAACACATAATAAACATGGAAAAATGAGAAATCCTAATCTACTTGGTGGTACTCATCACCCACTCACTTAGTAGAATGAGATCAATTAAGACTATTGGTAGTAGGGTTTAAGCCTATAGCTATTCACCTACCCTAGAAAAATGATTCCCTATAAATATCTCAAAATAATGGTTCCTTGTTGTGATATTTCATGTATAGCATAATTCCCTTTCCATTGAATCTATAATTTGCCTAGAAATGATCTAAAATAACTATCATATAACAAAATTGGTTGATCTTTATAAAATTTATTATTGCACAGATTCTTATCATGCCATGATTTTTGGCTCTACTTACGAACTTAATACATCTAAGATTCTTTGTGTCTATATTCATTCATCCTATTTAGTTTGAGAAGTCTATTGGTGAGACCCTCACAATCCCCTAGTCTTGTAACCATTACAATGTGTAGACTAGGTACTAAATATTCCATTGACATAACTATTTCTAGCTCATAGACCAATTGGAAGGGAGTAAAACATGTAATCCTCTTTTAGTGTATGTGATATGCCCATAAAATCATAGGAATGAACTATTCAATCATCCCTCTTGACATCACAAATCTTTGTCAACATTTTTCCCAACCCGTTTATAGAAGCCTCATCTTGGCTGTTAGCTAGTGAATGGTACACGATAATTTTATGATGAGAAATATTGAATTCCTTAGTAAGAGCCTTGATGGTTTTATTTAGGAAGTGTGTCCCTTGATCTCTAATGAGTTTTATGGGCCATCCAACCCTTGTAATAATGTTCTCATAGAGAAATTTTTTTGCATCTTTTGCACCATAACTAGAAGTCACAACAACTTTAACCCATTTGGTAAAGTAATTTATCATAGTGATAATATACCTTACTTTACTACATTTACTCAGTGGATTGATTATTTTGACACAATTAAAGCCCCATTGTTCAATTTTTTTTGATAACAAAGGCTACAAGGGCACTTCATCTCTTTGTAGTGGTTTACCCATGCATTGATATACATCATAGTACTGCACTACTCTATATGCATCCTAAAAAAATATTCAACTACTATAACCCAATCTATAACAACTTCCTGGTAGTGATTCATCAGCAAAGTGTCCTCTTATTACTCCTTGGTGTTCTTATTGTAAGAGTTATGGTTATTTATGTTCTAGAACTACCTTTGAAAATACTTCATCCTTCCCTAAATGATACAAAATCCCATTGATGATGGTATATGGCAAAGCTCTAGTGATAAACTACTTCTTATCTCTTTATTGATAGTACATAGGGAATACTCCTTATTTAAGGAAGTTAGTGATTGCTTTGAAATTTGAAGGGATCATAGAAATGCAAAATAGATAAACATCAAGAGAATCTTCTTTTAATTTTTTTAGTTCTTTTCCATTAGGAATGCAACCAATATGATCAATCCCCATGTTTTCTCTACTAGGCTTAATGTTAATGCAAAATTAGAATGTTTGAAATAACATCAACCATACAGAAATGCATCCTTCAAGCATTGGATTATTGACCAGGTAGTACAGAGCTTGATGATCCATGAAAACTTCAAATGGTGTTGCAAGAAGATAGTGTCAAAAATTTTATAGTACAAATATTATAGCCAATGCTTCTCTTTCAATTTCCATGTAATTATTTTTTGCATTAGATAACTTTTGGCTTGTAAAATATATGGGATGGTATAGTCCACCATCTCTTGGATGTATAATCACAACACCAACTATGATACCTAAAGAATCAACATGCACATGAAAGGGATTACTCTAATCTAGAAATATGAGGATAGGCATAGTGACCAATCTCTAGTTTAGTTTGATAAAGGCTACTTGGCACTCAAAAGTCCAAGAAAATTTTCACTTTTGCATAGTAAATACTCCAGTGGAGATGAAATAACTACATATACCTTGATAAGCTTTCGATAGTACCCTATATGGCCAAGAAAATATTGCACTTCTATGGAGTTGACTGGTGGAGGCATACTTATAATAACTATAATTTTGGTGTGGTCTACCAAAATGCCTTCACTGCACACTACGTGACTTAGTAGGACACAAAAAGGTGTAAAAATAAACATTTTTAAAATTCAATGTAATGCATAGATCTCATAAGCATTCTAACATGAGACACAAATTAGACAAATATTCTTTAAACAAAGAAGAAACTATCCAATCATTGAGATAGACTTCCAAAAAGTCATGAATGAAGTCCTTGAATGCAATCACCACTATGCAAGAAAAAATTATAGATATGTTCTTGAGGCCAAAAGGCATTACTTTGTATACAAAGGAGCCCCATTATATGGTAAAATTAATTTTATCTCAATCTTATTCTATGATCTTTGAAAGAGTAAACTTAATCCAGCTGTGAAAGAGTAAACTTCATGTTCTATGATAGCATCTAAAACTTCATCTATGAAGGGAAATGAAAATGGATCTTTCACACTTGCATAATTAAAAAATTGATAATCACCACATACTCTAATCTCCCCTATTTTTTTAGGCCACACTACCATGAGACTAACCTAATCTACATTTTTTATAGGATAGATTATACCTGCATCTTTCACTCGATCAAGTTTAGCCTTCACTTTCAACTTCATGTTTAGATTCAACTTGTATAGTTATTTCTTTATGGGTCATGCACAATCCTTTAGTTCAAAATGCATTTCAATGAGACATGGATAGATTCCCATAACTTCTAAAAATTTAGTGGGAAACACATCTTGATAATCTTGTAGGAGTTACAAATCTTTAGAAACTTTAGCTTCAATCCAGTAATCACCTATATGTGCCAATTTAGGAATCTCCTCACTTCCAATGATTTCTATGTGTTTTTTAATTGGTTATTCATAAATCTGACACTTTTCCTCATCAAAATATTCTTGTATCATTCATTTTCCTTCCTATTCTATAATTTGTATGTGCATAGCTTGTTTTATTTAATAGGTTATATGATGGGATCCTTTACTAGTTCTATTAGTCATTCAGGTTCAAATAAATTAGTTAAATCAATATCACCATCAGTGTCAGAATCATCAATGTCCTTATTTTCATCTTGTATTTGGTTGGATGGATGCATAAGAGATTATTATTCTTTCTTGGTAGTTTTATATCCTTATAATGTTGTATTCAGATAATAATTTGTGTTCTTCTATGCAATGGATTCCATCATGGTGATTAAATCTTCTATGTACCCATGGCATAGGAAATTTTTGATTTTTATCAGTGCATTATGAACCAAAGGGTTCTCATCTTCAAATATAAATGTCTATATGAAGTCGCTTTTCACTTAGTCCTAATGATTTGTTTCCCTCTTGTGTTCTTGATGCATATACCATGTTAATGGTAAAGGAGCCAGTGCATAATGAAAGACGTGAACCCATTACTTTAGTACCACATGTTCTTCAGTCCAAAATTCAACACATTTTTTAATATGCATTTCAAATCACTAACCTTCTTAAAATCAAGGCCAATTACTTCTGATGACCTATGGTAGTTGTAATATACTAATCATGAGTTTGAATGCATCATCTAAATCAAACTGATCCTTTCTATGAATTACCCACCATGTCATTATAACTCCCTTCATATCATAATTCAAAGCATTGACTCACTAACTAATGGTTGATACATGGAGTTGTCAGTGTAGAATGAATTGATTGATATCCTCAATTGTATAGTACACAAGAAGTTATCTCTCATGTAGCATTTTCATAGGTTGGAGTTCATGATCACCACAAGCCCAATTGAGTATGTGCATGTCTAATTATTCATTGACAGATGAAGCTATTTCCCAAGGCAAAGTTCCTTCTCTCATCAGATCTATATAATCTTGCATATGATCATCTACTTGATAGAGAAAATAAACTTCTAATTAAGTAGGCAATTTAATAGACATGGATGCACAATTTTCATGATAAATTGGGTTGAAAATGGTTGAGTAACTACTGGTTTAGGATTTCATTGTTTAGATGTCTTTAACTATTAAGTGAGTAAATATTATACGTAAGGTTTAGCATACTCATACAATAATTTTCACTCAATTGTGCACATAGCTTTCAGGTTCTCCTTTGAGTTTACCTTCATCTAGATATTTTATTGTGCAACATAGGGAGAGTCTAGTTTAACCATAATGATGTAGGGTTTGTGAAACGTATTCAAAGGAATGAAAATAACCTTATCTCCTTGATGCACCTCTAGTTGATTTTTCATAGTATTGATAGTCATATAACCATCATATGCCCATTTTTTGTCAATCAGTATAAGGTAATGTATTGATATTGTCTTCATATTGATGAATTCAAAATCACCTCATAGGGTCAATTCTATGACTTTGATCTCAATGCCTTATAATCTACCAATGGTCTCAACTCTTCCATAGTCAACTAAGCTTAGAGTTATAGGACTATAGCTTAGAACTGACTGTCTAATATCCTCCCATGTAGACCGAGGAATCATGTTGACCATAATACCAAAATCAAATACAACATTTGGAATTTCATATCCCATAAATTCAATGTCAATTTATGCATCTACATCCCATGGCTTATTTGTTTTGATGTACCAAACAATTTTTTCTATATTCTATTGCCCTCATTGTACACACTCTATTAAATTATGTATTAATTTTGTGATGTTCTGAGAGATGTCTTCATTGTGTAGTGATCTTAAAAAATTTAGTAAGTATGTCATCATAGTAACAAATCCATCTTGATGCATAATGCAAATGATTTGGCCATACATTTGAGTATTTATTGATGTAATATCTCCTTCAGTAATGTCTTGATGTTGAATGTTTTTAAATATCTATGTAGCTTCATACATGAGCCCCTTTTCTATAGATGGGTTTGAGTATTTATCTTGTTTTAATTTTTGGATTCCCTAGTCTTGAGGCATTTCAAGAGGAGGCAAACCTCTTACTACATGATGGTGTCATGTAATAACATTCAATAATGCATCCTCTTTAGGCTGTTCATTCATCATATTAACATTCTTGATAGCCTTATCCTTTCTTTTCTTTTCTAAGATAGGATAGTCATTTGTCTCATGCTAGTCATATACTCTACACTATGTGCAGTAAGATTATCCTTAGGGATTCAAAGGGTAATTTCATTTCACATGATTATATTATCCACATAAATAACATTAAAAAGGAGGGAGTTGATAGTTATTTCCTCTACCAAATTGGTAACCTCCTTTGTATCCACCCCTAAATTCTCCTCTATTTAACTAATAACCTCCTCTATACCTTACTTATTATTACATTATATTCTAATGTTGATACTTCTAGGTATTGTTTCCAATTCTAAATTATTGTTACACAACTAGTGGGGTCCAACTAGTTTATTTCTATTGCATCATTGATGGACCCTAGGGTACGACATACTAGTATTATGGTGATAGTGGCATTCATCTTGGAGAAGGAGGGGTCCAACTAGCAAGACCTTGAGGCTGGTACTGAGGTAAACTAGGAACCCATTATGGATCTGCTTAGGTCACACAACCTTTATTGACCTCTAGGCCTATAATCATTTGCTTCATTGAGGACACTTGCTACATAGTGATGGTAAATATATTTTTGGTGATGTCTTCTTTTCATCATAATTATGTGATAAAAAATATAATATAAATTATGTGGATTCTTGACATACTATTGCAGGAGATAACACTATGTTTTTGTGTGGCCTACTAATTAACAAATTTATGAAACTATAATCCTTTACTATGAATATTTATCTATGCACTAGGAGGGTCAACCTGTGTACTCTATTTTTTTATGTTTACTTTTTTCCTCTATTTGGTTTCTATAAATCCTATGTCCTTTAAAGCCTTTCATATTAATGTTGTTTCAATTTTAGTAACCCTATGATGTACTTGTTATAAAAATGGACCTTCTTAACTATTATTTTTCTATTTATCTGGTTGAAAACTTCTATTAGTATGTAAGAAATTGGGCTACGAGGACATGTGCTTTTCTAGTGAATGATTCTTTCTTGTGACTTATTCTTCTTCTATTCTCAAACCTATAATTACTTTATAATTATGTTTTCCTTTTTTTCTTAATTCTTCATTTTCTTTTGATAATACCCATTCTTATAGCTACACACTATATTTATCATGTAATTTCTCTATTTTTATGTTATTCTCACCTTATTATGTGAACATCTTTTCTTCCTCTCATTCTTCATCACTTTTTCTTTCTACTAGCATTCATCTTATTCTTTATTTGTCCTTTATTATTCATCTCTCTCATCATATCTTATTACTTGTTCATCATCTATTTTACTATTACTCTAAACTATACTTGTAACTACCTGGGTATTCTTTTGTTTACTCTATCTATTCTATTATTGTAGCTCACATTCTAAATCCAAACTTTTTTTCTAACTCTTCTTCCCTTGTGTCTCCATTTTGGATTTAGGTTCAATCCTTATCCACTCATTTAATAATCATTCACTATCATATTGCACACAACCCCATACACCTAAAGTGATTACTCCATATTGGCTAGAGTAGACACCATGGCCTTATCCACAACTAACATCTTTACAAGGATAGGTAGTCACTGTAAATATTTCCCTCAAATTCCTTTGAAAAATGAGTCTTTTGAATCTTCAAAAGATATGTATTATTATACTAAAAACTTAGTTATATATCCATCTACAGTAGTGGAAACCCAATAATCTATTTCTCTTGTCCAGACAGTTTTCAATTTCCACAATCAGTCTATCTTTTATTCAGTCTAGATTATTGATTTTTTATTCTTGGGTTAAAACAATAATATTCCAACCATACTATCCAATTAACTATAAATTTAGGGAACTCACACCAAAAATGTTCATAAATCTCTCCATAAATATGCTCTCAAATGATTTCTTATATGGCAAGACCAGTCCATTTTTATTCTTCTTATGCAAAAATACATATTCTTTGGTCTAACCATGCCTAAATCTCTCTCTTCCCTAGTAACTATCTTAACATAATTTCCTCCAAATAAAGTGTTCCATGCTCACCACACCATTTTTAGAAAAGGTTCATAAAGCATAAAAACATGCTAAAGATGAAGATAGATAGGATATACTTTAATATGCATAATAGTGTATCATATTCATATAAGAGGTTGGATAACAAAAATATAACAAGTGTGAATTATCTTGCATTAACTAGGAAGTAAGAACAACCAACAATTCATTAACATAAATAGAGCATTTAGATTAAATTAGACAAAAATTAATCAAACATTATACATGAAAATGTATGCAAGGAACAAAGTAAAAAACCACATAGTTAACCATAATCAAATCAGTCTCTATCGATATCTTTAAAAGTGGAACTCTATTCTCATTACAAACACATGTATATATAGATGTTTTTAATCTATGACTGTTCATCTTCTTTTCATACTTGGTGCTAAAAGTGGAGTCTATTCATATTCTAACCTATTACAAGTCATGAAAATAGGATAAAATAGACTTATACATTACAAAATGAGTACATAATGCAAGAATATTAGACAAATATCATGTGCAAATTTAAAATTTGCATTCTTCTCCTAACAAGCCTCAAAACAAAAATGTCATGCTATAAACCCAATATCTACAACATCATTCCCATACAACTATGTCAATGTTGTAATCTATCCTCTCTCATCTACCAGGATGATCTCTACTCCCTATACTAGTAATCATAATATGCTATTGATATCCTCTAGAGTCATAGTTATCTCTCATGTTAGTAAAAAAAATGTCCTTACATCTAGATCCCATCACTCCAACAATGCCACTAATAGATTTTGGTTTCAATGTACCTAGCAATAGTGGTGTAGTCCTAATCCTACTACCTTGAGATGTTCTCAATTTGCATGTCTCATTACCTCCCATAATCACTTCAACAAAGGTGCTACTCGATCTCACATGGTTAATAGTACACATGCCTATAATCCCATAATCCCTTAGGTTTATTAAGTTTCCTGACCACTATTCCTATGCTCTAAGTTTTCTTTAGCCCTAATATTTAGCATCAATCCTCAAGGGATTGACATCAATTGGTCTCTAATCATCATTGATTGACTGATCAATGTTGATCCTTCACTAATTAGTGGACAATCACTAGGGAGTTTACCCCTACCTCATCATGAGATCATCATCATTGACCACTCCCATAAGCCTTCATCATGTATATCTCGCTCAAATGTGTTGATTAGTGTCAAATTTTTATCTAAGGCTTAACTCACATGATATCATTTGTAAAATGAGTATCGAAGCTATTTGGTGGCCTATTTATAACCCTTTAGGATTGAGATCGATTATTTTGTAACCATTATTTATTCTCTCCTTATCATTAGTGATTTATTAGGTTGATGCTAATTTGGTCCATTTTGGCTCCCTTGCACTACTTGAAAATATATTGCATCCTTATAAGCCCTTTTCTAAGGCCACTCAAGTAATCCATTGTTACAAATATCATATCCTTTGTTACCCAACATTACTAGCTTATGGATATAGACCCCTTGATGTTATCATAGCCTTTGATAGGTATACATTCATTTTAGTGTCTATCCCTTATGGATCTTAAAAATGTACCTCATCTTGAGCATAAGTGTCCTTAGGTAGAACACATGTACCAAGAACACTAGATACTTTGGTTAGCCCATCCTAGCTTTTTCCCTCTTGACTAACTTTGTCATATCCTACATGTTCTTAGTTATAGTAATCCATTCTTTATTTTCTTTAGGGTATTCCTATTCAAATATCCTATATCTTGTTAGTGCAACATTGTACTTCATGCTTATCCTTGCATATTTGATACTCATTTTCTATCTAACCTATCTATTAACACCTCATTTTCAAACCCATTTCCACCTCACTATCCTTCAATGGCTCCTAATTTGAGGGGGAATACCTCCTCACATTAAACCTGGGGCATTAGACCCATCCTAGTTTTTGTCTTGAAGTAGGTTATCACAAACCACTCGGCAATAAGGGGTAAATGTAGACACTATAAGTTTACACCATTTTATTATGAATAAATGTGTCTTACCCCTTCCCTACAATTTTTATGCTAGTTAATATAGGTTTACCATTTACCATCTTATGTTGAGTAATTAATTTTATTAATTACCATTTTACCTAGGTAATTAGTTAACCATCCCTAAATCCAATAAAATTTCCCTATGTTTATTTAGAGGTAAGTTGTTTTAACCTCCATAACAACTTCTCCATACCTAAACCCCATTAAAAACCAATCTGAACTAAGTTTAATATATGATTTAGAGTTGTTAGAACTAATAGGTTAAACTTGGTTTGAATCGATAATGATCCCCATGATCATCATTGATCTTATTAGGCTTGATGTCAATTTATAATCAATCTATTCTTAGGCTAAATGATCCTAATTTTGCACACTATAAAACGAAATAAATTCCTCTAGAGTACTGTGTAAGAACACCACCCCTATTTTAACCTATTCACATGTTATAGGTACAATCATTGAAAGGGGGGTGAATCAATGAGCCCAGATATTTCAATTTTAATTCCAAGTCCTTTCAAACTATTAAACAATCATCATGTATTAACTTGACCAAGTAACATTAAAAAGAGTGTTCATTCATTCAATGTATACAAAATATCAAACACATAACATAAAGTTCTTGTGGGAAACCCTCATGGGGAATAAAACCCACTCTCAAGCTTGCAACATATGGACTAATTTTCCTATAATAAATTATAAATAAGAGAATGGTCAACTCCTTTAGAATAGAAAAACTTGATCAAATCCTTTTGACCAAAGGACTTTAGTGAAACACATGTTTCACAAGGAACATATACCCCTAAGGAAGATCAACTCCTTTAGACCCTCCTTTGAAGTGAAAACCTCCACCTTGAAATTGATGTCTTCAAAACTTGATGATTGATATTTAGCTCCTATGCAAACTCCCTTTCTATCTCATGTAGGACTCTCACATAGGCATGCCACAATCTCTCTCCTTCTTCATTCAAATTGTCCTCATATGCACACTTAGACCTCTTCACATATCCTCAAACTACAACAACACTATTCTATCATCATAAATATGACCTATAAGTCATACATGGTCAACAAACTATTTTACTCATTCACAAATCCATAGGCACACTACCTATCCTCTCTTTTTTGCTTCAATGCATACTCCTCACACAAGCCTTACACAAGTCTCTCTCAAGTATACTTCATAAGTCTAGAAACTTTATGCAATTGGAAATACATCATGTCTATGAATTAATTATAGATCAGATAAGATAGATTGCACCTACACTATTAACTGAGGTTACATTTTTTAAGCAAGATCATAACCAATATGGGGATCCACTAGACCTAACTATGGGATCACTTGTATCACTTATCAAAACACATCATTCTAGGAAGGGCTCTAAAACCTACAGTGTAATGCAATCACACAACAACCCTAATGGAGTCCTAAGGTTTAAAATGTTCACTTTATTCTAATAACAAGAAAGTAAAATCTAATCTAGTTCACACCAAAGCTTGTGGCACAAAATAGGGGTTAGAAACAATAAAATAATCATGTATAGGGAACTTTAATCAAGTATGAGTAACACCCTAATAAATAAAATATGAAAGATAGTATTATTTGAGCCAACATATATACTACTTCTATCTACTAAAAGAGAGGAGAACAAAGTTAGAATATACTTACCTAAATGTGAACCTATCAAGATTCAATATTTACCTTGGCCAAAGGGGATTTGAAAAAGGTTGTTGTCATTCATAAAGATAACTTTGTAAGGCCAAATCATCTAAGACCTATCCACAAGACTAGATTCTCTATATAAAAAACCTAATCCAAGTCTCCTCAAGTAGAATGGTGGAAGAGTAGATCGTGAAGAATCAAAAGAAAATAATAACTCTTGATTACACATATGAATAATGACCAAAATGATCTTGTATATATAATTAGATCATACCCTAAATACTTTCAGGAATATTGGTTGTATAAGGTCAACCCAGTTAACCCAGTGTGTTTTCAAGAATAATTTACCAAATCTAAGCTTGGTCAGCCAAAGGGCTAACAAGCTAAGAAAGTAAAGAATATCCCTAAACTATAATGGGTCAAACCAGTTGACCTAGTACAACTAATAGTCCAAAAGGAGTTCAAGACAAGAAATTGAGGAATAAAAGATTAAAAGACTAGAGGAAAACTCAAGGGAAGATAAATATCTTAGGGAATCATTTTGGGAGCTAGTTGGATTAGTAATAATGTGGAAAAAAGGGTCAATAATCCTATGAATCACCAAAGGTCTACCCACCCCTTTCCCAATGCACCCCTTAGGGCATGCACTCAGAGAAATTTAGTCTTGATGGGTTTTTCCAAGATGTAAAGCATCAATAATCAATAAAAATTAAAAATATTATGTGTATACATATGTCCCACTCTAATCTCATCATGTGTCACTAAGGTGTAACAAGGGATGGTGCTTTGAGAAAGAACATAAGGACACACACAATGTTAATGTTAAAAAAAGTTGTAGTATTTTAAAGCATAAAGTAACTAAAAGCAAATGACATAAAGGGAAGCTAATCTAAAAATTAAATATGATGTGTACCTTGACTTACCTTTATCATGGGATGGTTGTATGTTGTGTTGTTAGTTTTGATCGTGTAGGGCGAAGAGACTAATTTTGACAAACCCAAGAATATAAAACTAAAGATTAAAAACAAACAAACACAAGAAAATCAAAGATAACTAGTGCAATGAGGACATAATGTACTTGGGAGATTTAGTAAGTTGAGGTGACAGGTGTTATGTTAGACCAAATGACCAAGTCAAAAATAAGATTAAATTGTGTAATAAAATATACAAGGCTACTAAAGATCCAAAAACTCAAACAAGCTATCCTTAAGAAAGAAAGAAAAACTCACCAAGTCAAACCAAGGATACATGCCAAATAGGATGGTAAAACAAAATAAAATAAATGGAAAAAGACTAAATAAAAATGGTAAAATACTAGTGATGAGTGAGTAGTAACAAACCACATATCAATCATCAATGGAAAAAGGATGCAAAAAAGGGAAAAAAACATTGTTGAGTGATAATTAACAAACCAAGCACACTCAATAATGGAAAAAAAAGGGTACAAACTTAGGTGTCCATAAAATCAAGACAAAAAAATCATGATAAATGGTAAAAGTAAGGTAAAGTAAAGGTAAAATAATGGTGTAAATAAAGAAGAATTCATAGTTGCTCAAAACATGTTATTTTGCTCTAAGGATAGATAAAACTAAAACAAAGTAGCATTATCATGTTTTTAAGAAGTGAAGAAGAAGGAAATAAATAAAAAGGGAAAACAAATTTGGAATCACAATTTGTTTATCAAGGGGGGAAAATGAAATGGGTGGAGAGGAGAATGAAGAAAAAACCAAGGTAGAGGAACTCTTTATCAAATTCAAGACATTCAAATTAGGTTTTTCAAAGCAAGAGGACTTTTGACCTTAAAAACTATGAAGAACTCATCTTAGCGACACACATCTTGGGTAAACAAATGGAGTACATAGATCATCCCATGAAGGCTATATGCATGGAAAGTAAAATGGAATTACCTCTCTATGATGTGTTCTTTATTCTTCAGGACCCCTTACAGAGTCATTAGTGTACTATGAAGATTGGGCACTTATGTGAGAAATTAGGTATCACCATAGAGTTTTTTAAAATCCCCTATTCCAATCTGCTAGCCCACTGCACCTTAGAGGACTTCAACTCTATGTGAAGCTGATTGTGGAGTTTGAGCTTCGATTGGAGATAGGAGATGTGATTTTAATCACATATTTTTATGTGAATTTGACTTTTGAAATTTATATGTTACCTTTTATATATCATTGCTTTTTTTTTCAAATGATTTGGATTTTAATGTTATTGATGTATTTTTCTAGATTCCTCTTCCATGAGGATTTGGAAAACCAAACATGGGTGCTAAAGATGACTTTCATTTAAAAACTTGGGACAAGGTTTCTAAGAGATATAAACTTCAAATATCATGGGGTCTAAGAGTCTCATAAATCTATGTAAAATAAAAGTACTATCTTGACTTCAAACTTGTTTTATCCAATGTGGAGATGAAAGGAAGGGGAAATCAAGATGAATGATACATGAAATAATTTAAATTGCTTAAAATTTCAAAAAATGTGATAAAGGGAAAAGAGGGATGAAATGATAGTAAAGTGTGATTCCTTATCATAAGAATGAGGGAAATAGATGAAAACATGCTAACATAGATTGTTGTATAGATTTCATCTAACAAAAGAAGCAAAAGATAAAGTTGAGAACAAGGATCAAGAACATAAATAGGTGCTAATTTTATGAGGATGGTTAGGTCATATCTATGGTCTTACAAAGAAACTCATAAAAAAGAGACCCACGAGGGTGCTAATAAGCAAGAGAAAAAGAGTAACCCAAAGGATGCTAAAAAAACATTGGCAAGTAGTAACAAGAAAAAGAAAAATAGATAAAAGATGGTGATTTTGTGAGGAATGTTGGGTCTTATCCATAATTTTAAAAATCAACTCACAAAATAAAAACCCAAGGGGAATAAAAGACAAGAGAAGATGTAAGAAGATAAAGAAGACTATGGTACATCAAGAAACCAAAAGACCAAAAGTGAGGACTAAAGAATTATGAAAGGAAGGAAATTGCTATATAGGGAGAGATGAATACTTAAGTAACCTATAAAAACTATTAGATAAATATAGATAGAAAACATGAAAAGAAGGAAATATTCAGGCAAAGTACTTTTTAAGGAAATGAGTGTGGGTGGGTTCTTTGAAAATACAGCCATAATTGGTTTGAAGATGATAAGTGATGGGACCAATAATATCTTTAACTAAATATGGGCCCCACTATTTTTGGGCATATTTTTCTTCTTTATCATGGGTGTAATCTAATTTAAGGATAAGATCACCAACATTAAAAGTTAAAATTTTAACACATTTGTTATGTTATCTAGTGATGCAATCCTTATATTGGTTTTTATGTTGTAAGGTAGAAAGATGACGTTCATCAATAAAATCAAGGGAATGAAAGTGAACTTCACATAATTATTCATTGAGAATAATTACATGAAGAGATATATGAAGAGAGGCAAGCTCAACTTTTAAAGGAATAATCGAATCAAAACCATAGACTAGTGAAAATGAAGTTACCCCAATGACAGTGCATATGCTAGTCTGATAGGCCCAAAGTGTAGGGTAAAGATGGATATACCAATATGTGTGGGTTTCATGAATTATATTTTGAATAATTTTTTTGAGAATTTTATTTGTGTCCTCAGTTTGATCATTGCATTATGGATGATAAGTTGTGGAAAACTTGCGATTGATCTTAAATTTGTTGTAAAGTTATTTAATATGTTTGTTTTTTAAATTACTACCATTGTCAAAAATGATGGTATGGGGAATTCCAAAGAAAAAAATAATTTTGTCAAGAATAAATTTGGAAATGGTAGGACTAGTGACATTAATGAGAGGCATGGCTTCTACCCATTTGGTAAAATATTTAGTAGTAGTGATGATAAAAACATGTCCATCTTGGGAGAAAGGAAGTTTACCAATAAGATCAAATCCCCATGTGGAAAATGGCCATAGATACTCAATATTTTAAAGCTTGGAAGGGGGTAAATGGATAGGATCATCATAAAGCTAATAAGGAGTGCATTTTTTAACATATTTAATTGTAATATTAGGCCAAAAGTAACCCATATGTAGGCATTTGCATTTTGTAGAATGTTCATTACAATGACCATAGTAAATTCTCCCATGTGCTTGTTTAAGAAGAGGAGGGGTCTCATCTTGCATAACATAACAAAGTAAGGTATATTTATCATTATGATAGTAAAGAATGTGTTAAAATACATACTTAAAATCTTGTCTATGAATGCATATGTTTTCACAAGATTCTAAATTAGGAGGATAAATTTGATTTTCAAGGAATTGAATGATGTCTTTATACCAAGAGCTTTGTCTAATGATAATAGCTTCAATATGATAGATAATTAAATATAATGGTAGATTTGAAGATAGAAATTTTCTCTTATATATAAGAAAAAGGGATTGAAAAGAACTTGATGTGCATGAAATATAGAAGTTGAAGAGGCAGGAGAACCAACAATGGAATTTTTATCTCTAAGAATAGGCTCAATATTGAAAGAGATAAAATACTTAGCAAGAGTGGTTGTAATTTTATGATAGGCAATAAGGTTATAACTTTTACATTTATAGTCACCATTAACTTGACATCAGATAAGCTAAGAATCACCTAAAGCATGAAGGTATTGAATTTCTCAATCAAGAGCAAATCTCATGCCTAAGATAAGAGCTTCATACTTGGCCATATTATTGGTGACATCAAAGGTGAAATGAAAATATAAAGTAATTATCTTATTGAGAGGATGAGTGAGAATAAAAACCTACCCCAACTCCTTAAAGGCATCTAACACCATCAAAGTGAAGGTTCCAAGTATCCTCATTCAAGTTGACATTGATTTCAGGGAACTCTTTGATAACTATCTTTGGTTTAGTAGTATTAGAGGGAGTGGAAGATTCTTCAAGATTATTGGCTTCAAGATCAGAAGTAAAGCTATGAAAATAATCTTTAAGAGAGATAGCTTGATTAAAACCTTCAATGTAATCAATATTGTCATCTAGAATGTCATCTTGAAGGGAAGAAGTGGTTGGAATGGGAATGGTAGCAAGTTTGTCAGCTATGACTTTCCCTTTAATAACTTTTTGAGTGATAATGTGAAGATTGAATTCTATAAGAAGGACCATCCTTTTTCCAATTCTATCTCTAGGAAGAAAGTCTTTGGTGAAGAAATGATAAATGGCGTTAGAATGAACAATGGCATAGGTAGTTTGGTAAAACATATAATGATGAAGCTTTTTAGCTACAAGATAGATAGCAAGGCAATCTCACTCAATTTTGGTATAACATGTTTCATACTCAATGAGGCCTCAATTAATGTAGTAGATATTGAATTCTATAAGGAGGACCATCCTTTTTCCAATTCTATCTGTAGGAAGAAAGGTTTTGGTGCAGAAATGATAAAGGGGGTCAGAATGAACAATGGCATAGGTAGTTTGGTAAAGCATATAATGATGAAGCTTTTTAGCTACAAAATAGATAGCAAGGCAATCTCACTCAATATTGGTATAACATGTTTCATACTCAATGAGGCCTCAATTAATGTAGTAGATATCATACTCTCTTCCTATATCATATTTTTGGGAAAGCATTGCCCCAAATAAAAGAGGTGTGGAAGAATTATATAGAATCAAAGGTTTATTAATGGGAGGAGGAAAAAGTGTAGGTGGGTAAAGTAATGACTATTTCATATTATTAAAAACTTTTTGACATGGATCCATCCATTATAAAGTAGTGTTTTTCTTGAGAACAGAATTGATAAAGTGAATTCAATATGCCATTTCAGGGACGAACCGTCTAATTGCCCCAAGCTTGCCTAAATAAATATGAATGTTAGTAATAGAATGAGGACTATGCATGTTGATGATGACACTAATTCTGGTAGGATTAACATCAATGTCATGAAGAGAGACTAAGAATCCTAATAATTTTCTAGATGTGACTCCAAAAACATATTTGTAAGGATTAAGTCTATCTTTATATTTAAGGAGATGGTCAAAGATGATAGCAAGATTATAAAGATGATTTTTATGATGCTTATATTTATCAATAAGATCATCCACATAGGTTTCAACAATTTTGTGAATGAGATCATGGAAGATGTGAATCATTTCAAGTTGGTAAGTGGCTTTGTCATTTTTGAGACTGAAGGGCATTTTGACATAGTAATAGGTTCCCCATTCTATGGTGAAAGTAGTCTTATTTTGGTCTTCAAGAATGATATGAATCTAATTGTATCTTGAGAAACCATTCATAAGAGATAAAATTTAGTAACTAACTGTGGAATCAATGATGGCATATATTGAAGGTAAGGGGAAGTTGTCCAAAGGACAAGAAAGATTAATATTATGGAAATATATACAAATGCAAATAACCATAATGACTTTCTTTTGAATGAGAATGATGTTAGACACACATTCAGAATAATCCATAGGTTTGATAAATTTAGCATCGAGTAATTTGATGATTTACTTATGACATAAGGTTGAAACTTTAGGTGGAAATTATCTTGGTTTTTGATGCATAGGTTTGCCATCAGGATAAGTAATGATGTTATGCACCACTATGCTAGGGTCAATGATAGACATCTCCTCGTAGGACCAAGTGAAATATTTATGATATTTTTTAAAGAATAAACTAAAATTATCATATTTTGTACGTGAAAGCTCTTAATAAATTATAATTGATCAAGGATAATATGGCATACCATATTTAATGTGAATGGATTCTTTAATAAGCATGTCATTAACATCTTGAAAATGGTATGGTGAATTAGGTAAGGCTGAAATTAGATTTGTTTTAGGATCAATGATAGTGATGAAGTTGTTGAAGAAAGAAGTTTTAATTTTAAAATTTCCAAATTTATTATGTTGTTGAGGAAGTTGAGGTTCTTGAGCATGGAATAAATCAATAATAGCTTTATCACTAGGCAAGGTAGGAAGAGGACCATGATATTCAACATATACTGCAAGATCTAAAATTTTATTTCCATGGTTATCAAATTCAGAATGAATTTGATAGACATCATTTGCCTTAGCATCAAGCATGATTTTAGGAGTAGAAGAAGTAGAAGAAATAAAAGAGATTGGTATATCATTGGATTCAATGTTGGGAGAAAGATTGGATGTAATGATTATATCTAAAGGTGTAGGAACTTCTATAGGTTTGGAAGGTATCATTTGTTCTACCATCCAAGGAATATCAATAAGAGGAGGATTGATGGGAGGCACATGACCCTCAAGATCTAAGGTATGATCTACAAAAATGGTATGCACATTTTGATTAAAATCATGGATTTGGGATTAATTTTTTTGGTAATGCTATACATCCAAGTCTCTAGATTGAGCTTTGGCCATGATATAGTTATCATCATATGTTGGAGAAACTGTACAACATTGAGAATTAGGGGGAGTTTCAGAAGGTGAAATCCCAATATTGTTGAATGTATGAGGAGACATGATGAGAGGATCTTGAAATAATTTAGCCACTCCAAAATCATTGCAAGTAAAAGAATCTTATGGTGAATAAGGATCCTCAACATTGCATGGAGGGGGAAAGTTGGTAATCTAATCAATAAGAATAACAATATGGTCTCTTGATAATAGAGAAGGAGGAAGCCATTGTAAAATATATGGAGGCAACTTGGTAGTATTATAAGTGTGTTGAAAGTCATTGGGCTCATCATCATCAAAACTCATAAGAGTAACTTGTAGATCAGGACTCATGTTGATTAACTCGAGTAAAGGAACATTGTTAATCTTAAGATTTGTAGGAATACAATATTAAGGTTTAGGATTAGGAAGATGAATTCTCCATGGCTTGGGATCAGCTTCATGCTTGCACCACTTTCCATTATGCAAGAATTTAATACATTGACTACCATAAGAAGTAATAGCTCACATTCGATGGGTCCATGGATGACTAAGAAGGATATTATAAGATAAAGGGAGATTAAGGACCATAAACTTGGTTTGAATGGTCTTAGGTCCTATGGTTAATGGAAGCCAAATAAAACCAAGTGGCTTTTGATTAGTCTTATTAACACCATGGCAAGTAAGATGGGTTTTATTAAGATGATTTTTTTATAACCAAGTTATTGTATAAGCCATAAGGATGTCACATTAATACCAAAGCCTTCATCAACTAATAATTTTTGAATAAGAGGGGTATTAATGGTTATTTTAATAAAGAGTGGCATATCATCGGCATGAAAAATAAATTCATCATTAATCATGTCCTCTTCAAGGAATTTGATGGAAGGTTTGGAAGAGGGACACGAGGTTTCAATGGTGTTGAAATTAATAGGTTGAGAATCAATAGAAGGTGGTTATTCATATATGGAAGATGGATCTTTAATTTATTAAATTTATTACATGAGGAATTTTTGATGATAGGATGAAGTGTGAACCAACTCCATAAGAGGAATCTTACAAGGCATAGAGTTGAGTTCTTCAAGAAAATTCCAATGAGATTTAGAATAACTAGCATGAGTTTTAAAAGGTAAATTAGTTTTGGAAGATATAGATGTGGTTGGAAGATTAGAAGGAGGAAGTTGTTTCTCAGGTGCTTCTAAATAAATATTAGAGGTGGTAGTATCTTTAAGAAGTTGTTATTCTAAGGATGAATTTTTAGGCTTGGTAACAGGATCTTTGTGAGCTATTTTATGATGATAATTGACCTTGGTAGTGTTAACATATTGAGAGTTGTTATAATATTGATAGTAATCATCATCGATGGCACAAATGTCCTTGACATTTTCTTGACTATTAGAAGAAGATTTTTGGTTATTGGAGGAAGAAGCTTTGAAAGTTTGTCGTTTTTGGGAAGCAATAGTGTATTCTTGATGATGAAGTTTGATTATAGCTTCATTATTGAATGAATCACCAAGCATATAAAAGACAAAAAATTTATTGAGCCCTCTACAAAATTCATGAGAATGCCCAATGTCATCATGGAAGCAACAAAATTGATTAGGGTCATACCATTTAAGAGGAGCATTAGGATAGATGAAAGGTTTCAAGGGAGGTAACAATTATTTTATTTGTTGAACCAAAAGAGGTGTATGAGAAGGTGAAGGGACATCAGTTTTGGCAACTCCTTGTTTGGTTTGTGGAGCATTACTATTAATATCATTAGATGTTTGGAAATATCCTTTGAGAATTTTAGGATTAGGTTTGAATTGATTCATAATAAATTCTTGACACTTAGCTTGATCAAGAGCTTCATTAAGTATTTTAGGAGCAAAGGTTTGAAACTTATATTGGAGAGTAGGATTCAAAGTCGTAATAAATTTTTTGAATAAGTTATCATCATTCATGTTATGATCTAAATATTTCCATCTTTTAATAAATTCATGAGTTGATTCAGTTGGGGATTACTTAGCATTGATAAAGTGGCTAAGATGATTTTAGGAAGATCATTGGGTTTAAAATATTTAACCAAAGGATTAACCAAATCATAAAGTTAACAAATAAAATGTTGGGGTATTTGATTATACCATTCTAATACATCATACGTAAAAGTTTTGACTAAGAGTTTAGTAGTGGTGAATGTATTAGTTTCAATCCCCTCTTTGTAAAGGTTACCAAAGGATATAAGAAATGAGGTAGAGTCCTTAGTCCCATCATATTTGATAGTTGAAGATATGTTACCAATATTAATGGAAATAATGAAGGGGATAAAGGCTCATTTTTAATGGTTTGAAGCATCTTGTTATTCATTATGGGTTGAAGAATAACATTACCTGAGGCATCCCTAAGAGGTGGAGGAATATAATTAGGATTAGCTTTAGGATGAATAGTTGGAAGTTGATTAGCCATGTTGATTAAGTGTTTTTAAAGTTGTATTATTTGGTTGGTATTAAAATTTTACATAATGTTCATTTGTTGAATAACTTGGGCTAATAGTTGGGTTGTATCAAGAGGTGGGTTAGTGTTCGTAGGAGAACTCCCCATATTGGTATTAGGGAGAGGACTAATAAAATAAGGATTAGTGAGATTGTTAAGTAAACTTGTGTCAATCACTCCCACTTTAGTTTGAAGATTTTGAGAAGTTTCTTGATAAGTATAGAAAGGATTAGATCCATCAACTTCATCTTGAGGTGTTATTTGCACCATATTGTAGTTCATAAATGAAGGAGGGGAAGAGGTGGCCCAAGAGTGATGGTGCTCTTGGGAGGAAAAGAGAGGAAGAAATGAACATCCCATATAGTACCTAAATAGATTCAATCTATCCAAGAAGATTATGATAGGAGATTTCATTCTGACTAAAGAGATATGGACACAATTCAAAATCAGAAGGATAAAGAATTAAATTGAGAAAAGGGAAAACAAGAAATAGTATAGGGTTGATTGGGTTGATCCAGTACAAAAAATAGGGCCTATAAATTATACAGGGTCGACTGGGTTGATCCAATACAGTGAAAAGGGGTAGGAAAAAGATGAAAATTGAGATGTAGACTATATAGTGTCAACTGGGTTGATTTATTATAGTGAACAAGGGATGAAATCACAATGGGTCAATTGGGGTGATCTAGTACAGTAGGCAGGGAAAGAAAATAAGATGATAACAAATTTATGAATTAAAACAAGATAATTTTTGTAGCTAGTATAGGAAAGTAAGAGCTAAAAGGAAACACATAATTAATTAGATTAACATTGGTTAATCTAATTGAGGCATAAAAAACAAAACCTTACACTAACATTGGCTAATTCAAGATTTTGCACATGTAATTGAATAAAGAACAAGTAATCAACTTGAAAAGTAAAGCTAACTAATTTGTCAACCTGATTGTTAATTAGATTATTAAGAATGATTTTAAATGTGATTAGAATTTGGCTATAAGCAAGGTACTAGATAACAATCTAAGGATGGTTTTAGGTAGTTTGGGATGAAATAGACTATAGTGGAAATGATACAGGCTTGGTATTAGGGCCTACTCCCTTACTTCACACACTGCAATGATAAGGGTGTCAGGTGCTTAGCCAAAATATACCATTAACCATGATTTATACTTAACCAGAGCATCAAGTCAGCTTCCCCCTTGGTGATGAAATCCAAGTAGATTGGCTTAGAGTAGACAAGATGTTAAAGTACTTATTTATATTTTTGTAATTTGTTCATGTGTGCATAAAATAGAAATAGTGAAACTAAGTGATAAATTGAAAATCCCCTAATTAGACTATGTGAATTATTCTAAGCATGCAAGCAACAAGAAAAGAAATATGTGAATTAATTAATAAAAGGTATAAGGTTAATAATAAATTTGAAATAAGGTATAGTTCTATCACTATATGCATAATATAAAAAATAAGGTTGACAGGTTCAAACCTGTACTACAAAAGCAAAGTATAAAATGAACTAGGTTGATAGTGTCGATCAAATTATTTTAGATAGCATAAAGAACATAGAACTGGGTTGGTAGTGTTGATCTAGTTGACTATGCAAGTAAGTTTTAAGGACTAAAAACTATAAAAGGAAAGAGAGAAAAAGAGAAGTAGAAAAAAACCTTGGTGGATCAGAGATGCAATGAAGGAGATTGTTAGTTTAAAACCTAGAAGTGTTCTTGAGAAACCTACAAACTAGGTCAACAATATTGATCAAAGTATATAAGAACTTACTAAGAGTGATAAAACTATAAGGGGTCAACTAGGTCAACCTAGTAGGCTGAAATGATTGTTTGAAAAGCTAGAAACATGTACTAAGTCAATTGAGTTGATCCAATTGTTGTTCTTGAAACCTGTGCATAGAGATAAAAAGGTAAGTTGACATAATTAATAGAGTATGTCAAAATATATGATAAAAATGAAATAAATGAAGTAAAAATTTAACAAATCCTATAAGAGTTAGTTCACATCAAATGCACCAGAATGTATGAAATCAAAAATGCATCATGTCTATAAATTAATCCTTGATTAGATAAGATATATCACACCACACTTTTGATTGGGGATACACTTGTTAAGAAGGAGCATGACCAATATGGGGATCCACTAGACCTAATTAGGAGATCACTTGTATCACTTGTCACAACACATCATGATAGGAAGGGTTCCAAAGCCTACAATCTAACATAATTACACAAAAACCCTAATGGATTCCTAAGGTTTAAAATGTTCACATTATTTTAATAACAAGAAAGTAAAATCTAATCTAGTGCACACCAAATCTTGTGGCATAAAGTGGGGATTGGAAATAATAAAACAAACATGTATAGATAACTTCAATTAAATTAAGTATGAGTAACACCCTAATACATAAATTATGAATGATATTATTATTCAAGCCAACACTTATGCTACTTATATCTACTAAAAGAAAAGAGAATAAAGTTAGAATATACTTACTCGAATGTGAACACGTCATGACTCAATCTCTCCCTTGGCCAAAGGGGCTTCACAATAGGTTGTTGTGGTTCATAAGGATAACTTTATAAGGCCAAAGCATCTAAGACCTATCCATAATACTAGATTCTCCAAATAAGAAACCTAATCTAAGTCTCCTGAAGTAGAATGGTGGAAGAGTAGATTGTGAAGAATCACGAGTGAATAATAATTCTTGATTACACATATGAATAAATGATCTTGTATATATAGGTGGATCTTACCCTAAATCCTTCTGGGAATGTTGGTTGTATAGGGTCGACCCAGTCGACCTAATGTGTTTTCAAGACAATTTATCAAATTTAAGCTAGGTCAACCAAAAGGCTAACAAGATAAGAAAGTAAATAATAACCCTAACCTATACTAAGTACACCTAGTCAACTCATTAAAATTGACCATACAAAAGGATTTGAAGAAAAGAAAAGGAGGAATAAAAGAGGAAAAGACTAGAGGAATACTCAAGGGAAGATAAATAGCTTAGGTAATGGTTTTAGGAGCTGGTTGGATTAGTAATAATGTGGAAAAAATGGATAATAATACTATAAAACACCAAAGGTCTACCCACCCCTTTCTTGGTGCACCACTTAGGGTGTGCACTTAGAGAGATTGAGTCTTGATGAGATCCTACAATATTTAAAGCATCAGTAATCAATAAAAGTTAAAAATATTATGTGTATACATAAATCATCACATTTGGTTTCCCTATTTATATATAATTCATGAATTATAAATTCCAAAATCTTTCTTTGTCTGCCACAACACATGCCTTCACCCTTAAGGCATCTAACATTGGTCACACTTAATCAAAACACACTTTCAAATAGGCCTAAGTCACCTTTTAGGTCCTACAGAGACCCATTCACCCCTTTGACACTTATCTAAGAAAAATAAGAACATAAGAACACTTTCAAACACATGGACCCAAGCCACATGATCTATAGTTCCCCCTTAATTTCTAAAAACCATCACAGTACCCTTCTTCTTAAGCACAATTTGATCAAACAACTTTCTATGCACATAGTCACTATGAACAAATACATAGTCAACTTCTAAATCTTTGTTCATACTACATATGATTATTAAAACCTTCATAATAAACACATATCATACTTATAGAGTCTAAACCACTCCTAAATAGCTAATTCATCATATGAGACATCAAAAAACCATCAGAACAAGCTCAAATATCCTTCTTGGGTTACTTGCAGAATATAGATAAACACATGGTCAAATATGAACATCAATATTTGATTGTACACACTTTTATATATTCAAATATATATTTAAATATGTGCCTTGGATTTCTCTAAAAAAAATTTTTTACACCATGGTCAAATTCTACATAGATCTAAAAATACGGTCCAAACACTGAGCACTAGTTTTTCCTTTGTTAAATTCAAATATTTGAATTCAAACACACAGTTAAACCTCAAACACCATGTCCTCATATCATGTCCTCACTTCTTATATTAAACATGCACCATTGATATTAATCAAAATTTAACTCAAAGTGTGCCACTATCCAAATGTTAAACTTCAAACACTTGGCCTCATCTTGTGCAATCTTGCAATATTGATCACACATGCTCTATTGATCTCTTTGATATTGTCCTTGCTTTAATAATGATATAAAATTGTCACTTTGACTTCTTTAATTTAATATGCACCATTTATATTGATTAGTATGACCATTTACTCACTGTTGATCCTTGGAAGAATCTCTATCTTTATCTTTGCTCAATGTTAAACATCAAATACTTAGCCTCATCTTATTGCATCCTGACATCTTAGAATGAACACACTCCATCAATCCTTTTGTAAGGAGCTCAATCTTTAACTTTTTTAACCATTAGTCACCTTGAAATCATATCACTCAATATGCAACATTAAATCAATCTCTTATGATCACTCATGAATCATTAGATATTCATTTGGTCCTGATATTTAACAATGTGCATAATAGACTATGGGGACCATTGTTATCTTACCTAGAAGGCTAACTTTGGATCTTGATAACTTTTATTGTGCTAACTCACATGATCTAAAATTTGGATCATATTATCTCCTCACATAGGATAATAAAACCATGTGTCAAATTTCTCTTAAAAACTTCTCACATGTGAGAGCTAATTCCATTAAAATGATCACTCATATTTATTTTTCACATAACCAACTATGTCAATCAACTATCTAAGAGGCCAACTTTGAACATGCATATATTTTGATGCACTTCATCACATGACTTAAATTTTAGAAAATATAAACTAGGCACAAAACTAAATAAACACATATGATTAACTTTTCCTAAAAATTCCACATGTGTAAGATATTCCATCACTATACTGCTTACTCAACTCATTCTTACCTCATGCAAATTTGGCTAAGTATGGGAAAACACTATCAAACTACATGAAAGCCCAACTTTGCACTTGCATATATATTTTTTTGATTCATCACATGTCCTAAAAATTAGTGTACAATAATTAGGTATAAATTTGATCACAACCACATAACCAACTCTTCCTGACTCATCCACATGTGGCAATGGTGATGTCACCAAACTACCTACTCAAATTTTTCGCCACTGGACTCAAAATGTCTAGATGAAGAAAATGATCATCCAGATGAAATCCATTAATTAAAACAAATAATAAAAACACATAAAACCTATTATAGGATCCATTTCACATGCTTAAAACTCCATAATCATCCCTAAACATCTCAATCTATGTCAAAACTGAAGATCAACCAAGCCTCCTTCAAGCATACTAAAACAAACACATTGCACACTTTGTCATTATCACTTAGACTATCAATGCACTTCATCCACTCACCTAGACACCTTCATGACATCAACATGACATCATTGAAAAATTTATAACACCACACTCTATCCAAATCCAAGCACATCTTTGTTAATGAGATATTCTCTACAATATAGGAAGTATTTTCAGAGTAAGAATGTTGTCTATTTGAATGAATTTTGATTACTGTATTATCCATTTATATTTTTTTTTACTATTGTAAGTCTATTTAGATAAATCTATAACCAATTCCCTAATCCTTTGAGAATCTATTAAAGTCCCTCCTTAGGCACCATTCTGATTTTTATAGAACCCACTATAAGGATCAATGATGATTACTTACATATCAACATTGATTACATAATCAATAGCAATTCTGAGATAATCAACATCAATCCCTATGTTTTCTATCTACAACCCAAGACTAGTTTAGCATTCTTAACTATTTTTAATTTATTATTTATAAGTCTTTACATCATACATTGCTATTTGTAGATGACCTTGCCTGGTGTTATACATGACATGGTTTTAAATCATGACTTACCCATAGCTCCTCACCCATTATTCATCGATCAAAGTGACATCTCTTTTGAGTTAGGACTTTACACAATTGTCTTTGCCCCAACTCTAGAAGCCATCACTCAACAACTAGAATTAATTCAAGAACAAGAAGACTTAGCCATAGCGTATTGGAATGAATGTTTCTATAATATCTATGTAGTATATATATTTGTTTCATTTTAGTTTCATATCTTATCACATGCTTTATTTTTAATTTATATCATTATATTATCCAATTTATTACATAAAATAATGGACTAGCATCCCTATAAGGAAGTGTACCATTTCCTAGAATTGATCTTGTATTAGGCAATCCACTCATCTATCTTATTAATCCAATCTTGTCCAAGTTGTCTCTTGTGTGCAGGTAGTCCTTCCTAGCCAAAAAGGAGCTCCCACCTCATTGAATCAATGGTGGACATACCCCTTCATAGGTATTCCTCTTTAAAACCTTATATCAATTTTATTTTTAGTAAGATATTTTAATTAATAAAATGAATTGAAAAAATACTAAAACACATGCTTATGATATATAAAAATTAACATGATACTAGTGATGGTGTTACATATACCTATGATTATATACACACCATCCATGTTATGTTTCTAAGTGGATCTAATTATGAAAATATTTCTTAACCATTTATGAATACCCCATTTTATCCTTCTGATTCACATATCCCTATGTTAATAATGTGTATGTTCATCAACCTATTTCCATGGTATAAATATATAAATGTATTCTTGAATATTCCATATGATAACTTTATCCCATTCACCCTAATAAACATTGGTATGATCCACACAAGTTTTTTTAGTATCATGCAAGTTGTGGACATTCTGTGTAACTTTTAGACAACTAAGAAAATTTTCTCTTGAATTTCTCCTTGTTACAAACTTTGATCATGAAACTATGTTTCTTAAATGTGAACAAGTAAATGAAAATGTAGCTAAAGTTATTGAGTCAAAACTCAATCATGGTGATATTAATCAATCTAATGCTCACCTATCTATCTATAAATATCCACTTCCCATTCACCAAGCTAATACTACTAAACCACCTACCTCTAATGTTGTGGAGACTCAAGTTCACCCTAACTCTCTAATGAATGATGAAAATGTAGTCAACATGAAGCATGTAGTATCATATATTTATCCTTATCCACATTCCACTTTATGCACTATTTAAGATAATTATCCATCTCACTTCATGGAAATGAAACATTTAGAAATAACTTTTAACCCTACCTCTATCATTACACACATAACATATTTTGCTCCATTTCCATCTATCCCAAATATATGCACTAAAATTATACAAGTTGATACGCATCCTCCCTTTATCACTATGGCATATACTAATCTGATACCATCAACCTCTCCTCACTTTTAGCTAGTTACTTAAAATATCACAAATAAAACTAATTCTATACCTACATCTCCACTTATCACATCAACCACCTCTAGGGAGTTAGTTCTTAACCCAACCATGCCAAAAATGACATTTAATAAATCAGCGTAGTTTGAATCACATGGTTAACTCCTATATTGGCCATGTACAAATAACACACTTCTAATCATCATTGATCTAAATGCACTTCTACTCTTTCCACAAATCTACTTCAACATTATGCACCTTTTTTGGATAAGGTTCTAATTAGATATGATGAATTGGATCTTATAACCAAAATTTATTTCATCTCATCTCAAGTTCCTATTCAATAGCTCATGAGGACTTCTCATCATCATCTCAATCACTTAATTAAAATTTTATTAGAAATGAACATTACTCGATCTCCACCTATGGGGCAAGAAACTATTTTTCCTAGGTATGAGGATAACATTCTTCAACATTGTGAGAAATTTTCCATACAAATTGACAAAAGTATAGAAATTTCTATCTCCCTCAAATTTCCCATTTATTCAATGATTCTTGAAAAAATATTGATTTGTAATTATGATACTCTATTGTTCATTAGTGTCCAATTTGGTGATGTCTAAGTCAAGCATGCTTTAATTGATGAAGTTTATATCACTTGCATCGTATACCTTGATTTCATTCAAACACTTGGATATTTAAAATGCAACCTTAAATCTACCCAAAATACATGTCAAAGGTATGATCTAAGACAAATGCCTCCTCTAGTTTATTTTTGGATTCGTATCATGGTTCCTTCTATTATATTTTGTATTAAAGTCACAATATTTAACTTTCCATTATCATATAATATTTTACTCGGTTGACCTTGGATACTTCATATGAGAGTTATACCTTTGTCTACATGCCAATATGTTAAATTCCCTCATAATGGTGATATATATAATATTCAAGGATACACAAACCCTTTTAATTTTTAATGATTCCAATAACATGGTATTTTCAAAATACCCACCCTTGAGCCTTTACCTAGTATCCCTTTTCACAAATCTCAATGATTCAATTATCCTATTAATTCTAATAGAATTTATAATGGACACCCTAAACTTAATGGTAATATACCACCTAACATATTAGATTCTAACAATGAAAAACCTAATGAAATTAGTTTGAAATTAAAATCTTCTAATTTCCCTCCACATATAATTACTCAATTACCTCCTTATTTACAACTTAGGTCTTGTCAAAAGAAAACAAATGGAATTAATCTTCCATAGTGAAGCTAAAAAAACACATTTATCATCTATCATCAATGATAAAATCATCAATGCTTATATTATTGATATTAATTCACCTAATTATGAGGATGGGTATTCAATAAAATATCCCTTTTTAGCTTGTTTTTCTCAAGTTAAAGACACATAAGTACTTCGATATTATTTTTTTACAATATTATTTACATGTATATAATATTAGTTATATTACTATAATTCCTTATTTTACCTCATCTGACATTACTTCTTCACTTGATGTTCAAAGGTATGAGATGGAGTAGATAGAAACTAATTATCATTTAGTCATTTGTAATCCTATTCAGAGTATGATTATTAATCATGCTGTGATGCGACCATATCGGTTTGTAAAATTGACTGATCCTTTAAGCATGTTCCCTCTTGAAATGTTAACCACATTAATTTTACCTACATTGAGACCTTATCTTAAAAATTTTAAGCCTAGTCTTGAACCTAATTTGATCTATTCTACTAATTATGCTGAAGTATTACCTTTTCCCAAGTTTGATCCCTCACCTACACAATAGGTAGATGAACCATATTAAGAATTTGATAAGATTATTGATCATTGGGACAAGTATTATCATGCATATCAAAGATTATTATCACAATAATATGCATTAGGGTCTAATTATACCATAGACAGTCACTCTCCATAGGCATCTACTCATATACGCATTTGTTGTTTTCATGGAATGAACTCTCATACCTTTACTCATTTTTAGAAACTTTGATAGTACATTAATGTGTTAAACATCACATAGATAAGTTTAGAACACTATAATAACACTTATATGACTTCCCATGGCCTACACCATCACATTCTCAATAATGTACTCATGGTGGTTCGATAGAAAATGTTCAACCTTTCCAAAAAAATACATCATTCCAAAGTTCTAAAGATATTAGTCACATTGTGGAACTAGTTCCTTGCATTGATTACCTTTCATAAGAGGTGCCATGAAATCATCCTTCTTATATCATACCTAATTTTTCCATAGAGACCATGCATCAAGAAGTCCTCACATGACTCTATGTGAAGATAGATGAGTCTATGATTAAAGTTAGATTTCATATATAACAAATATCTATTTGATGTTCTTGATGATGTATGTCAAGAAATATATCCACATTGATGAAAACATTATTGTGTCACATTATTATTCAAATTTCATATCAATTGGATTTGATATTAACATTTCATCATATCATTTGTGATTCATTGTTTATCTCTTACTCTCATGTTTTTAATTTGTGTAATATACTTTATGAATTTGTCATATTTTGTCTTTCAAACATTTATTTCTAATTAATTCATTTGATAATTTACAAAGTTAAACTATTTGTATATGATTCACCTATGTTTGGAAACCATTTATTTTCCCCATATTTTTGGATGATTCTTCCTTACATTCATGCCTGTGTTAGCTCATTCATTTAATAATATAGTTATTTATCTAACATGGCTATTATACCACACCCATCACTATCTTATTTCCCTTATGATTAGCTACAAATCCTATTCATCATTGTACCATTTATTACATACATGGATCTTTTAATGATCCTCAAATAACCTTTATCACTCTCTTATTTAAAAAGACCACATAGGTTAGTCTTGAAATTACAAACTTGTGGGAAAATATAAGAATATTTAAAGGTGACATAGTCTTTAACTACTTCTCTCTTGTAACCAAAGCAAACAAATTCTTATGTTTGTCACCTATATCACTCACGATTGGTTCTTTGAATCCATATGGAGGAATTGAAAAATACATTAAATATTAAAATCCCAATCATAAAATAAATAAAAGGTAGTGATCAAAATGTAATTACAAATTTAAAATTCAAAATCACTCCAAAATTCATGATTCTTATTTGGCACATTTACTATTCTAGTTGAAGCTTAAAATCTACAGTTGGCCTCATAATAGAGCTAAGGTCCATTTAAGTGTAGTAGGATAGTAGAGTAAGATATGAGATATCATTAAACTGTTTAGTCATACCTACTTTCTTACTCAATAAATTGATATTCATAATAGACTGATGGATCTATAAGGGTTCTTGAGGAATGGGAACACATTATAGGAAGGTAGGTCCATTTTAATTTTCATGCATAAACATTATTCATGAGATGATATATGTACCTCACTTGTTAGCCTAAGTGTTTTCATTTACTAGTTAGAGTATCTTAGATCCTTGTTTTTCAAACAAGTTCTTAGCACTTTTACATTAGCTTAGTGTGTCTCATTTATACTAAGGATTGTTACAATGCCTATGTATTAATTTTCATTCCATATGTCATCACATTATCCCAAATATTCCCCTATATGAATATTATTTATTATCTGATCATACCCTTGATCATAAATCCTATTTTTACACCTCATTGGTTTTCCTCTTATGAGTTACAATATAAAACCTTAGATAGGACTAGTTCTTTGTCTAAAAAATTACATTATCTCCCATAACATAATATGACAAATTTTGACATGTCCATGAAACAACCATACTCTTCTACATTATAGACTAACACAAACATTAAATTGGTTTGTCATTTTTTCATATTTATTAGTTTACACTCTTATCAAATAACATTTCTCTTTCAATTGTCTTTATATTTACATTTATTTTCTATCTTTTATTACATATTGACAAAACAATAATTTTACATATTTTTGAAATTTATTTATTAGTGTTTGATTTTAGTAATAATATTTTCTAATTTTTAATATTTAAAATTTGTTTTAATTATCATTATTTTTGACCATGTATTTGTTCACATTTACTAGAAAATAATAATAAATACATCATACATTTTTCATAGCATAAATAAATAAAAATACAAGATAGACATAAAACACATCCATGAGTGATATATATATATATATATATATATATATATATATGTATGTATGTATGTATGTATGTATCAAATCTTGATACAATCATAGTATAAAATACATATCTAAGGCTGAGGCCCATCATGTGGATGTGTTATACTACCATAAAGGCCTATGACTTCCCTCTCTAAATAGTATGCTATAGTGATTGCATCTATGATCACAACCCATCCACTTTTCCTTATAAATTGTCCACTTGGGCCTAAAACACATTAAATTTTCTAGTTTAATCCAAGTGGGAATCTCTCCTTAGCTAGAAACTACCATGCCTACAGCTCCCCATCACCAAATTTTGGTGGTACTAATACATAAGCTACATTTGATAGTATTTATAGCTCTTGAGATACCTCACTAACCAATCAAAACAAACTAGCATATATAGGTGCTAAAGGCACCAAAATATCAACCATATATGTAGTATCATGTTGTGGTATCATGACATATAATATATAATGATGGGATGTCTCTACCATTGTATCCCATTAGGTATCCTCAACTACAACACTAATAAAACATAAAACCAAAAGTACATTAGATATCACATATATATCTCCAAAATCATATGTATACTAAGAATGTATCTCCATCTACATAATATCAAAAACATCACTATTAATCACATATTACTTATTAATAGTCATTATATATGATCAGCGACCAAGCACCTCTTGAGAAGCATGGCTCCATGGTGGTGAGAAACCTTTGTAATGAATAGGTTGGATCACATGAGCATGTCGTACTCCACTATGAATCCACTACACAAGAGACCAAATTATAATAGGCTACATAGATTGATCTCCATATGATTAAGCTTGTGGCTATATTAGATCTTATCTCTATCTCCATAGTCATGGTGGTGGTTGTGGTATTTATGCTTATGGTACAAAACTACTACTATATCTCTTTTTTGTCACTAGAATCATCATAAAAAAACTTTATCTTGGAAAATATGTATAAAGGAAACCTCTATTAGTGTTCTCACACCTCTTACACCATGTCACTCCCTCGCATGTAGAGCCCAAAATACAAGAGCCACTATAGAAGCTAACATATGAGTCAACCCAAAATGCCCTAGTACATGATTTACTATATGTGGATCCACCCACCAAAGATAATCTTTAGTAATTCATAGTCGACCATGTGCATGAAAAGTACTTGGACATGACCACCAACTATCCAATGTGCCTTGATATGGGTGCCAAACAATCTTACCCCATGTCACACTGTATAATGTGTAGATATATGGTAAAACACACACTTCATAGTCCTAGGTTTGCCTATGTATGCATGAGAGGGCATAATATAAAACATGAGGTAATATTATCAGCTTATACATAGGAAACCTCTCATAAATCCAACTAGTAAAAATTAAGATAGGCCCCATAGTCTATTGGTCCCTAGATAAAATACTATAAAAGTCATGCACTAATTACACTCAAATAATAGAACCTAATTCATATAATGTTCCTTGCTCTAACATCAAGGGACAAAAATCTATAATATAAAATGGGACATTCCCATTTGACTTATGATAGATCAATCAAGTTGTCACATGTGCAATAATCACCTTTTAGATATCTTGAATAATTGAAACATACACATAAAAAAGATATACTACCAACCTAGGCTAGATGTATCTCTTCGATCCTATAGACCATAATGCTAAGGCTTGCCTATCATCATATGAATATAGAGTATATTTCAAACCACAATTTTGGTAATAAGTAATAATCCTAACAAAACATGCACATCCTCCAAGGTAATACCCACCTCAATGGTATCCCCATTCACCACACATTGAAATGTATTAGTTAGTATCTCCCACATTCCTAAGAACATAAATACTAAATTAGCACTCAACATGATACATCACATCTTAATAATCCCACCAAACCCAAATGTCATAAGCTAAGCTTGATCCATGACTAATAATCTATCTAGAAGATCTGGAAGCCAAAGTACATCCACTAATCTCTAGAGTCTCTATCACCTCTTTAAAATGCCAAAAAACATAGCACCCATTAGTTATTTATCTCAAAAATTGATAGAAAAAGAATTTTAATAACTAAAAAACCAATAAACAATCAAAATAAATATGTCATTGGCTATGTAAACCATTACATCAACCCATTTTACCATCTTCCTAACTATATCAACCATGCAAAAAATTACATTGACCATCTTTTATACTTAACATTATTGAATATGAAACTAGACTACATCAACTATCTCAAAACTTAGACTATATCAGCCTTTATATACTATAAAAACCATATCTACACACTAAATCAACTAGCTTTCTATGGTATTAGACATAAAATACATTTTTGGCCATTTTATATATAACTATGTCGATCATCATAAATTCTATTGACCACTTATGAAAATCCTCCCTTTTTAAGTACATTAGCTTGGCCAATACCATATTATTTATGCAATAATTTTTCACTAAATCGTCATAGAAATCCTTGACTTATTTTGGGACAATTTGTCTCCTACCCATTTCCCATCATAATTCCTACTCTATTACTACACTTTTTATGGCAAATTATGCTACATAGATTTACCTCAACATCTAATTTCAGTAATATAGTATATTTTATTTACAAAACATTACAAATTAGTAATAAATACAACCTATACCTAGAGTATTCTAGCTATCACCATAATTTATCCTCCAACTACCCAACATATCAAGTTCGGACCATAATAACTCTATTTAAAAAATTAAGATATATAGAGCTTTGGTGTTCAATAATAGAAAATGCACAAATGAATAGTAATTAATTTATTTTATAATAAAATTTTGAATTTTCAAAGTTCTAATTATTTACCAACAAATTTTGTGTTTTGCCCATACCTTTGTTTCTATACATTATTTTCATAAATCATAAGAAGATTTAGAATCCTAGATCTATAGATACTTTTTAGTGCTAACACCATTTTTTTGTAAAAAAAATGAGTTTTATCTAATTTTTTAGGTATGTCTCTTACTCTGCACACTAGATGCCTTTCTTCATATACTTCACACATAAATTATTTTTTATAGAAACATATACATGAAGGTACATATTTACTCAATAATCTACATTCATTTATTATCTACTTTCTACTAAAATTTTTAACGTAGTTAAGAGTGTTGTTATGTTCTTTATCGAAGCACCATCCCATGTTATATTATACTGATACATGATTAGCTTCAAGTGAGACATATGTATATGGATAATATTTTTAAAACTTTATCATTTATTGACACTTTCTTTCTTGCATCATCCTATTGAGTTTTAATATCTTTGAATGTCTGCCTTAAAAGGGTACACTAGGAAAGGGGTGGTCATTCATTGGTGCTTCACAAGATTATTGTTTATTTATCATACCTTTATCCACTACATTTCCCCTCAAACATAATCGCAAAATAAATATTCCTCCTAATATCCCCTAACTAAGCTAAGACCCATATTTTTTTAACTATATTGACCTAGGTTGATGTAGTTTTAAGTCACAACACATTACTCACAACAAAGTTGACCCAAGCTAACTTGGTTTGAGGATAGACAATAACTTTTAAAACTACATCCAGATAGGTTGATATTGTCAGCTTAATTCTAGAAGGGTTTAGGATCATCCATCACTATAAATACAAGTTCCATTTAAATATAATAGAGAGGAAAATTCATATTTTGCACTATTATTTCTCATAATTATGATTAATTTTACATATGAAGAATCCATTGCCTAGATTTTGCCTTGAATGGAAATAACTTTTCTTATGGAGTCTTGGATGCAATTAGAAGAATGATTTTAGCCTATAAATTATTTCAAACATTTTTATCATTAAGACCATATCAATCTCTTGAAACACACCATTGGGTAAGGGGGAGATTGAGGCTCAACAAGTTATATTATAGGTAAGTATTTTTAACCTTAGCTCTTTCATTTAGTTGATAGATATTTCATAATTGATAGTTTGAATGTATAACTCTTTGTTTGAATCTCCTCTACACTTAAACTTAGTGTGGCTATAGGGTTATTCAATATTGCCATTTTCCACCCTAAGTAACCTAAGATTTCATTTTCCTACTATGTTCCCTTACCCATTTTAGTTTTGTTTTAGTCTTCCCCCTTATTTGTGTTTCAAAATTTGGTAACAATAGAATAAATTAATTTCATTATCATATATCTAGTAAGGGTTATTACATTATATTAATTGCCTAGAGGATTTGGAACCCTTTCCATTGAGGTTATGTGATAAGTTATCCTATAGCTAGGTTTAGTATATTGAAATTGGTCATGCCCAGGTATAAATAAGTATCCAATGGGTTTTACTTGATTTACCTTCTTTGAGTTTGAATCTATTAGTTAGTATAAATTACAAGTCTAGCTTAATTTAATGTATACAAGGATCAAAAGTCACTACCCATGGTGGATAAAGCCTCAACTATGTTATTGTGTACTAGGTCAATTTGGGATGCCACAATTAGTAATTCCTATTGTGGTCCTAACATTTTAGGCTCATCAGTTGAAGGAGTGACATGGTGTGGAGGTATAGGGGTACCTATTAAAGTATGATTATCTGGCCTCATCATCTGAGGTTGGTAAGATGAAGGTGGAGGTAACAAAGAGAACATGACACAAGATGAGGATGATTAGTGTTGTTTAGAATCAGTAATAGTCACTAATATAACCACTAGTAAGACTATAGAGGCATCAATAGGTACAAGCTCATCCATGACCATAAACATATCTACAGTTATATCATGGGGATCTTACAGCTCAACCAACACTAATTTAGAATATATTATGATATATATGTAGTAAGGCATGCCATTCTCATGTAATCCAACTAGGGAAATATAGATGCTTTGCACCTCCTTAGAGGAATGACACCCAGGAGGTGTTAGGTGGTCGAATTGATGGTACTACTATGGGTGAATAAAATGTGTTTATGCTAATTTATTACATTTTACTTAGATACATAATGATAATGTTGGATAAATATATCTTATATTTGGATTGTAGATGATATATGATGTTATGTTGGTTTTCATTTTATAAATGTTATGATAGAGTAGTGGGTTGGGGAGATTTGTAGGGATGGTAGGTGATGGATCATGAGAGAGCCACTCAATTGGCTATCTGGTTAGATTATGATAGTACATGCCTACATGGATAATTTATAATGTAGTTACAGTCTATGATTGTAGAAATAGTCCCTATAGTGGAATCTATAGAGATTTAAGTCTCAAGCCTCTATGTGTAGCGTAACACATCCTTCACTCGATGGACATGATGAACCTCAGCCTTAGATTTGTTTTTGTATTATATTATATTGTTTTGTATCAAGATGTACAGAAGTTTGATCCTTTATGTGTGTATGTGAATCATTGATGTTATTTATGGATTTATTTTATTTATATAATGTGTTTATGATTTATTATGCAATGGTAAAATAAATTATGTATGTTTTATTCTTTTTCTAGTAAATGTGAGAAAATTTATTGTAAAAAAGAATGATAATAGTAATGCAAAATGAAAAAAAATTAAAAAAAAAAATCATAAGTAGATAGAAAAAAAAGATCAAGGAAATGGTAAATTGAATGGAAAACACACCAAAAAAATATGAAATATGTAAAACATGTAGACACCTAAATCTGGCCACCGATAACCTCCAATCAGGGTTTTGGCCAATTTACACCCAAAATGCACAATTTGGCCTAAAAACACTAAAACATGATAAAAGATGTGAAACTAACATATTCAAATGTCAATTTTGGCCAAGGTATTCATGAAAAGGGTAATGCAATTTATGGGCTAGCTAACTTTGATCAGATCAATTTGAGATAAAAATGCCAATTTCGCACATGGGTGCTCTGGATTACTCTTTCCTATCAAATATCTTTCACAAGATGCGTGCCTTTGTTATTTGTTTTTAGTAACATCCTAAATGGGATAATGGTTCTAATGCATTTGACATGGACTTCCAATTCTAATCCAATCAAATTTTGGACCAATAACAAGGCATTCTGATCAATTTGAGTAATTTGTGCATAAAGTGCTTAATCATGCTTAAGAGATAATTAACCCAAATCAAGGCCTAACTAATAACTCCATGGAAACTTGTTGAAAACTTATTTTTGGAAATTAATATTAAATATATGCATCATCAAGTGACCTCATTTCTCAGGAAGACATCCCTAAGCCATAAATGCCACAAATATCAGATTCATGCCTTCCATGCCTCATCAAAGCCCTCCATGCCTCTTAATTGTTCCTTTTTCCAATGTCATGATGAGGATAATTATAAACTTAATTACAAAAATTGAATTAATCCTCAACCACACATCTCAGTCTTAGGATGGACAGTTTAGGTTGATTCTAGACATTTTCAAAAATCTATAAATAGAGAGGCTATGAACATCATTTCTAATCTATTTTGGTGCAAAGTTATTATGCTCAAATATCTTAAAAATACTTGATAATGTAAATTTATATTGCCAAATTAATTTCAAGCCAAGCCAAGCCAAGCCAAAGCCATAAGGTGCCAAAGAGAGATAGAGTTAGCCAAGCTTCCATTACCAAGGACTTCATGAGCACAAGCAAAGCAAGCCACTACTACAAAGGCATTTAGAGCATCCAAGGAAGGTGAAAGAATTATTGTGTTTTATTCCTTACTTTTTAGTTGTGTTTGTCATTTGTTTTTGTTAACTAAGCTCTCTGTAGTGGCTATGCCTAGAGATGTTATGCCAGCTAGTGTGTTTCTTTCATTTTGTTTTCATTTTGGAGCTAACACCATACTAACCATCCTCTCTTAAGTAAAATTCATAGATCACATAATGGCATGCCTGGTGGTACTAGATACATATCACACCTGAAGAAGATCATTTTGCAACTCTAAAATATTTATTTGGACCCTTAAAACTCTTGAAAATTGATTTTATAACTTTATTTTGTTGTTTTTGTTTGCCATGGTTTTACACAGTAACCGATGTCAGTAGGTAATATCGACATCAGGTGCATAGTTTAACCAACATCAATTAGATAACCGATATTGATTATAAAATGTAACTATTTTTTATTGTAATAATCGATGTTGGTCACTGTGTTTTTCCAAAAACATAGACCTGAGAGCTATTTTTCCAGAGTTCATTATTCCAAACCATAAAGAAATTCAAAGCTAAAGGACATGCTAACATTTTTACTATAGGATCAAGCTTGATATTTATTAAAAACATGTTTAAATCACCTTTGCATGCTTAAAAATCAATTAGGAACCTTATTTTGGTGTTTAACAAAGAATTTATATGTTTTGGTGAATGTTTCAAAGCTTGCAACTAAGACCAAGGGGTCAAATGAACACCACCAAATCTTTTATTTTGGGCTTAAAATTGAGCACACTTTTCAATTTTTTTTTTAAATAGTTGTTTAATCAAATATTTGTTTGGCAAAAAAAGGAATGTTGTGTGTATGCTCTTGTATTTATCCCCTGTAAGGAACCCTTGGAATCAAAAGTGCCATTCCTATTACAAGTAGCCTAGTCCAAGGCTTAGAAAGAATTCCATCTAAAGCACTCCCCAAAAAATCATCAAAGTTTTCATGACCTTAAAAATGACCCTAAAGTCTTTCTATTTCATTCTTTCTTCATTTTTATGCAAACTTGGCTTGTGAGGGGGACTTCATCACCTCTTGCAAGTTCTTTAGGGAAGCTTTGACCCAGGGTTTCATCTCCTAACATTGAATTCATTTGGATCTTTTGGAGTTACACATGGGATGTAGTGGCACTTTGGACATCACACTACACTAAGTGAACAACTGGATGTAGTGGTTATAAAAAGGACCAGACCTTTTTGCAACAAGCCAAGTGATATGAACCCAAAATCCATGCTTTTATTTTGCATTGTTTAGCATGAAAGTCATTGTGCAATTGATTCCCATAGATCATTCAAAAACTTGTTATATCTTAGATAAATCCCCACTTGTTGTGGAATTATTGTTGGTGCAAGGTGTGCTTCAAGGTCCATGTCATAGTACTATCATTTGAGAGAAGCGAGGTGTAAAAACCCTAATATATAATTTGTATGTACTTTTGGATGAACACTCAAAATACTCTCAAATGACATATATTGATGGATTCCAACAATATTAAACAACCTTGTCAATTTAAGATGAATGATTAATTAGTTGGTCTTGTCCTAGTTAAAGTCTTGTTTGGAGTCAAAACTTGGTGTAAATAAACAATCCAAACCAAACACATAGTCCAAAGTTTCCTTTGAACAAAGAGGTGTTATGTTGTCCATATGAGATCATAAATTTTCCTTATTCAAAAGTTCATCAAAGGCTTGAGAGTCATATCATCCACTTTGGTGTAGTTATGTTGCCCAATTGAGTGTAGACCTTTAACAAAGTTATTTAAGTCCTTCACTTATAATCTAAATTTAGAATTACACCTTTACAATTTCATAGGGTTGATGTGTTAAGTGGGTTCGCCATTTGCACTAAACTTGAGGGAACTTAGGTTTAATTTCCAATTTATTTTGAAGGTCATTTAAAGACTCATAATCATTATCATCACTTGATAGACTTGAGCCATCACTTTGAGTATATGCACCCCAACACTTTTGAGTCAAGAAAAATAGTGTTATGTTGTCAAAATTGTATAAAAATGTCTTTGCCTTAGAGAGTTTTTGAAATAAACATTTTTGTCATACCTTTTAGGTAGTATAGCATCATTACACTGCCCAAAACATTTTGAATATTGTTTCATAGATCCTCTTGCATAGAGTTCCAAATTTACTCCTACATTTAAGACCAATCTGAGTGTAATTTTATGATATTTTGTCTAAAATGGTTATATTGTTCACTTTTTTCTAGATTTTTTATCAAATATAACCCAAATTTATACCATTTTCTGTGAGAAAATAAATTATTGCTAAAGTGCCTTCTATTTCATACCTTATACCTAGTTGATCAAGTTCATGTCCAATAATCAAATGCCTAGTGTTTTATATAAGTGTTTTAAATCCATTAGATTAAAACTTTCATCTATTTTCAAAGTCTAGCTTTTGACATCCTTTGGCCAAGAGTCCTAGCACATGCCTTGTTTGAGCATAGATTTGATACCACATTTGGCTAAAAGACCTAGCAACTTTTAAATTACTAGATTAGACTGATTTGAAACACTTTGACCTTAGAGTTTGGCATTTTGATTTTAGGTCCATTTACTCGCTTATATTTGTTTGAATAGTGAAATGTTAGATACTTCATGCTAGCTTGTTTCCTCACAAATCTTTGCATAAACCTTTTTTATCCTTTTGAAAAAAATATAGACCAAGTTGTAACATCATCTATTTTAGATTATGTCATTTTTAGATTTTGTAGAACTCTTTGAACTTTTATCACAAAAGCACTGAATATGGATCCCAACATGTATTCCTACACTCGTAGTGGACTCATGTACAATCTAAGGATTAGCAATGTAGTTGTGCAGGAAGAAATGGTACAAGACCCCTATGTGGATAATAGTGCTTATGAGATGGATTTGTATCCCTCTTATAATACTCAATCATGGGTACAAAGATAAGATCTATTGGCTAACTATTTGGTTAACACACCACCTTATTTATAATAAGACCAAGAGTAAACCACACAATACATGTAGTGGATGAACCAACACTTCAATAGTCATATTATACTAATACAACTTCCACGTATTATCCATTTTTGTTTGAGTGACATTTTTAGAGAATGATGAGATTTTTGTTAGGACCATAGAGGTAGGGGCCAAGTTTCCAATATAATTCCCCCATGAAATTTTACCAAGTCTAGTAAGAGTGCCCTACAATATCATTTACGATCAAAAGACTTCTTCTAAAAATCCTATGGCTCTAGTCCAAACAACGTACCAAGATCCTAATATATCCAATCAAGGCAAAAAAATCATGAAAGATCACTTTAACCAAATACAGATAACATATCAAACATATCTAAATCTAGTACATGATTTCAATTAGATGAACATGGTAAGTAAGCCTCTCATTAACCTAGTTCCTTCAACAAGAGTGTTTATAGAGTAAATGGATAAGATATCCCAAATTTTGACCCATTTGTACAAATTGTTTCAGTAGATAACTTGATGTATATGCCCATTATTTAATAACTGTCTTTGGCCTCTACACTAAATAGTGAGGCAAATGTAGTAGATAATGCACAAACAACGTCCAGTCCCAATCAAAGTGGTAGTAATGTGCAAACAACTAGCCAACAACATGTGTCTATAGTTAATCCTATGAATATGTCATCATACCAGGGAGTGGGAGTTTTTACACCCCAACCTCAACTAACTGCTTCCTCAAATATACAACCTATGGGATTAGGTAATCAAATAATGACCAATATCATGCCTCAATGATAGAATGTGATGAATCCTACTCCTCCTCAATAAGTAACATGTAGTATTCCAAAACAATAGGCAAAATATAGTGTATCAACACAATAGAGGACAAATACATTGCCACCTCAATCAGGGGTAATAAATTTTACACCTCTCCAGGTAATGACGAACATACCTCTTCAGTCACAAACTAATATGCCAAATTAAAATCAAGCAATGATTAGTCAAAAATATGCAAATATTGGTCAATGATAGATGTCAAATATGTAACTCACTTTCACTTCCTCACATGGATTTGTGCAATAAGGAGGTTCCCATGTTTCTTAGATACCTACTAGACAATTATTGGTTCAAAATGTGCCATAAATCTAGAGATAAGGTCTTGGTCCATAAGTTCCCACTCAACAACAAGGTTCAATTATTTGGTAGCATGTCCCTTTTCAACCATAGTAGGCATGGTATAGTTATATCCCTACATCCCAACCACGAAATCCTCCAATTCAAACCTTTATTTCCAACCCAAACCAGAATATCACACAACCAAGTGTGTAACTTCAAGTACATCATAATCTACATATGCATATTCCTAGGCCATTCCGAAACGAAGCCAATGTACCCCAATAGGTAGCTCCATCATACCTTGGTCAAAGTGTTCCACTTGTGACCTCCCAACCATCCATCTAAACCCAAATTCTCTCTCAAACCAATATTCCTTCTAGTTTCTTATCCCAAGAATTACAACATATGAAAGATGTAATTGTTACCATTCAAGTTGGTAAGCAAATTAAAATTTTCAAATTTGATGATGTATGTTTCTATCCATTCAACATGGAGTATTTATAGATACCATTTCTTTCAAGATGCGAACCATTGAAATTTGATAAATACAAAGAGAAAGGTGATCGTAAGGCTCATTTAACCAAATTCTTCATCACGTGTCAACTAGTGGCATATAGTGACATATACCTTTTGTTGTTGTTTCCAAGAAGCTTGGCTGGACAAGCCTTAGAGTGGTTCTTTAAGTTGCCCAAAAATTTAGTAATGGATTTTGATGATCTTTCTAATAATTTTTTGCAACACTTTTCCTATAATCTCAAGCATGAGATTTCATTAGTGGACTTAACGCAAGAAAATAAAAAATATAGTGAGAGTTTTGCAAGTTATTTATAGTGATGGAGAGCCCTTGTGAGCTTTTTTACCTATAGTTTACAAGATAAACAATTAGCCGCTCTGTTTACTAAAAATTTGTATATTGAGATAGCTTATCATTTAGAACTATAATGTGCACATATGTTCAAGGAGATCATTGATAAAGGTTTGTTGATCGAGAGGGAACTCATCAATAAAGGAGTCATCAAGCTTAATTTAACTAATCAAAATCAAGGTATGAATTAGGGAAATGACCAATATCCCATTGAAGCACAAGCATCACAACTAGCACAAGCTAATAACCATGAAAGATTGAAGAAATTCAACCACAATAGGAATGCTATGGGAAATGGAGTAATCAAATCATGTAATGTGAAAATGGTGAAAACATTATTTTCACCACCTTTTCAACGTAATCCTACTCAACTAGTGTTGCAAGTGCAATAACCAAAATCTGCACAACAAATACAACAGTCATTACCATTGTAAACCCTAGAAGAACCATGCCTACATATCATGTCTTTCATGACCTAAAAGAACCTATTAAGTTTGTATTTCATAAGCTTGCTATTGATAATCTAATTATTTGGCCTATACCAAAGTATTATCCACAAGGCATTCCTTATCCTGATTGGTATTGTGAAAATGAATTTTGTGACTATCATCAAGTCAATGGGCATAATCTATGAAGATGTGTCCAAATCAAATATTTAATTGAGAATATGTTGGAGAATGGGGAGATAAAATTGGATAATGGTGCTTCCACTTATAATAAAACTCTTGGGATCTATCCAAACCCCTTTCCCAAACATAATAATCAATAACAATAGAATAATTAGCAACAACAATGACCAGTGCAACAACAAAATCAAAAATATCAAAATCAAAGGTTGAACCAATAGAATCAACAAAATCAATAGCAAAACCCACAATGAAAGAAAAATAGACAAAACTAAGGTCAAAATGGTAACAAACAACAAACCTACCACATAATTACATGACTACAATAGGGTTGTAGGTCATATTGCAGGGGGTAGTGTTAATACCATCTCCATTAATCTTTAACCAACCACTAATCAGTCTAGACCATTGCTAAAAAACAACATTTAGCCAAATTACATGGACAATCATTCTCTAAATTATGAATGCATACAGGAAAAACAAGAAAATTAAGACTTCACCTTTTAGACCTTATTTCGACAACTTGTCCTTACCACGTGACCACATGTAAGTGCACTGGAAACCGAGACTTGTCATGTCTGGTCCCACACCATTCCCAACATCGATTAGCAATAATGGTCCAATATTTAATCCTAATTGTGTAATCACAACTCAGAGGTTGAAGATTACTATCTTAGGCCCACAACCATCCACCACTTTTCCTATCTTCCAACCAACCATTTAGCCTTAGAATAAACCATTCATTATTGACCAAGACAAGAAGTTTGATATTATGAAACAATTTCAAAAAACATCAACACAAATTTCTATTTTAGATTTGATACGAAGATCAATAATCAACAAAAACATATTGAATTAGTTTTTGACCCAATCCACTATTGCTACTGACATATCTCATGATAAATTTCAAGCTTTGTTTGGACACCTAGCTCTAGCCCAACAAGTCACATTCAACCAATGCAATATGTCTTCCTTTGGACCACTCCATAAAAATACATTATACATAGAAGTTTATATAAAGTGACATAAAGTGAAACATGTCCTTACATACAATGGATCAAGCCTCAACATAGTTTCTTTAAATTTTATCAAGCTTGTTGGGTACATAATGGTAGATCTCTAGCTAGATACAATAACCATCAAAGCTTATGATAATCAAGAAAGAGAATCACAAGGCACCATTATTTTTCTAGTTATCATTGGGCCTTTGACCCATGATACACTTTGTCATGTGCTTGATCTTAAGTTATCATATAATGTGCTTCTAGGTAGGCCTTGGTTACATGAGATTCATGTAATCCTATCAATGTTACACCAATGTATCAAGTTTTCCCACTCAGGGATAGAAGTAAATATTCTAAGAGATTTACACTCATATGAACACTACAAGCATCTTAAGGTCACATTTCAAAGCTACAATTATCAGTATGGCATGAATCCAAGTTCCAAACAAGAGAAAGGAAAGACCATACTTATTAATCCTACACCAAATAATTGCATAGATCCTAATACCTTGGATTCTCTTTCCCACATGCCAACTCCTAAATATTCTAATCATTAAACCATTTTAGATAATGGACTGGGAGAGTATGTGACCCATGATACATTTCATATTGCCAATCTTCCTTATAATATAAAAACCTTTAGGTGACCTAAAGTCACCCCACATATGCATTGGCAACAAAAGAATAAAGATAAGGGACTTGTCACATTTATACCAGCATCTAGCCTAAGACTTGACCCTCTTGAAGGGTACAAATCATGGTTATACAATGACAACCAAGATGATTATTATAAAAATGCCAAGTATCCTATTCCTAATAGGATCATGGACCATCACAATTATGAAAGAAAAGGCCTCAGACTGAATCAACAAGAAACCATCAAGCCAATTTCCATGACTAAGTATGAAAGACCTTATGGACTTAGATTTAAATTACTTGGGGGTAACCCCACATATCTTATTCATACTCCCTCACCAGTGACTAGTGATGATGATGCTGATAGCAAAATAGAGTATGATCATAGTCTCACCTTTGATGACCTAATTGAAACCAACCTGTTTGATAACAATGCCATTTGTACCCTTACCTTGGCCATTCATCATAACCATTTGCCATTATAATATCCTTAACTAATATATTGGGACCAACAAGAATCCAATATGCCAATTGATGCGTTATAGAATGATGAGGCATTCTATGACCTTTTAGGCCTTCGATACAATGTTTTATTGGGAGATCGCAAATTAGGGTTCTCAATCACATTAGGTCTTACAACCTATTTTAGAGAGCGAGTGAATACCCTTAGCCAAAAACAAATAAGTAAAATATTGAGGTCCCAAAGTGGAAGCCTCTTTGAGGCACTTTTTGACCAAGGAAAAAGTAAAGATAAAGACCAGTCTAGTGGTGAAAACCTATTTTAGGCACCATTAGATGGGGGTGTTCAGTCTTATTCAAATTTAGACTAGGAGACCACCAATAATGAACTTGCCTATAGATCAGAGTTCAGCTTTGAGTAATAACAAGTATTTGATCAAATTCTTGAAAATTTTCTAACTATTTTTGTCACATGGCCATTTCTTCCATTAGGGGACTCAAATTCATCATGCCTAGGAGAAGTTGAATATCAAGCCCTAACAAAGGACCCTAACATAATTCAATAGTTCAAGTCATTTCCTACTATCCTAGAAGATGGTTTGACCCTTCTAGTCAAAGCTACAATAGAGGTAAATATCGATACTCCATCAAACCTAAAATGGATAAAATTTGGTGCATCCCTCACTGAGGAGGAATGTGACATCCTTACAACTCTATTGAGAGAATTTGTAGATATCTTTGCATGGGCCTATTCTGACATGACATGTTTATACCCCACCTTGGTTTTGCACTACCTTGCGGTTAATCTTGACACCAAATGCATAAAGCAAAATTTATATAAGATGCATCCTCACATTGTTTTATTGGTAAAGAAAGAGTTAGAAAAACTCTTAGAAGTAAGATGTATCTAATCCATTGACTACTTAGAATGGATCTCTAATGTGGTACCTATTAGTAAAAATATTGAAGGGATCAAAATTTGTACTAATTTTTGAGACATCAACAAAGCTTATCCTAAATATTATTTTCCCTTACCTAATATCGACATTATCACTAGCAAAAACTTTGAAATTGATGTTGACACCATGGCCATTTTCTACATGGGGACTTGACCTCATTGGGAAGATTAACCCCACTTCATCTAATGGCCATAAGCATATCCTTACCACCACTGAGTATTTCACTAAGTGGGTTGAACCTATACCCCTCACTTATGTGACTGGAAAGCAAATTTCCAAATTTATTTTCAACCATCTCATTTACCACTATGGTATCCCCTCTAACATTATATCTAATAATGGATGATCATTCAAGAAAAAAGATGTATAATAAATATGTACTTAATATAATATCAAACAACATTTTTCTATAACATATTACCCTCAAGGTAATGGCCAAGCTAAGGCATCCAACAAAACCATTGTAAACATTCTCAAAAAAAAAATTTAATGATGTCAGTCATGATTAACACCTCTAGATATTCCCTATCCTTTGTTCATATCATACCAATCATCATACCCCCATAAGAGCCATTCCATACTCACTTGTTTATGGTACTAAATCCATCCTTCCCATTTAGGTTGAATTACCTTCACTACGCATCTCTTTCAGTCATGTCCTGGATGATCATGACTATCAAATAGCTTACCTACAAGAGCTAGATCTACATGATGAAAAATACACACAACCACACTCAACAATCTTTAAGCATATCAGAACTAACCCAAAGGCCATTATAATTAGCATGTTAAGTAGAGAACATTTAAACTTGGTAATCTTGTTCTTAAAGAAAACTAAAAGAATACTATGGTTGAGAAGAAGCATAAAGGGAAATTCAAACCAAACTAGATAGGGCCTTTCATCATCATTGTAGATTATAGATCAGAAGCATACATGCTTGCCACACTAGACGGTGATGAAATTTTAAATTTGATGAATATTATTCATCTTAAGTGGTACTATACTTGAATGCTAAGGTGTATTGTCTGTAAGGACCATTTTAGTTATGCCATTTTATCACTATTCTTATTTATAAAAATATCATCCTTATCTGTCTCTTCATTGTATCCACTTTTCACTTCCATTCTATCAACCCAATGTCTTCTAAAGCCTAGCCCATTTGAACTTGGTTTTGTCATTTTTTATATAGTTTCAACATCAAGGTATCTGATTAATTCATCAATTAGTTCAAGTACTTCAGATAGAGAGTGTATTTTGGGATAGTGTGATAGAAGTTTTGATAGTTGCATCCTTCATTTGTTATTCCTTTCTTACCATTAGTCTTGCTACTAATTATAACCACCTTTGGAAAAATTAGTACCATTGATCTATGCCATCATGTCTTGGTTATAGCCACCTATGGGAAAACTAAGGGAAACACTAAGCCTTAACATACCAACTTACCACTTCCTATGCCACGTTGTGCCTTTTTAATAATTGTACCTATTTTATTTGAATTGATTACTACACTAGTTGAGTTCCTCTGCTGTAAGGATATAACTACATTGACTTTAGGTCCTACTCTAGGAATATGTACGTATCACTCAATACTTGTTAAAGTAAGCTTAGTCACCCTTCTCCACCACACTCTCACTATTTTGTGAGAAACCTAAGCCATGCTCTCACCATTTTATGAGTAACCTAAGCCATTCTCTTGCCATTTTGTGAGCAACCTAATTTTGAACACTTTCACCATTTTGAGAGCTTGAACCATTTAGTGTCTCATCATTCTTGATCGAGTTTAGATACCTCGAAAACAATTCCAAATTTTTTTGAAAAATCATTAGAAAAGAACAAAAACATTGACCACTTCTTTGCCTTAAGGATTTTGGGAACCCTTACTAAGTCACAAGTAAATCACTTGTCATTTAGTTTCCCCATCCTTTTTGGCCTTTTTCTCTCATGCACTTTCCATTTTTCAAGACCATTCCTATTCTTCTATCACATCCATTCTATTTGTTTTCATCAGTTATCATTTTCTTCTGATTCCCTAAGAGAACTATGTTTGACCTAAAGTTTTTTATTGGATATTACATCCATGGAACTATGTAGGTAGTGTCCACTTTCCTAGTGCATATGGGGAAAACTCAACCACCCCCTTCCCTTTCTTCTATTCCCCCATTTTTCTCATTTGTTAAGTTGTCACCTATTTTTAGGGGCAATGTTTGTATGGTTTCTATTTCATTATTTGTTTGTTTATTTTTGCTTATTTTGATTGTTTATTTGTCTACTTGCTTTACTTTTAGTATTGTTGCCTTGATTTGGTTTATGTGTATTCATTGGGTGATTCCTTTCCCACACTTACACTGGAATCCATACATATTCATATGTTTACATTGTCATCATGGTTTCTATCATTGGTGCATTATTTTCTTTTGAGTAATGGATTATGGGAGTCAGTCATCATGCATATTTTGGCCAATTCCTCATGATGTTATACCATGATGCCTGCCAACATGTTCTATAATAAACCTTAGATTTAAGAAGTCTATTAAAAAATGGTGGCCTCTCTTCAGCACTGACATCCCAATTTCATCCCAATCATATCCCAAACAAAGTAATTAATCATCAAAGAATTTCAACCTTTATTATTTTGAATGAGCATCTCCCTACTAGTAGGTTATTCCAATTCATATAATTTCCCTCTATGTTTAGTTTTCATCATCCTCACTCAAGTTTATCATGTTTTCCATAATCAGGGTCCAATGATTATAACCACCTATGGGAAAATCATTGCACACCATCCCACCTGCATTTCTCAATGATTATAATTGCCTTTGGCAAATCATTATGTTGTCACCACTTTAATTTTTATACCTATACAAGGGCATGTTATTATCTTTTTTATCTATCCTAACTAGGGTAGCTCCATCTTCTCAATGATTATAACTGACTTTGGGCAAATCATTATGTTATTATACCATGTTACCACTATCGGGGTACAATGTTTATAACTGCCTTTGGGCAAATCATTGCACACCATCCCACTTAAACTATCAATGATTTTAAATACTTTTTTAGTATCATTGTGTCTTAACCCCATCATCCTTCCTTTATTTATCCCCCCTCATTTTTCTTCTTTCTTTTTGAGGGACCATTTGCTGACCTACTTGTGCCAATTATTCCCTCGAGGGGGCATCAGACAATTAGTTTATAATCATTACAATTATAGGCATACATGACCTTTTCATTATTTGAGAATATGTTACTATAATTATAGCTTGAAATTCCTTCCCAAATAGGGGCAAACTGTATACAACTAAATCTAGCCACCAATAACCTCTAATCAGGCTTTTGGCCAATTTACACCCAAAATGCACAATTTGGCCTAAAAACACTAAAACATGATAAAAGATGTGAAACTAAAATATTCAAATGCTGATTTTGGCCTAGGTATCCCTAAATTGGGCAATGTAATTCATTGGCTAGCTAACTTTGATCAGATCAGTTTGAGTCAAAATGCCAATTTTACACTTGGGAGCTCTGGATTACTCTTTCCTATCAAATCCTGTACACAAGATGCATGCCTTTGTTAATTTCTATTGGTAGCATCCTAAATGGGATAATGGTTCCACCGTATCTAACATGGACTTCCATTTCTAATCTATTCAAATTTTAGACCAATAATAAGGCATTCAGATCAATTTAAGTAATTTGTACACAAAGTGCTTAATCATGCTTAAGAGCTAATTAACCCAAATCAAGGCCAAATCAATAATTCCATGGAAACTTGTTAATTTTTTTTTTGGAAATGAATATTGAATATTTGCATCATCAAGTGACATCATTTCTTGGTAAGACATCCCTATGCCATAAATGCCATAAATATCAAGATTCATGCCTCCCATGCCTCATCAAAGCCCTCCATACCTCTTAATTTCCCCTTTTTCCAATGTCATGATGAGGATGATTATAAAATTAATTCCAAAAATTAAATTAATCCTCAACCACATATTTCAATCTTAGGATGGATGGTTCAGGTTGATTCTAGACATTTACATAAATCTATAAATAGAGAGGCCTTAAACATCATGTATAACCTATTTTGGTGCAAAGTTAGTATGCTCAAATATCTTCAAAGGACTTAATAATGAAAAGTTATAATTCCAAATTGATTCCAAGCCAAGCCAAAGCCATAAGGTGGTAAGGAGAGATGGAGGTAGCCAAACTTCTATTGCCAAGGACTTCATGAGCACAAGCTAGGCAAGCCACTACTACAAAGGCATTTGGAGCATCCAAGGAAGGTGAAGGAATTATTGTGTTTTATTCATTACTTTTTAGTTGTGTTTGTCATTTTTTTTTTGTTAACTAAGCTCTCCCTAGTGTCTAGGCCTAGATATGTTATGCTAACTAGTGTGTTTCTTTCATTTTGTTTTCATTTTAGAACTAACACCATACTAATCATCCTCTCTTGAGTCAAATTCCTAAATCACAAAACACTGTAAGTAAATAATTGAAAAATTCAAAATAAATATGTAAGTACATGAAATATTAATGAATGACAAAAAACATAAAAAGATATGTAAAATAGGAAATACATAAATATATGGATGAATAAAAACATGTAGAATATCTAAAAGAGTGATAACTCAAATTTAGTGCTTGTGATAGCATGTCATGTGATAAAAGTATTATCACCTAGTGAAATATTAGGGATGGAAATAAGATGGTGTGATAAGGGAATATGGGTATTTTGTAAGGAAATACTAGTCCTATGTAAGGTCTTACTCTCCAACTATTGGAATAATTGTCATTGATATCAAAGGAATTATAATGGATGTGAATGGAAATGTCAAATGGAATTGTTTCCAGAAGTAAATGGAAGTGTTTAGAAGTGAATAGAATTGTTGTTGGAAGTGAACAAAATTATTTTTGGAAGTGAACAAAATTGTTTTTGGAAGTGAATGGAAATATCAATAGAAATGTTAACAGAATTGTCAATGGAAATGTCGACAAAAATGTCAATGATCACATCTTTTGGTGAAGAGGTGTGTCTTGGATGGGACACATCCTTTTAAAGGCTATATAAGAGATAAGAGATGTGGAAGTATTACAAGCATTCAATTTGATTGAAGATCACATAAGTGTGGCAGAGAAGGAAGAAAGGAAGAGCAAAAAATGAAATAGAATATCTATTAAGAAAATAAGTGGGAAGGGAAGTTTTATTTTAATGAATAATATCATATGAGAATTATAAAAGAGAGGAGAGCAAAATATATATAAGAAAATTAGTGAGATAAAAAGTGTAAGAGAAGTAAAGCCATCATTTGATTAAAGAAGCAATCACAGATGGTGGAATCAATTTGGCTTGGGGTCAGTGCCTCATAGTCTAGGGGTTGGTTCTCCTATGGGTTGGTGATCACGAATTGGTTGGGTTGGTGCTTGGAGAAGGGGATCAGTGTCTCCAGTGGGTGGGTGCTCAAAAATTGATCGAGTTGGTGTTTGGTTCAGGGATTGGTGTCTCTAGTAGGTTGGTGCCTGTGAACATTGTAAAAGATATATATATATATATATATATATATATATATATATATATATATATACATATATATACATATATATACATATATATGTATACATATATATACACATATATATATGTATATATATATGTGTGTGTATATGTATATGTATATATATATATACATATACATATACACACATATATATATATACATATATATATATATATACATATATATATATGTATATATATATGTGTATATGTATATGTATATATATATATAAGAAATATTTTGTCATGGTTTTCTCTCGAAAGGGTTTCCACATAGATCTTATGTTCTCTTATGTTATTAATTTCTAGATCTTGAATGTTTATGGTTGTTGTGGTTGATTAAATGTAAAAAGATTTAAAAATATCTTATTTTTGATTCACCCCTTCTCAGTATAATTTTGTTCTTAAAAATTGGTATCAGAGCTGGTTCCTTCAATGTTAGCACAACTACTAGAAGGTAGATCTTAGAAAGCACGCATGGCAGGATCTCAAGTGTTGGATGGTTCTCCACTAACAAAGCTCCTTTGTTCAATGGAATAAATTGTGCATTTTTGAGCATAAGGATGAAGACTTACTTGATGGCCCTAGGTTTTAATATTTGGCAAGTAGTGGTAATAGGATACACAATGCCATAAATTGCACCAATGGATGCTACTAGAAAAAAGGCTAGTGAGAACAATGTGAAAGCTATGAATGCAATCTTATGTAGGCTTTCAAAAAATGAGTTTGTTAAGGTTATGCATTGTGAATCTACAAAAGAGATTTGGGATAAACTCAATACTATTTATGAAGGTGATAGTAAGGTGAGAAAATCAAAAATCCAAACCCACTGGAGGTAGTTTGAAAGTTTAAAAATGAAGAATGATGAAAACATTGTTGGGTATCTTCTTCATGTCGATGAGATTGTTAATGTCATCTGAGGACTCAGAGAGAAAATTGAAGAATCTATGATCATTCAAAAAGTCCTAAAATCCCTAGCATTGAGATTTGATGTGAAGGTCTCCACAAAATGAAGGATTTAGACATGATGAAAATGGATGAGATCCATGGAATTCTTATGGCATATAAAATGAGAACTAAATTTGAGAGACAATCGAAGAAGGAAGCATCATTCAAGGTCTTGAAGAAAGAGAAGATCAAAGAACCAGAATCAAGTGAAAATTCAAGTAGTGAAGAAGATGAAAATGAAACTCTATTCATTTGGAAGCTAAAGAAAGGATTAGGCAAATATAAAGGAAATTTACCATTTAAATGCTTTAATTATGGTAAAATTGGTCATTTTATAGCCAAATGTCCAAATAAAGGAAATAGTGATGATGAGGGAAACAAACCAAAGTAAAAAAGGAGATTCAAGCTGAGCAAAGACAAGCAAAGCTTTGAGAAATAAAAGAAAAGCCTATACTCCAAGAGGTATAGCAGCTCATCTGAAGAAAACAAAGAAAGCAATGTTGAGAGTGATAATGAAGAGATTTTTTTCATGGATACAAAAGAAAATGCCACCACTAGCAAAGATATTTTGAAGGAAGATGAAGACATAGAAAAAGAAGGTGAAGTGAACCTTAAAGAATAACTTATTTTCATGTTGGAAGAAATGAAAGCATTTAAGAAGAAGAATTAGAAACTAAAGTTATTGCTCCAAAAATATGAAGAAGAGAATCAAGACTTCAAAGTGAAGACATCGCAAGTGTTTGAGGAATCAAACAAGGTAATCGCTAATATAAAAGTCCAAATCGAAGAAGCCAAGAAAATTGAAGAAGATCTAACAGATAAGCTAAATAAGAAAGGAGAAGACTATGAAAGGTATGAATTTGAGATAGTATATTTAAAAAGAGATCTAGAAAGGGTGAATTCTAAAATAGCAAGTGACTTGAAATTTGAGAAAAGCACTCAAGTTTTTAATAAGATTCTAGAGATTCAAATATCACCATCTAACACGTCAGGCATTGGGTATGAGAAGGAAAAAGAGAAAGTTAAGAGCTATGTTGAAACTCTTAAGGAACCAGTGAAAAAGGAAACCAAGAAGGAAGAATCCCAGAATATAAAAACCAGCTCTATCAATAAATAAAACAAAGGAGAATAAAACTTTATAAGACCATTTGCCCCAAGATATGCAAATAAAACTAGGTTTAGTGATTATTTTGATGGATATTTTTATTATTGCAATCATTTTGGTCATAAGAAATTAGATTGTAGAAAGAGAGCCAAGGATATTGAAGTCAAGATCATAAACAAAAGAACCTATGGAGCTTCGAATAAAAAATACAATTTGTTTGCTCCCTTATCAAACTTTGATGAAGCTATAGTTTGTTACAAGTACAACAACTATGGACATATAAAATGCTATTGTAGAAGTGTTTTTGAATTTGTAAGACAAGATCAAAATTTCAAGGCTCTAGTGATAAAGAAAAGATAACCATCAAAGACTTTGAAGAAGAAGCAAGAAGAATCCATGATCGTTCAAATAGCATTTCGTGCTAGAAATGAAGGACACCAATGGTTCACTGATAGTGGATGTTTGAGACATATGACTGGAGATAAAATCAAATTCATCTCATTAAAAAGGGTTAATGAAGGCACGGTGAAGTTCAGATACAACACTATAATTAGAATAATAGGAAAAGGTACGCTTAGTCTCAATAATGGATTACCTTCTATAGTAGAGAAAGAATTAGATAGGAAGGACTGTGTGAAACTCTTGTTATCAAGAGTTGTAGAAAAGATAGTGAATACTAGTCCTAAGTATCCTATAGATCAAAGAGAATCTCTTATTACAATTGAGCATTAGCCTTGTCAAGATTCCCTTTTATTAGTTTATAATGATAGTGCATTGGAAGGTAAGATAGTTGCAAGAGTCGAGAAAATGAACAACATTATAGATTTTAAGGTTAGTGAGTCAAAGAAGTTATACATGCCTAAATGGATTCTAAGATAAAGAAATTAGTCTCATGGATGCAAGAGGATCAAGGAAGTAACAGGAAAATTATGGGCATCTCATGAGTTCACTTTGTTCTAGGACCCTTTATGTAGGGTGTCTCTTCTAGGCTTCAAGGAGACACATTACAAAAAAAGGAAGCATGGTGGATGCATGTTGGGTCTTGGCTATGTTACATGATAAGAAATTCATGAAAGTGAGTTGATAGATCAATTTTTATATCAGTTTTAGGTAGCTTGATATGATGTAGTGTCTTGATAGCTCTTGTGAGCATGAATTCAAGTAAGTCTAGCTGCTTTGAGCATGTTCTTGATAGTCAAATTAGTAGTAGGTTGATGTTATGAGGAGTTTACTTTGCCATGTTGTGAATTTGTTTATGCCTATTTGAGGTGGTCCTATTGACTCAAGGGGTTATTAATAAGTGAGAAGGAGTGGATCCATGTTGATTAGGTCTCTATGAGACCTATTGGTAGCATGAGGGCTAATGGTGCCTTCATAATGAAAGCAAATTATTTGAAATTATCTAAAGCATGGAGGAAGAAATGAAGTGTTTGATAGGATTTGAATCATTGGTAAGGTCAGATGGACCATAAAGTCTCATTGGTGGTTCATTGAGGAGATAGACTTATTTTCTTTAGGTCTCTACTAGACCTAATGAAGATGTGAGACATATTGGTGTTCCCCTAAGGATATTGACTGTATGTAGATAGTGTTTAAAGAGTTGTTGGTAGACCTAGTTGGTTGAGAAGACCTATTAAAGATGTCATGATCTAGATGGAGCATAGAGTTAGGGGGAGATAACTCAATTTGTTTAAGAAGCTTGATGAGAAGCATGCATGAACAAAGGGGGAACATGAGTCTAAAGTGAGGTAAGCTTCAATTTGGATTGACCAAAAGGAGATCTTTCAATAGGTAATCATCAAGGTCAAGTCCAAGGATCAAGTGACAAGGTATGAATGGGTTCATGTAAGATCAAGAGCTGATGGAGATCTATGAAGTCATGTGTCAAGCTAATGAGAAATAGGTCAAGTTTAAAAACAAAAAATCAATCACTCAAAAGGTAAGCATTTGGTCAAGTTTTATTTAGTAGCATTAATTGAAATCAGAGTGAAGAGAATAATTGACAACTGTAAAGACCCTTTGCCATTGATGTCAAAGGGGGAGAATTGAAGATATGAGGAGAAAAGGAGGAGAACCACATCAAGGGGGAGTTCATATACTAATTCATGGAGATTTCCATCAATGACAAAGGGGGAAATTGTTGGAATAATTGGCATTGATGTCAAAGGAATTGTAATGGATGTGAATGGAAATTTCAAATGGAATTGTTTCTAAAAGTAAATAGAAGTGTTTGGAAGTGAGCAAAATTGGTGCTGGAAGTGAACATAATTATTGCTATAAGTGAATGGAAGTGTTGCTAGAAGTGAACAAAATTATTGTCGAAAGTGAACAGAAATGTTAATAGAATTGTCAATAGAAATATCAACAAAAATGTCAATGGTCACATCTTTTGGTGAAAGGTGTGTCTTGGATGGGACACATCCTTTTAAAGGATATATAAGGGATAATATATGTGGAAGTATTACAAGCATTTTATCTGATTGAAGATCACATAAGTGTGATAGAGAAGGAAGAGAGAAAGAGCAAAAAATGAAATAGAATATCTCTTAAGAAAAGAAGTGTGAAGGGAAGTTTTATTTTAATGAAGAATATCATATGCAAATTATGAAAGAGAGGAGAGTATGAATTATATAAGAAAATTAGTGAGATAAAAAGTGTAAGAGAGTAAAATCCATCATTAGATTTACGAAGCAATCAAATATGGTGGAATCAATTTGGCTTGGGGTCAGTGCCTCATAGTCTAGGGGTTGGTGCTCAATAATTGGTCAGGTTAGTGCTTGGTGAAGGGGATCAATGTCTCTAGTGGGTGGGTGATCACAAATTTATTGAGTTGGTGTTTGGTTTATGGATTGGTGTCTCCAATAGGTTGGTGCCTATGAACATTTTAAAAGATTTTTATATATAAAAGCAATATTTTGCCATGGTTTTCTCTCGAAAGGGTTTCCACATAGATCCTATGTTCTCTTGTGTTATTAATTACTAGATCTTGAATGTTTATGGTTTTTATGGTTGATTAAATGTAAAAAGATTTAAAAATATCTTATACTGATTCAACCCCCCCTCTTAGTATAAGCTTGTGCATAACAACTTATAAAAGGAAAACCATAAGGTGTAAATATGGGAGGTGATCCAATATGTGATTATCTAAAAGTGATATCTATCAATAGGAATATCATGGATAATATGATTTAAACAAGGAGTGTGAGGTGCCACATGGGTGATTTGTAAATACTTAGCAATGATGAGACAAATTTAAAAAGTTTTTAAGTGATAAAAAATGTTGATATCAAGGACCTAAGACACTTCAGCTAGTAAACATAAAGCTTAGGATAATAAGTGAAGTACATATATCATTCCATGAAGGATACATGCATGCAAATTAAAATGGTTTCACCTTTATAAAATAAGTTTCACCTAACACATGCCAATGGACCTCAGATCTAATTTGAGGCTAAATGGGGAGTTTTATATTCAACTAGATAGGAGATGTGCCAAAATAATATCACATATTTTTAGTCTGTATAAGTTTTAATTTTGTTTTTTTCCTTTTGATCATTACCTATTGTATATTTTATGATATGGATTTCTGTATTCCTCCTCCATATAGATTCAAAAAAAAACAATCATGAATAAACTAAGTGAAAAACACAAGAGATATTACACTTGGTCATTAGAGAGAAGTATTAAAAGACCATGGTGTCTTAAAAATTCCAAGACTTTCCCACAAGTGAGTGTGAAATATGAAGATTGACCTATGTGTGCCTAAGATGAAGGGAAATAAATGGAGTATGGGGATAATAGAAGATTGATTTATGTAATAAGTGGTAAAATGATAGGTATACATGTATCTAATCATAAGGATGTAAAGTAGTATCACAAAAGTGGTGTGAGCTACATGATGATATCCAAGTCACTAGGAATATATACTATCCTAAAAAACATCTAGCATAATTACTAATTAAAGTAGTGATCACCCCAAAAGAGGGGGAATATAAATGGTTATCATATGTGTTAATGTGTCTTTTGACATGAAGCCAAAAATTATGTAGGGGTTGGTAGACCCTTTCTCTCCTGAAGGGAGGGATTTATTGCAAGAAGAAAACCTTCCCCAAGGTCTTGGTTACTAGGTATTAGTATGTTGGGTAACCCAGTTGGCCCATTATGACCATAATGTCAAGGGTCTTTAGTGGGTATTTCATACAAGTCAATATGCATTAAAAATGAAGAGATTATGCCTATAAAACTAGTAAAATGATCTATCTATGAATAAATAACTGATTTAAAATGAAAACATCTATTGTATGGATTCAATAGTACATATGTAGTAATAAATAAGATAATGCAATCAAGATAAACATTAAACTCATATTACAACTCAAAAACTAAGCTAAACTAATCTAACACTATAATAAAAAAGAGAAAAATAAATAAGGGTGAGAAAAGAGAAAAAGATATCACTTTCTAATTTTGGCCAGCCTAGTTCAATTGAGTAGACAAATCATAGGTTGACCAACCCTTAGTTGATCTATACCTAGCATAACTCTAACTAAGTATGGTGAAAGCTTTTATGGAATGAATTAGTAGACCAAAGAGAAAAATAGGGTCACCATATGCATGTACAAACTAAGTCTATCAAATGACAAAGCTTTAAAATTAAAGATGTTGTTATTAAAGATCATATGGGACTCATCAAATGTTTAATGAGCTACAAACTCAGCTTCCAAATAGCCTCAACTTAGAAAAATGATCTAGAAAGTAGATAAAATGAATGAAAGAATATGGTTGATCTACTTAACTAGGAAGAACTAGCCAGTCTATTCCATTATTCTATTACTAAAACTAAAAGTATCCAATTATTATAATGTAAGAGTTGATCTTAAATAGGAACACAAGCCTATAAATTTCAAATTCAAATTTAAATGTAGATTGAAATTTAAATTTATCCCATGAGGTAGTTGCAAGAATATTTGATGTGGTTTGGCCACTTGAGGCTCATTAGGAATGAGCCCCTTTCGATTGCATCATGAGGATAGTTATAAATGTGATGGAATGAATTAATAACAATTCCAACAAGGAATTTGGTTTGGATTGCACTCAGATCATCAATAATACATGACTTATATAGTTAGATCCATGCCTCTTTAAGGCATATTATTTGTTCTTAAGCTTTATGATTAATCCTCATGCATAGGCCATGTTGATTATTTCATTTTATTCACAATATGTGTTGTTCCCTCAATCATTCTACCATTTGGGACCACTTTGTAATTTATTTTACAAATCAATTTGAATGCATAGCCAAATCTTAGATTTTGACAATTTTGACTAGTAGATGGGTCATCAATCTTATTCTCATACTTCCTTGGATATGTAGTTAACATGTTTTAATTCTAGTAGGGTCCCTTCTACATGTCTTCTTCCCAAACTCTCTTATCTTTATATTTACTATGCAATAGTCTTCTACTTCTATGGTCCATAGTTGACACTTGGTATCCCATTGGTGCTCCAAAGGTTTCATATTTACCTTTCACATTTGTCATATCCATGACCACATAGCCTTTTTTATTTGACTAATAACTCTAGATTTTGGTCTCTTCCCTACCATGCATTGTATTTTCAAGACTTTGGGCCTTTGGATAATAGATTCACCTTTGAGATCATATTCTTCTAGGCTTACGCCATGTGACATCATCCTACTTACTTGGGGCTTTGACACCACTCCTAGCCGAAAAAAAATATTTGGGTTAACAAGGTAACAAGATTATGACACATGGCATCATCCCACTAATTTAATATCCTAAAGGCTTTGGATAAGTATAAACATCTTTGAGATAGTGGAGTAGAAAAAAAGTGTCACATGTCTGACCATTTTAGGGCCTTAGGTGGTTGTCTATTCATATGAATTGATGCACTACATGACACCCTTTGAGTGGGATGGGATCTCTCAGGCTCTAATATCTCTAAAAGGTTTTGGGGATAACTTCTCTAACAACTAGCAATGTGGCACCCTATGAGTAGGCTAGGATTTGACATCTTTGATAGGTCTAGGGGACTCACCACTCTAATAACTAGTGATGTGTCACCCTCTAAGTGAGACATAATATCTTATGATCTAACATATCTAATTAGTTTGGGAGATTGACCACTTTGATAATTGGTGATGTGGTACCCTATGAGTGGGTCAAGATCTTCCAAGCTCTTACATCTCTAATAAGTCTGGGGGAATGGTTGCTCTGATAACTAGAGATATGGTACCCTCTGAGTAGGTTGATCTCTTTTTGGATCTAACATATCTAATAGGTCTAGGGGATTGGTTGCTTTGACAAATGGTGATGTGGTGCCCTCTAATTGGGAAGGGATCTCTTGATATCTAACATCTCTGATAGGTCTGCAGAGCATGCAACTTTTATGAAATTGGTTAAGTCTCAAAAGTTCCTTTTGAACTAGTTAAAGTTGTTGGTAGCTAAAAAAAAGGCGCCACATATCTCCAGGAGCTTCTTTGGGTACCTTTGCAAACTTATATTCCTAATATCTATAATTTTTACTAGTTAATAAAAGAAGTAGTGTGAAGTTTAGATTGTGGCCTATAAAACATGGGAGCATAGAAGTGTGAATAAGTCCTTGAATAATAAAACACATGAGGATTATGAATTTTGAGTACACTCTTAATTATTTTTAAATATTCCCCACATACTTGTATCTTCTCTATTTGAAGTATGGGATACTCACACACCTAGACATGCACACTACTCCATTACTTGGTTATATTCTACATAGAGGTTGGGTGCTAAATACTATGTAGTAGGACTAAAAGTTGTGGTTCCTCAATGAATAAATAAAACATTAACACTTTAGCAAGTAATACTTTTAAGAAAAGATCATGCAAGAAGAATGAGGATCCTATCTTCACACACCTACTTTTAGAGCTTCTACTCAAGTGATGATCTTAGCCTTCACAATTTTTGTCTTCAACATTTTTTTTTGGCATTTGTATTTGGGGTCTTTATTCAAAATTTTAGTAAACAAAAGTTTCAATAAAGTCTTAATACTTTTTCCAAAGACCTAGAGCTTTGAACACTTCTACATATTCTTCAAAACTTCTGTTCAGGATAATTGTTCTTACTGCTTCTTGACATTTTCTCCAACTACTAAAATACTTTGATAATTCTAACAAAGGCAAATTCTATGCAAATCCTCTAATTATTTGCTTGCATAAGTTCTGACTTCACAACTTTTGAAGATCTAATACTTGAACCATCCTCACAAACTTTTAGGATTTTGTAGTTAAACTTGCACACAAAACATGCAAAACATAGTTAGCAACTTAGGTTTAAAAACCAATGATTATGAATTTGAATTATAATGGCTAAGTGTAAGGTCAAAAACATGACTAATTATGAAAAATAACCATGCACAAAGTTAGCCGTTTACCTGATTTAAAATGGGATTTCATCCAGTTACATAAAAATTAACTAATTTAAAAAGTGAAACCTTATAAACATTTAGCCACTTATATTTAAATTGAAGTAGAAATGGATTGAATTGTCCAAGAAGACAAATAATAAACCTCTAAAAAAGTTAGATAATCTGAATAAACCTAAGGTGAAATAGCCTAAAAAAAAGTTGTAAAATGTGTTTTGAAACAAAATAAAACTAAGAATTATTAAACTTATGTAAATTAAAATATTAAATGAACATATTCCTAAATGAAATCTTGGACTAAATTAAATAATTACATATATATTAAATTGAACCCATTTAGTCACTTATAGCTTAGTCATTTAGTGAATTTCCAAGAGGGTTGATTTTAATAAACAACCATAACTAAACCCTAAAAGGTATAAGACCAAACTCTAAAATAAAAGAGGGTCCCTATTTTTAGACTAAAAACTGGGGCATGTTGTACAAGCAACAACAAATGGCAAATCCTATTGGGAAATGCTCCTAAGTATTTCAAGAATCCAAAATCTTTGATTTTTCAAGAACAAAAAACATTAGCTATAAGCAATCAATTAGATTAAAATAGAATCTACTAGGCACTAAATTTTATAATAACAAGTGACATACTAAGATATAATCTTGTCAAAACCATCTACATGTGTGACCAAGTGATTTATTCCTTTCTTTTGCATTCACATGTAGTAATTCAGATTTATATAAGGATAGAAATGCTGAAGGAAAGTATTTTAAAATTTAGGTTGGGGGGAAGTGGTTTGGGAATTGATCTTCTACAATCCAAGTGTTCATAACCCAAACATAGGTACCTCTAGTCCCTTCCAAAGGCCTTGCTCCACCACCAACCAGGCCAAAAAGCTCATGGTTTAAGCTATCGAGATTGCCCTTTTGAGTAAAATTTTAGATCTTACTTTTTAACTTGATTATTTTGAAAGGATACTTTACAATTCATCTATAGAGGGTTGGGGACCAAGCCATGTGTAAAATTAAGTCATTAAGTCCATGACAACTTACAACAAACCAAAATCATAACAATGCTACATTTTCTTCAAATATTTCATTAAGTACATTAAATGGTTTTGAATAAAAAATAAATGTTCTAAATCCATATGTTCTATTAAGAATAATCAACCTTTATAATTTAGGAAATGAACCATGCAATCACAATAGGTTCACACAAACTTTTCAAGTAAAATTACAATTAAGCTCTTTGAGTTCCATCTATGTTATTATTACAGTAGCCTTTCATTTCATTTTTTAAATTAACAAGGGAAACCTAAAGAGAAAAAGAGTTGGGAAAAACCCAAAAATGAAGATAGAAAACAAAAAAAATAAAACCTAACCTAACAACAAGGGATAGGAAGGACAAACATAAAGCAAACAAAAAGGAAAAGAGACATTATGTATAGAGGTTCTCAAGCCAATGTATGTTTGAATCAATTAGATATTTGATTATTAAATATTTTAATAAGGGTAGAGGGAACACTTATTTTATTATATGCTTCCCTCTATGATGGAAAAAACTATCCAATAAAGATCTATCAATGTTTAGTTCACGTAATCCAAATAAACTAGGATTGTAAAATTCTACATTATGTTTGCACCTAAATTATAGAAAGCATGAGGGATAGCTTAAACAAAACACCTCAACCCATACATTATATTTTAGTGATGGATAGGGATAGATGACCATACATACTAGATTAATTGGAATATCCAACTTGAAAGTGGCATGTTCTTCATGGTAGCTACTAGATGAGTCACTTGGTAGTTGCTCTTTGATGGAAATGGATGCCTACATTGCATCCCATTTATTTTACATGGCATCCAAAAGGTATGGGAGTGATTTATATTATTCTCATATCAAATACCTTATAAATTTATCATCAATGGTTGAAGTATGTGGAGATCTGGGCTAAATAAGGTCATTCTCAGCTTGGACCTCCATTGGTATGATTTCTTCATTTAGGCCATTGTGTTTAGGACTTCCCATTTTGATTGCCCCTGATACTGAGAGGAACACTTGGGTACTATCAAATATTTTGAAGGTGGGGATGAAATGAGGAGAGAGGTCATCAAATTTTACATCCTCTAACTTGTTCTCCTTAGAGGTAACACCACCTTCTTCTTGGTTTTTTTTTCCTTATTTAAGAAAATTAACTTAATGTTGATTTCTCTTTTTGTTGCCTCTTCTTCAAATGATAAAGGGGAAGAAAAACTACTAAAAATGGGTTATTGACCTTGTTGGATCAGTTTACTAAAATTAGGAGTAGCAGTCGAGGGTAAGAATGATTTAGATGCATAGTATGCATCTTCCTCATCCAATAAATCTAACTCTTCTAGTTTTTCTTCTAACTAATCCCAAAGTAGGTCAGTTTGTTCATTTTTTGTAGGAATCTTCTCACCAATTCAATTTTTATCCACTAGGGTACCTCTTACAATAGATGCTTCCTAATTTTTAGAGTCATCATCATTACTATTATATAATTCAAATAATGGATTAGGCTTGTGAGATGGGATATCCTCTGCATTCATGATCAAGTCTACATTAGTAGTGAAACTTAATTCATAAACTCTAGATGATGCATTATGGTATGTAAATTTACATCTTAGATTTTACATTTCCTCTTAATTTTCTCCTATAATAGATTATATTTTATTAGTAATAACACCAAAAGATACAAAATCATTAATATTATAAGAATTAACTTGTTGATTGTACACATAATTAACTAAGTCATATGCATTAAAATAAAAAATTATATCTCATATATCATAAGGAGGTTTATTTGGGTGAAGTATTGTGGAAATGCTTAGTAGTGAGGCATAAATTGGTCCATGGGATGAGTTACATGCATGCAACTCAAAGGATTTTGGGGAGAAATACCCTGAGTCATTAACTATTTCTCTACATCAACAACCTCTTGATATATCAATGCTAATGAGGTGAGAGCAAGGGGGTTCATATTAATGAGCATGGTGGTTATAGGATCCAAGTCTTGGAGATATAACCCCATTGACGCATCCTCTATTTACAAGAAAATATCCCTTTTCCTAGTGTACATTTGGTGGAATCTATGATTGAATACACAGGTAGCTCAATAGAGTCTTAATAGATTGTGGAAAATTAGTAGAACAAGACAAAAGGGTCAATGGGTAGAATAAAATTGTTAAGGAATAGGTTCTCAAATATGGTCCATGTTGTGATAAAGTCTTATAGTAGACCAAGGTACCAAGAATAAGAATTTTTATCCAACAAAAAGGGGAATATGTGATAATCCACATCCTCATGTTGAATATTCTTCTTGATAAGTGCTTCTTTAAAATTTTATATGTGCTTCTCAGCAGTTAAACTCCAACCATGGATATAATTTTCAAAAAATTGTGGGAGTTCTTGGGAAAGTCATGGTAAGGTCCTAGAATGTATACAAGACAATTACGTCTTCCTAGCTAAGCTAAATCCATTGGGAAACTCAAATAAAAAAATTTAGTCTAAGACCCTAGAAAACTATTAGGCAACTCCTTAAAAACACAAGACAAGTCTAGAATACATCATTTAGTCCCTCCTTCTAGTGCTAAAACATGTTAATTTAGATTTTAAGCACACAACAAGTTGGGAAAAGTGTGAAGGAAAGGATATCAAGTTTAAAATCAATGATAAATGTGAGATACTCTGAATGGGCCCTCCTTCTAGTGTTGCAACATGTTGATGTGTCTTTTGACATATGTAAAATAATTAGGAAGGGGTTGTTAGACCCTTCCTCTCTTGAAAGGAGAGATTTATTGTAATAAGAAAACCTTCCATAAGGTCTTGGTATATAGGGTAACCCACTTAGCTCATTATGACCATACCATGTCAAGGTTATTCGATGTGTATTTTAGACAAGTCAATATGCATTGAAAATGAAGAGCATATACCTAGAAAACCAACATAATTATCTATCTATGAATAAAAAATTGATTTAAAATGAAAACATCTATTGTGTGGATTCAATAATGTATATGAAGTAATAGATAAGAGCATGTAATCAAGATAGACATTAAACTCAGATTATAACTTACAAACTAAGATAAAATAATCTAACACTATGATAAAAAAAAATCAAAAGAGAGAAGGGTAGATAGAAAAGAGAATAAAAACCTAATTTATAATGTTGGCCAGGTTGGTTCTATTGAGTAGATAAATCCTTGTTGATTAGTCTTTAGTTGAGCCAGACCTAGCATAATTCCAACTAAGGATAGTGTAGGAATTTTTGGAACAAAGTAAAAAATTCAAAGAGGAAAATAGGGTCACCATATGTATGTTTATACCAAGTCTATCAAATGACAAAGCTTTCAAATTAAAGATGTTTCTATTAAGGATCATATGGGATGACTAGCTACTTTAACAAATAATGATGTGGTGTCTTCTGAGTGGCTCAATCTCTAACATTTTTGATAGGTTTGGGGGATTAGATGATCTGATAATGGGTGATGTGGTACCCTATAAGTGGATTGATTTATCCTAGGCTCTAACATCTTTGATAGGTCTAGGGGACTGACTGCTCTGACAACTAGTGACATGAAACCTTCTGAGTGAGATAGTCTTTCACATGCTCTAACATAATGATAGGTCTAAGGGATTAGATTCTATGATAAATAATGATGTGGTTAAATTTAATTAGTCTAGGCTCTCCTAGAATTTGACATCTCTAATAGGTCTAGGAGTGGGTAACTTTTATGAAATCAACTAAGTTTTGAAAGTCCCTTTTGAACTAGTTGGAGTTGTTGGGATCTGTATAAAGGTGTCACAAGGCTCTAAGAGCTTATTTGGGTACCTTCATAAACTTTTGTGTGTGATATCTATAAATTGTACTAGTTAATAAAGTATGTGGTTCATAGTTTAGATTTTATCATGCAAAACATGGGAGCACAAAAGTGGAATTCTATGATCCAACATTAAACTTCAACCTTTGAATGTGAGGAAGTCCTTAAATAATAATTCCTAATGTATACACAATATTTTTAACTTTTATTGATTACTGATGCTTTATATCTTGTAATAAATCATCTAGACTCAATCTCTCTAAGTGCACACCCTAAGGGGTGTATCAAGAAAGGGGTGGGTAGACCTTTGGTGCTTCACATGATTGTTGTCCATTTTTTCCATATTATTACCAATCTAATTAGTTCTTAAAACCTTTCTCTAAGCTATTTATCCTCCCTTACATAGTATTCTAGTCTTTTCCCTCTTTCTATCTTTCATGTCCTTACTTGGCACCCTTTTTACCTATTCAACATATTAGGTCAACCTAGTATAGTTTGCAAACTTTTTTTCCCTTTTGGTTTGTTAGCCGCCCAACTGACCTAACATAGACTTAGTGAGTTAGCTCAAAAACATGTTAGGTTGACTAGGTCAACCTAGCATAGTCAACATTCCCAAATGATTTTAGGGTAAGTTCTACTTATATATACAATTTCATTTTAGTCATTATTGAGATATGCAATCAAGAGTTATTATTTTCTCATGCTTCTTCATAATATGCTCTTCCACCATTCTACTTGAGGATACTTAGCTTAGGTTTATTATTTTGGAGAATCTAGTCTTATGGATAGGTATTGGATGATTTGGCCTAACAAAGTGATCCTTATGAATGAAAATAACCTCTTGTGAAGCCCCTTTGGCCAAGGGTGAGATTGAGTCTTCATGGGTTCACATTCAAGTAATTATATTCTAGCTTTGTTATCCTCTCTTGTAGTAGATAGAAGTAGCATAAGTGTTGGCTCGAATAATATTACTCTTCATATTCCATGTATTAGGGTGTTACTCATACTTACTTTATTTGAAGTTCCCTATACATGTTTTGATTTCTTTGCTTCACTAACCCCCACTTTATGCCAAAATATTTGGTATTCACTTGATTAGATTTAATTTTCTTGTTATTAGATTAGTGAAATATTAAATCATAGGACTCTTTTAGGGTTTTTATGTGATTGTATTATACTATAGGCTTTGGGGAAACCTATCTCACATGGTATGTTATGACAAGTGATCCCCTAATCAGTTATATTGGATCTTCATATTGGTCATGTTCTTGCTTAACAATTGTATACCCTCAATTAGAAGTGTAGGTGTGCTCTATCCCATCTGATCCAAGATTGATTTATGGACATGATGATTTCCAATTGCATACATTCTAGTAAACCTAATGTGAATCAAACCCTTGAAAGATTTATTTCACTTATTTCATTTCTCTTCATCATTATTTTTTATCATATCTTTACTATGCTAGATCGACCCTAGCAACCTAGTTTCTTATCTCTATGTATAGGTTTGCAAGAACATGTAACTCTAGCTTGACCATCTTGACTCATTACAGGGCTTATAACTTGAAGAATTTTGTTCAAATAACTAGATCAATTAGCTCAACTTAGTGTATTTTTTTCTTGTTTTTAGACTTCCTATTTTACCTACTAGGTTGACTAGGTCAACCTCATTCATTTTGAGCACTTTTTCAGTATGTTCTTGTATTGCTTGGTTGACTAGATTGACCTAGTTTGTAAGTTTTTGATAGTTTTTTCCAAGGTTCTTGATCAATAATCTTCTCCTTTTCATCTCTAAACCATTCATGTTAGTTTCTATTTATCTATATCTTTATATTTCTATACTTTCCATTTGCCATCTTCAAAACTACATCTACTTAGTCAACTAGGGTAACCTTGTGGACCTAGTTTTGTGTTCTATATTTCTTAAAATAACTAGGTCAACCTGATCAACCTAGTTCATTTTCAGACTTTGATTTCATAGTATAGGTTTGACCTTGTTGACCCTATTCTATATGATTATCTATATAGTTTCTCAACTATACCTTGTTTTAAAGTTGGAATAAACCATATATGTTAATCACATCTTTCTTTTAAGTTGTTTGCATGATTAGAATAGCTCACATAGTATAATTAGGAGATTTTTAATTAATTATTTAGTTACACTATTTCTATTCTTTTTCACACATGGCAAAACCACATAAACATCAACAAGCATTTAAACATTTGACCACCCAAGCTAACCTACTTGGATTTTATCACCAAAGGGGAAGCTGACTTGATGCTTTGGTAAAGTATAAAGCATGGTTAATGGTATATTTTGGCTAAGCACCCATTACCCTTATTGATGTAGTGTGTGAAGTGAGAGAGTAGGCTCCATTACCAATCTTGTATCATTTCCACTATAGTCCCTTTCATCCTAAACTTACCTAAAACTATCCTTACATTACTATCTAGTACCTTGGTTATAGCCAATCCCCCTTTACATTTAAAACCATTCTTAATAATTTAATCACCATTTTAGGTTGACCAAGTAGATAGCTTTACTTTCAAGTTGTTTTCTTGCTCTTTGATCAATTATGTGTGAAAATCTTGCATTAGCTAGTGTTAGTGCAATATTTTTATTTATATGCATCAATTTGATTGGCCAACATCAATTCAGTTGATTGTGTGTTTCCTTTCTGCACTTACTTTCTTAGATTAGATACAAATTATCTTGTTTCATTTCCAAGCTTATTATTTGTTGTCCCCCAAAAATATCACTCATTTTTGGGACAACATTTGAACTATTTTGGTCCTACAAACCAAAATTCTCTCTTCCCTTTTCAAAATTTGTCCTAGGCATTCAAATTTCTCAATTTTCAAGCTTCTAAGAAATCTACAGACTCTGCAGGCTAGAATCTATGGACTCTATAGGCTTGAATCTATGGATTCTACAAGAAGGAAATCCACGGACTCAGCAGGCTTAAATCTACATACTCTACAGGAAGAGAAATCTACGAACTCTATAGGAAAAGAAAATCTACGGACTCTGCAGATCAAGCTCAATGGGTTTCACAAAGTGATTTATATAGACTATGCAGGAAAGAAGTAAGTTTTCAACACTTAGGCGATTTTAAAGTCGGTTCAATAACCAAGTTCAACCAAAAGAGTTCATCAGCAAGCTTCTAAACAAGGACTAAACTGTTGAGACTTGAACCATTTTGGTTCAATGAGCTTAACAAGTTCAAAGGTTCAACATCAATAGCAAGAGTTCAATCACTTCCAGGTTCAAAGGCTTCTACAAGTAGGTTCAATCAAGGTTCAACAAGTTTTTGAGGCTTGTACCATTGAACCATTGAACCACTTTGGTTCAAAGGTTCAATGGGTTCAAGGTTCAACAAGTTCAACACATTTGGTTTAATGAGGATCAAAAGGACTTAGCCAAATCAAAGGGAATGAACCATTGAACTATTGAACCAAAGTTGGTTCAACGGTTGGTTTAACCAAGTAGTTTAATGCTTTGATTCACTCAAAGGGTTCATCAAACAGTTCAATGGATTTTGGTTCAATCAAAAGGGTTCATTAGCTTGCTTCAATAGTTGGTTCAAAGGATTGGTTCAATGCAAAAGTTCAAAAGAGCCTCTCGAAGGATAAGTGCCCTTGCGGAGGGTACTTGGTCAATAAACGCACCCTTAAGAAGCTGCAAAGGTAAATTCTTTCAGAATTTTGTTTAAGGTAGCCGAAAGACAAAGGGATTTCCTTTGAGAAAAAGACTAAGGCATAATTCCTTCAGACACTTTGTCTAAAGGAATTCCTTCAAATAAAAAGTCTGAAGGAATTCGGCAAATCTACAGGAGGAAAGCCCGAAGGAATTTTTGAAGGCCAAAAACACAACAAATTCTTGCAGACTTTTATCCACGGGAAATTGTCTGTTGACTTTTTTCTTATGGGAAAATGCCCACAGAAAAATCTTGGGGAAAATGTCCATGGAGAAAGCAAGGGGAAAAAGTCCATATGAATGTCTGCAAAAGACTCCAAAGAAAAAGCTATCGAAGGACCCCGAAGGATAGGTGCCCTTGCAGGGGACTCTCAGCTACCAAATTAAAAGACACTTCTCAAAGTCAAAGGGTCACCTTCCCTTTAGGAGGATGCAAAATAGGAAAGCCAAAGAAAGACCAAGGGGTGACGTGCCCGAAGACGTCAAATTTCAGAACATCGAACTAGCTATTGAAACCATATTGATGGGTGTGTGAACGTCAATTTCAAAGCTCATAAAATAGTCATTGATCCTTGTAGATTTAAATCTATGGTCCCAAATGCATTCAAAGGCTTTAAAGCCAAGACTAATAGAAAGTGATTAAAGAATAGAGTATCAGATTGAATCAAGGACCCGATTCAATTAACCAAAAAAGGAAGAATGATGAAGAAGGATCAGATCGCCAAGTGGACATTGAAAGTTGCAAAATTTCAATAGCGTGACTTGTTTCTCTGCATTGGGAAAAATAAATGGGTAGATGCCCCTAAATTCTAGCCTGTCTCCTTAACAAATTTCAATGTAACATGATGTGTTATTGTTCCTGAGTCCTTCTTGAAGAGGCTATATAAGGGACTCTCTTTTATTGTAAATGCATCTTTTTTTTGACAATCAAAAATGAAACTCTGCCCAAATTGAAAGGTAATACTGAGACTTTGAGCTCAAATTGTTGATCATATTTTGTTATTGGAATAAGAAAGCAAGTGACTTTTTAGACTTTGTGTTGTGATATCTTTGTTGTTGGGGAAACTGTTCTTATGTCTTTTTCCTTAATATATTTTTTGTTCCTTTAATTCAACAAGCAGAATTAGTGAAAGTAGTCAGGAAAGTGTCCTAAAGTAAACTGTGGAGAGACTTTGTGCCCCCATAATTGCCTATAGTGTGTTTTCTTTTCATTTCTATGTAAAGGACCTTGGGATGACTTTGTGCCCTCATTGTCCTTCGTATCTCACTCTTGGGAAATTCAGGTGGAGACTTTGTGTTACATCACAATTTGCAAGTTATTACATCCTTGGTTACATTTTGCTTTTACTACCAAGAGTATTCTTGTGGTTTGCTGAATAGTACTTCTGAAAGAAGAGGAGTGCTTTCTATCATTTCCCTTGAGTTTTTTTCCTTTGATTTGCATGCATAATCTCTGAAGAAAGAGAGATGGATGGTTTATCCTACCCTTGAGTATTATTTTATGTTTATATATATATATATATATAGCATATCTATAGGGAACCTCCCCTTGATGAGAGGAGAGATTAGTCCCCTTCTGTTGTGGTAAACCTATACATTTGGATGACCAATCTTCCTACTTTGGCTTATCAGACTTATTTTGATTATCAATACACTGATCGACAAAATATTCAACCAATAATTTTTGGTGACTCTGCTAGGGATATACATAATTCTGTGCAATTTGGAACCTCAAGTTTTAGATTGAAACATCACCTATGTCTTACCCATTATCATTATAACCCTTATCCATTACAGATTCTGGCAACTCCATTACTTGTCTTACCATTATCCGTTTATAGCCTTACCATCTTCTTCCACCTCTGTTATTTTATCTGGTCTGCAAAACCAGAGTTGTTGGGAAAGAGTGTGTAGTTTAAAGCCTCAAGCTTTAACTAAAGCAAGGTTAATTCTTTTCCATTTTTGTTTCACAATCTGGTAGATTCAAGGTATACATGAAGCCAAAGGGCTAAAGGTATCGTTGACCCTGTATTTGAGTTGGTACAATAAAGTGATTTTGATCTGTTTCCTTCACCATCTCATCTCTAACAAACCAAGAGCTTTCCTCCTACTAAAGTCAGATCTCCATTGTTAAATAAAGTATCTACTTCTACTATTGATAAATCTTTGCCAATAATTACCCCTCTAAGATTTGTTATTCCTCCTTCTCATAATCTTATAATGGCATTTCAAGGCCCCTAGGGTAATGCTTTTGGTCCTCTCAATCTTACTCCACCTCTACATGAGCTTCCACTTAGTTCAAGGAATAATTTCCCCAAATTCTATGGTGATGGGAAAGTTCATCCTGATGAACACATTACAGCCTTCAACATAGCTTGTGGCGTAATTGGAGTAGAATTTGAAGATGTAGTAGTTAGGCTATTTGTAGAAACATTACAAGGTGCTATTGTAGATTGGTTTTATCATCTACAAGCTCGGTCAGTAACTAATTGGAATACTCTCAAAGATAAGTTTGAAGCTAGATTCAAACCTATAGAAGATGCATATGCACTTTTGGCTCAACTTACGCAGATGAAGAAAGAGCCTCATGAGCCTATGAGGGATTTCATATCCAAATTTGACAAACTAAGGAACATAATTCCTATAATTGCTTGACCTACAACTGAGAATCTCAAATGCTTCTTCATTAATTCTTAGTTACCTAAAGTAAGTTTTCTTTTTAGACGTGCTGGTCAAATAGATCTTGATGTAGCTCAACATTTGGCCACTAAGGTAGAAGATGACCTCATTTTAGCAGGGAAGATAAGAAGAGATCTAAATAGAAATAGATCTTCATCATCTTCTGAATATTCATCTACAAGTACCACAAATCTAATGGTGTATAAATTGGCAAATGAGTTACTTGCTCTCAAAAAGCAAATGGTGCAAGGAATGTCTTCTACTCCTTCATACAGAGATATGCCAAGACGGACATTCCCAAATCAGTCATATCAAGGCAATGTTGCCAAGAATCAAGTGCAATAAAATCATCTTCCTCCCCCACAAGGGAAACTTGCCTTGGAAGCTCCTCCAACCAATTCAACAATGGGATATCTTGAAGTAGAATCAGAGTTCTCTTTTTAGCTTGAATTGAATCAAGCAAATGATGCTGATCTCCTTGAAGAAAATCAATAAGAATCAGCTGGTGACTCCCACATTGGTTTCTTGAACTACCAGGATGAATCCAAAAGCAAAGGAGAAGCTATCGATGGATCATATGCAATGTTTACTAGGTCCAAGAACCAATCAGTCCAACAAGCTGATAAAAAGAAGATAGAGGAGTAACCTCAACCATTAATTACAATTGCTAAGTGTGGAGCCACTCTACTTTTCCATCCAAAGGATCCGGTGATCACCCAAAAGGTAAGTACATCAATTTTACCTTCACCTTCTACTTTAATTTTGCAAACCAACCCTCCTCCCATCCCTCCTAAAACCCAAAAGGTTGAAATGCTTTCCTCTATTCCTAGTCCAATTCAGCCATTTGACATAATTGATCATGTCAAGAAGACCAAAATTCAAATGTCTAAATTTGAATATTTATAGTCCAATCCTGATCAATTAGATAAGTTAGTCCAATGTGTCAAGAACCAAACCATCCCTACAATACAAGAGGTTAAGAAAATAATTCTTGATTCCCTAAAGAACATGCCCATTACAAATAATCTTATCATTACTCCTCCAATTGCCCCTAGAAAATAGAACCTTTCTATGTTTCCTTATTAATAAATGGTTATCAGCTCAATAATTGCATCATCAATTCTGGAGCATCTGACAATGTCATGCATTTTAAAGTAGCTAAGTCTCTAGGCCTCACGCTGACCAAGACATTTGGGAGATGTTTCTCCATGGAAAATAAGGAAGTACTATTGTTAAGACAAATCAAAGATGCTCAATTTGCATTTGCAACATTTTCAGACAAGAGAATCAAGATGACTGTCCTAGTGGCTAACATCCCAGCATCCTATAGCATTTTACTTAGATGAAATTTCTATAAGGACATGGGAGGAGAACTAAGCATGGACCTATCTGAGGTAATGATCCCTGTCCAAGGTGTAATAAAGATGTTTCTCCTTGAAAAGGAGGCAAAATATGTGGTCACCCAAATGTCAGCCCCTACAACACAAATTTTATTTGAGTCTACAGGCAAGGGTAATTATTTTTTGACTATAGAGAATGTTCATGTTTCTATAGATGAAAGTCTTGTAGCTGACAATCTAGGAATTGATCCAAACAATACTTTAAGAAAATTGGTAGGGTGTAGTACAAATAAGGAAAGACCTTCCATCTCTAATGAAGAGAAATTTGACAGGAGATCAGCCTCTGATGATGCTTGGATCCTGGAAACTGATGGCAGTAATTATTCCACCAACGATGGAGTTAGGACTGTGTTGATATCTCCTCAAGGAGATATTCTTCCTTCATGCAATTTGTAATTTAGCAACACCAACAACATAGCTAGATGTGAATCTTTGTTTCTTAGATTAAAGACTGCTCAAGATGAATAGATCAAACTCCTTCACATCAAAGGAGATACTAAGCTGATAGTTTGTCAGGGGTTTGATGTGGACAATCCAATCATGTGCTAGAATGAACTAGAAGAACAACCAATTATGATAATGGACCATGCTGATGCAAATCAAAATCAAGCAAAGGAACCCTTCACCAAGAAAGCAAGGAGTTATGGCTTTCAAATTGAGGATCACATCCTGCCATGGTGCAAGAAGAAGAAAAAACCAAGAGGAAGATGCAAAAAATTAGTTTCTTGGTGGAGAGTTCCATTCACCCATCACCATTTCTAGGGACAAAATGTCTTCTTGTTGGTTTACCAAGATGGCACACTATTTTCACTATCTCTCAGGAATCAACATCTGAAACACTTCAACTCTTGAAGTATCAGATCATTGTATCTATACATATGTAGTATATTTGTATAGTTTTTAATTCTATTTTGTTTTGTTTGTTTCCTTTTTTGATGCCTTCCATTTCTATGTAGCTTGACTCCATAGCCCAATGGCATACTTTAAGGCACTGGAGATTTTGATTTCTACTCCCTTTAATTCTTTTTTATAATTGATAGAAGTTCCCCAACTGGAGCTAGCTATTGTCCCCCAAAAATATCACTCATTTTTGGGACAACATTTGAACTACTTTGGTCCTACAAACCAAAATTCTCTCTTCCCTTTTTGAAATTTGTCTTAGGCATTCAAATTTCTCATTTTTCAAGCTTCTCAAAAATCTATAGACTCTGCAGGCTAGAATCTATAGATTCTACAGGCTTGAATCTACAGACTCTGCAAGAAGGAAATCTATAGACTCAGCAAGCTTAAATCTATGGACTCTATAAGAAGAGAAATCTACAGACTCTATAGGAAAATAAAATCTATGGACTCTGCAGATCAAGTTCAACAAGTTTCACAGGGTGATTTCTACGGACTTTGTAGGAAAGAAGTAAGTTTTCAACACTTAGGTGATTTCAAAGTCAGTTCAATAACCAAGTTCAACCAAAAGAGTTCATCGGCAAGCTTCTAAGCAAAGACTGAACCGTTGAACCTTGAACCATTTTGGTTCAATAGGCTTAACAAGTTCAAAGGTTCAACACCAGTAGCAAGAGTTTAACCGCTTCCAAGTTCAAAGACTTCTACAAGCAGGTTCAATCAAGGTTTAACAAGTTTTCAATGCTTGAACCATTGAACCACTTTGGTTCAAAGGTTCAACAAGTTCAAGGTTCAACAGGTTTAATGCATTTGGTTAAACAAGGATCAAAAGGACTTAGCCAAATCAAAGGGAATGAACCATTGAACCATTGAACCAAAGTTGGTTCAATGGTTGGTTCAACCAAATGGTTCAATGCTTCGGTTCACTCAAAGGGTTCATCAAATAGTTTAATGGCTTCTGGTTCAATAAAAAGGGTTCATCGGCTTGAACCATTTTGGTTCAAAGCTTGGTTTAAATCTTGGTTGAATGATTGGTTCAAAGGAATGGTTCAATGTAAAAGTTCAAAAGAGCCTCCCGAAGGACAAGTGCCATTAGAGAGGGTACTTGGTTGATAAAAGCACCCTTCAAAAGCTGCAAAGGTAAATTATTTCAAAATTTTGTTTAAGGCAGCCAAAAGACAAATGGATTTCCTTCAAAAAAAAGACTAAGGCACAATTCCTTCAGACTTTTTGTCTAAAAGAATTCCTTCAGACAAAAAGTCTAAAGGAATTCGACAAAGCTGCAGGAGGAAAGCCCAAAGGAATTTCTGAAGGCCAAAGATAAAACAAATTCTTATAGACTTTTGTCTACGGGAAATTGTTTACAGACTTTTTGCCCATGGGAAAATGCCCACGAAAAAAGCCTGGGGAAAATGTCCATGGGAATGTCTACAAAAGACTCCCAAAAAAAGCCACCGTAGGACCTCAAAGGGCAGGTGCCCTTATGGGGGACTCTCGACTGCCAAATTAAAAGACACTTCTCAAAGCTGAAGGGTCACCTTCCCTTTGGGAGGATGCAAAACAAGAAAGCCAAAGAAAGACCAAGGGGTGACGTGCCCGAAGATGTCAAATTCTAGAACAGTGAACTAGCTGTTGAAAGCATATTTATGGGTGTGTGAATGTCAATTTCAAAGCTCATAAAATAGCCATTGTTCCTTATAGATTTAAATCTATGGTCCTAAATGCATTCAAAGGCTTTAAGGCTAAGACCAATAGAAAGTGATTAAGGAACAGAGTATCAGATTGAATCAAGGACCCGATTCAATTAACCAGAAAAGGAGGAATGATAAGGAGGATCAAATCGCCAGGTGGACATTGAAAGTTGCAAAATTTCAATAGCGTGACTTGTTTCTCTGCATTGAGAAAAATAAATGGGTAGATGCCCCTAAATTCTAGCCTATCTCCTTAACAAATTTCAATGTAACATGATGTGTTATTGTTCCTGAGTCCTTCTTGAAGAGGCTATATAAGGGACTCTCTTTTATTGTAAATGCATCTTTTTTTCTGACAATCAAAAATGAAACTCTACCCAAATTAAAAGGCATTACTAAGACTTTAAGCTCAGATTGTTGATCATATTTTGTTATTGGAATAAGAAAGCAAGTGACTTTTCAGACTTTGTGCTATGATATCTTTGTTGTTGGGGAAACCTACACATTTGGATGACCAATCTTCCTACTTTGGCTGATCACACTTATTTTGTTTATTAGTACATTGATCGACAAGATGCTAATGTTAATGGTTTGGTATTTTACTTAGCCACTTATGAAGATCTAATATGCTCAACCAGTAACCCATAAATTTTTAGATTCGGGTTGTCTCTTTGAGTAAATTTATGACTAGCTCAATTTCCTTGTCTTTTAAATTGATAATAGATATTTATTTTATTGTTGGGATGATTTAATATTTTATCCCCCTTGTGGCATTCAATCTAGATTTTTTCTTGACCTTTGTCCATTGTTTTTCTCCCTTCAACTTACCCACTACTTGGTAGATATTTCCTACATCTCCTTCATCTTGATCCCTACTTCCTCCTTCAACTCAACTTCACTTTGCTATTGTGCTCATTGTTGCAACATTTTTCTCTTCCCTATTCACTGTACTAGGTAAACTTTGTCAACCCTATACTTTTCTTGGCTTTTATGCATTGCATTAGATCAACCTGATTGACCTAGTACATTCTACAAACCTTGTTTCCTATACTAGGTCGATCTAGTTGACCTAGTTTTGTTTCTTTCTTTTCCTATTTTTCAATCTAATTTCCCATTCCTCTAGTTTTTAATCCTATTCATCTCTCTTCAGTCAGAATGAGGTCTACCATCATAATATTTTTGGACAACCTAAATCCATTTAGATACTACATGGGATGTTCATTCCTCCCTCTCTTTTCCTCCTACGAGAACCATCACTCTTGGGGTACCTCTTCTCTTCCTTCATCTATGAACTATAACATGGTGTAAATAACACCTCAAGATGAAGCTGATATATCCAATCCTTTCCATACTTATCAAGACACTTATAAAAATATCTAAACCAATGTGGGAGTGATTGATATGAATCTCTTTAACAATCCCAATAATAAGCCTCCTAATAATCCTCCCCCTAACACTAATTTGGGGAGTGATCCAACCAACACTAATTAACTTCTTGATAAAACCTAATTCTTAGCTCAAGTCATTCAACAAATGAACATCATGAAAAAATCTAATACCAACCAAATGACGCAACTTCAACAACACTTAATCAATGTAACTAATCAACCTCCAACTATTAATCCTCAAGCTAATCCTAATTATATTCCTCCACCTTTTAGGGATGCCTTGATTATTGTTACTCCTTAACCCGTAATGAATAACAAGATTCTTCAAACCATTCAAAATGAGCCTTTATCCCCCTTCATTGTATCCATTGTTATTGGTAACATAACTTGAAGTATCATATATGATAGGGCTAAAGACCCTACTTCATTCCTCAAAGCCTTTGACAACCTTTACAAAGACTGGATTCGAACTAATACATTTGCCACAACTAAGCTATTAGTTAAAACTTTCACTCATGATGTATTAGAATGGTATAACTAACTTCCTCAACATTCTATTTGGCAACTTGAATATTTGGTTAATCTTTTATTTAAAGAGTTACAACATAATGATCTTCCTAAAAATTGTCTTAGTCACTTCATAAATGCTAAATAATCTCGTAATGAATTGGCTCATGACTCTATTAAAAGATGAAAATATTTAGCTCATAAAGCTAATCATAATATGACTAATGATAATTTATTCAAACTCTTTATTTCCATTCTTACTTCAACTCTTCAATTCAAGGTTCAAACCTTTACTCCTCAAACTCTTATGAAGCTCTTGACCAAGCTAAGCATCAAGACTTTCTTATGAAGAAATTCAAACCCAATCGTAAACTTTTTAAAATATATTTTCAAACATATAATGCTATCACTAGAAATACTTCCCAAACCAAACTTGGAGTTGCCAAATATGATGTTCCTTTACCATCTCATATACATCTTTTGGTTCAACAAATGTAATAATTTTTACTGCCCTTGAAAAATTTCATGTATCCCAATGATCTTCCTAAGTGGTATGATCCCAATCTATTCTATTGGTTTCATGCTAATATTGGGCATTCTCATGAATCTTGTAGAGGGTTCACTAAGTGTGTCATTTATTATATGCTTGGTGACTCATTCAACCATGAGGCTATGATGAAACTTCATCATCAAGAGTATGCTAATGCATCTCAAAAATGACAAAACTTTAAAGCCTCTACTTCTAATAATCCAAAATCTTCTTCAAACATAATCAACCACATGTCAAGGATGTTTGTACCATTGATACTGATTATGACCTATATTATAATAAATCTCAATATGTCAACACTAATAAGGTTAATTATCATCATAAACTATCCCACAAAGATCTTATTACTAAGTCTAAGAAACCATCTTTAGAAGAACAATTGCTTAAAGATACCATTACCACTCATGATGATTTGGAAGCACCTAAGGAACAACTTCCTCTTTCCAATCCTCCAACCACATCTATACCTCCTAAATCTAATTTTCCTTCTAAAAATCATGTTGTTTCTTTTAAATCACATTGTAATTTTCTTGAAGAAATCAACTCTATGCCTTGTAAGATTCCTTATGGAGTTGTTTCACACTTTACCTTATCATCATAAATTTATTATGCAACAACTTCAAGAAATTGAAGATCCATCTTACATAGATGAAGAACAACCTTATATCGACTCTCAACAAACTAGTGTCAACACCATTAAGACTATGTGTCCTTCTTCTAATCCTTCCATTTAATTTCTTGAAGAGGACATGATCAATGGAAAAAATCTTTTTTGCATTGATGATCTGCCTCTCTTTATTAGAGTAGCCATTAATACCACCCTTATCTAAAAAGTTCTAATCAATTAAGGTTATGGTATTAATGTCACATCCTTATGTCTCATTCAAAAAACTGGTTATAACAAAGAACATCTTAACAAAACTCATCTTACTAACCATGGCTTTGACAAGACTAATTAAAATCCACTTGGCTGCATTTGTCTTCCATTGACTATTGGACCTAAGACTATCAGAACCAAGCTTATGGTCCTTGATATTCCTTTATCATATAACATTCTTCTTGGTCATCCATTATCTCATCAGATGAGGGCCACCACCTCTTCTGGTAGTCAATGTATTAAATTTTTACATAATATAAAATTTTATAAACATGAAGTTGATCCCAACCCATGGAGCAACCATGTTCCCAATCCTAATCTTTAATATCAAATTCCTACAATTTCTAAAACTAATAATGCTTTTTTATCTGAGTTCATCAACATTAATCATTATCTTCAAGTTAATCTTATGGATTTTGATGATGATAATCCTAATGAGTTGAATCACACTTACAATACTAAGAAGCTAGCCCCATATATTGCGAATTGGCTTCCTCCTCTCTTACCCTGAGATTGTAATGTTCTTATGGATGAGATTACTGATTTTAACCCTCTATACAATGATCAAGAGACATTTTTAACTGAATATGGCTTCGCTTGAAATGATCTTGGAGTGGATAAATTATTCCAAGATCCTCTCACTATCTTCCCTCGTAGATTTAGTAACATTAGGATTTCACCTTTTGAAACTCTCCCTGATTCTCAAGCATGTATGATTTCTCCAACATATGATGACAACTATATCATGACCCAAGCTCACTCTTGAGACTTGGATGTTTGACACTATCAAAATATTTTATCCCAAATTCATGCCTTTAATTGGGATGTACATACCATATCTGCACATCATGACTTAGATCATGAGGGTCATGTACCTCTCACCAATTATCCACTTATTGATATTCTTTGGGTGGTAGAATAACTTACACCTTGTAAACCTATAGACACTTCTACATCTTCTCTACCTCATATGGATCCTATCATTTCTTTAGATTCTTCTCCCATAATTGAATCTACCAACACTCCTATCTCTTTGAATCTATCATCTTCATCTACTTTCAAAATTACACTAGATGTTAAGGCAACCGATGTCTATCAAATTAATTATAAATATGATCTCCATGGAAATAAAATTCTAGCCCTTGAAGTAGATGTAGAATATTATGGTCCTCTTCTTACCTTGCCTAGTGACGAAGCTATTATTGAGTTACTTCATGCCCAGGAACCTCAACTTCCTCAATAGCATCATAAACTTGAAAATTTCAAGAATAAAACTCCTTGCTTTAACAAATTTTTCACTAGCATTAATCCTAAAATAAATCCAATTTTAAACTTACCTAATGCATCTTACCATTTTCAAGATGGTAATGCCATGCTTATCAAAGAAATAACTCATATCGAATATGGTACCCCATCTTTTCCTTGACTAATCATGATTTGTCAAGAACTCTCACCATTTGAACATGATAACTTTAGCTTATTCTTTAATAAATATCAAGAGGCATTCACTTGGTCCTACCAAGACATGCCTAGAATTGACCCTATTATTATGGTTCATAACATTATCACTTATCTTGATGCTAAGCCGGTGATTTAAAATCAACACAAATTCCCACCTAAATTTACTAATTTATGTAATAAATAAATCATTAAATTACTATATGTTAAATTCATTAAACCAGTGGATTATTCTAAATGGGTTTCTAACATTGTTCCCATTTGAAATAAAGTCACTAAGATCATTTGCATTTATATTGATTCTTACAACCTTAATCTTAGTTGTCTTAAGGACAAATTCCCATTACCTTTAATAGATGTCATCATTGATTCCATGGCTGGTTATGAAATGTTATCTCTTATGGATGGCTTTTTGAGATACAATCAGATTCACATCACTCCTAAAGACCAACATAAGACTACTTTCACCACAGAATGGGGCACCTATTATTACGTCAAAATGACCTTAAAACTTAAAAATGTCAGAGCTACCTATGAACATGCTGTGACTCACATATTTCATGATCTCATCCACAAAACTATTGAAACTTATGTGGATGATCTAATTGCTAAATCCAAACATCGTAAGAACCATCTTTCTGATCTTGCTATCATATTTGACCATCTCCTTAAATACAAAGTTAGAATTAATCCTTTCAAATGTGTCTTTGGAGTCACATCCGATAAATTTTTATGATTCTTAGTCTCTCTCTATGGCATCGATGTTGACCCAAAAAAATTAGTGTTATTGTTAACATGCCCATTCCTCAATCTATTCCTGATATCTAAACTTATTTAGGCAAACTTGGGGTAATTAGATGATTTATTCTCAAAATGGCTTATCACATTTACTCCATAGATTCAATTCTCAATAAATTTATAGATTTAGAATGGATAGATCCATGTCAAAAAGCCTTCAATAATATGAGAGAGTCATTACTTCATCCACTGACACTTCATCTACCTTCCTATGATAAACCATTAATTCTCTATACTTCTTCCACACCTATTTTAGTTTGGGTAATGTTTTCCCAATAATATGCTACAAGAAGAGAGTATGTCATTTAGTAAATTAACTAAAGCCTCATGGATTATGAAACACATTATACCAAATTTGAGCATGATTACCTCACTATATATTTTGCAATTGAAAAGTTTCATCATTATATGTTATACCAAACTACTTGTGTCATCATTCATTCTGAACCCCGTCATTATTTATTCTCCAAAGCCTTTCTTCCTAGAGATAGAACTAGAAAATTGATGGTCTTACTTATGGAATTTTATCTCCACATCATCACTCAAAAATTTGTTAAAGGGCAAGTCAGAGCTGACCAACTTTTCATAGATTCCATTCTAGCCACTTCTTTACTTCAAGATGATCTTCCTAATGACAATATCCTTTTCATTAAAGGTCTTAATAAAGTTATATCCCTTAAAGACTATTTTAATAGATTTATTGTTGATATTGAAGCCATTATTCTTGAAGAATCCTCCCCTCCCTCTAGTACTACTAAATCAAAGGTAGTTATTGAGGAGCTTCCTAAAATTAATAATTTAATTGCATGAGGATACTTGGACGCTCCACTTTGATGGTGCTAAATGCATTTAAAGAGATAGGGCAGGTTGCATTCTCACAAGACCTCTCAGTAAAATAATTACTTTATCTTTTCACTTCACCTTTGATGTCACCAATAATATGGTCAAATACTAAGATCTTATCTTAGGCATGCGAACTACTCTTTATCTTGACATCCAATATCTTCATGATTTAGGTGATTCTCAACTCATTTATCATTAGTTTAATGGTGATTATCAATGTAAAAGTGAGAACCTAATTACCTATCATTAAATTGTGACCACTCTTTCAAAGGCCTTTATCTCTTTCACCATCGATCTTATTCTTTGAGATAAAAATTCCATTGCTGATTATTTTGCCTCTTCAACTTCTCTCTTTCATCCTCATCAAGTTATTTTTTATCCTTATTTTTTTATTTTAATCCTAAAATCTCCATCATTTATTTAACCACCTAATAAATATCTATCACATCAAGGCTATGACTATTTGACAAAGCCCTTGGTATCAACATATCATTCAATACTTAGAAAATCAAACTTATCCTCCTAATCTAGATTCTCATGAAAAGACACACATTCATAAATAAGCTCTTAAGTATGTATTTTGACATAACATCATTTAATATCTTAATGCCGAAGGTACCTTACTCCATTATATTATGCAAGATGAGGTTCCTCCTCTTCTTGATCAAGTACATGAGGGCATTTGTAGTGGTCACTATAGTGGACATACTGCAACATGTAAATGCCTACGTATGGGTTACTTTTGGCCTACTCTTGAAAAGGATATAATTGACTATGCTATGAAGTGTAATCCTTATTAGATTTACAATGATATTATCCATTCACCTCCTACCAAACTTCAAACTATCAAATCTCCTTGGCCATTTTCCACATGGGGATTTGATCTCATTGGTAAAATTCCTCACTCCCAAGATGGGCATGTATTTATCATCATTGTTATCGAGTACCTTACCAAGTGGGTAGAATCTATGCCCCTTGTTAATGTTACATTTCCTACCATTTCCAAGTTAAATTTTAACAAAATTATTTTCCACTTTGGCATTCTCCATACCATCATTTTTGACAATGGTGTTAATTTCAAAAATAAACATGTTAAACAACTTTGCACCAAATTTAAGATTAATCACAAATTTTCCATGACTTATCATCTATAATGCAATGGTCAAGCTAAGGGTACTAATAAAATTATCAACAAAATTATCCAAAAGATAATTCATGAAACTCATATGAGTTGGAATATTCATCTTTACCCTACACTTTGGGCCTATCAGACTAGCATTCGTACTACCACTAGGGCAACTCCATTTTCATTAGTCTATGGTTCTAAGTTAGTCCTTCCATTAGAATTTGAGATTACCTCTCTATGTATATCTCTTCATGACATTATTCTCAATGAATAACTACATAAATCTTACCTTCATGCCCTTGATCTTCTTGATGAATGTTGTATTTTTATATTACAACATAATCGCCAATAGAAGGCTTGCATTACCAGATAACATAATAAATGTGTTAAAGTCCACACTTTTAATATTGGTGATCTTGTCCAAAAATTAGATTACACCCATGATAAAGAAGACAAATATGCTTGAAAATGATGGGGTCTATAATTAGTTAAAGACATTCTTGTTCCAAGAACTTACCATCTTCAAACTAATGAAGGCCATGTTTTCAAAGAGCCCACTAATGCTAAATTCATTAAAAATTAATTTAATTAAACATTTGCTTCTTGTCATTTTTTCTATCTATATATATCTAAAAAAAAATTAGGTTAATTAAGCATGGGTCTCTCCCTCTACAATAGTTTCTTTCCTTTTACAAACCTTTAGTCCTCCCTTTTGGTATTTTGGTTTCTTGATGTATCATAGTCTTCTTTATCTTCTTGAATTTTCTCTTGATTTTTTCATCCCTTTGGTTTTTTTTTTTTATTTGCTTTATAAAACTGTAGATAAGCCTTGCCATCCCTCACAAAACCACCATCTTTTCATCATTTTTTTTCTTGTTATTGTTTGCCAATGTTGTTTTGGCATCTTTTGGGTTTTTATTTGTGAGGTGATTTGTCAAAAGGCTCCCTCACTTTGATTTTATCTTTCTTATTATCACCCTCATGATTCTCTCTTTTATGATTTTCTTTATAAGACCATGGATAGGACCTGACCCTCCTCATAAAATTACCATTATTTTCATGTTCTTGATTTTTATTCTCAAACTTTAGCTTTTACTTATTTTAATAGATGGAATCTACACAAAAAATCTATGTTAGCATATTTTCCTCTATTTCCATCATTATTATGATAAGGAATCACAATTTATTATCATTATATCCCTCTTTTCCCTTTGTCACATCTTTTTCAATTTGAAGCAATTAAAATTATTCCACATGTCATTCCTCTAGATTTCCCCTTTCTCTCATCTCTGCATTAGATAAAACAAGGTCAAAGTCAAGATAACACTTTTATTTCACCTATAATTAGGAGACTCTTAAACTCCATACTTTTTGAAGTTCTCTCTCTTAGCCACCTTGTCTGAAGTTTTCAAATGAAAGTCATCTTTAGCACCCATATTTGGTTTTCCAAATCTGTATGGAGGAGGAATCAAAAAAGCCATCAAAACAAAGTAAAAAACTAAATCATTTAAACAAAAGGTAATGATATTTAAAAGGCAGCATAAAAATCTCAAAATTCAAATTCACATCGAAAGACATGATTTCAAGAATATCTCCTATCTCCAATCAAAGCTCAAACTCCAAAGTCAACTTCACATAGAGTCAAAATCCTTTGGGGTGTGATAGGCTAGTAGATTGGAATAGGAGAATTCAAAAAATATATTGATGCTACCTACTTTCTCATACAAGTACCCAATCTTCGTAGTAGACCGATGGATTTGTAAGGGGTCCTAAAGAGCAAAAAATACATCATGGGGAGGTAGGTCCATTTTATTTTTCATGCATATAGCCTTCATGGGATGATCTATATACTCCATTTGTTTACCCAAGACTTGTGTCTCTAAAAAAATTTATTCATAGTTCTTATGGTCTAAATTCCTCTTGATTTGAAAAACTTAATTTTAGTGTCTCAACTTTGATAAAGAGTTCCTCTACCTTTGTTTTTCCTTCATTCTCCTTTCCACCATTTTCATTTCCCCCTTGATAAACAAATTGTGATTCCAAATATATTTTACCTCTTATTTTAATTCCTTCTTCTTCACCTCTTAAAAATATGTTGGAACTACTTTGTTTCAATTTTATCTATCCTTAGAGTGAAACATGTTTGAGAAACTTTGGATCATTTTGTTTACACGATCACTTTATATTTACTAAACCTACTTTACTTTCCTTTTACCATTTATCATGATTTTGTTGTCTTACTATTATAGACACCTAAGTTTTTACCATTTTTCCATTATTGAGTGTGATGTGGATTGTTAATTCTCACTCAATAATGTTGTTTTCACTTTTATGCACCTTTTTCCATTGGTGAATGATATGTGAATTGTTACTGCTCACTCATCAATGTTTTTTTACCATTTTTTCTTTTTAGTTAGTATTTTTACCATTTATTTTCATTTTGTTTTTCCATCCAATTTGACATGTGCCCTTGGTTTGATTTGGTGAGTTTGCCTTTCTTACTTTAGGATAGCTTGTCTTAGTTTTTTGGTCTTTAGTAGCCTTGGATTTTTAGTTACCCAATTTACTCTTATTTGTTTGACTTGGTCATTTGGTCTAACATATCACTTATCACCCCAACTTGCCAAATTTCCCAAGCACATCCTATCCTCATAGCACTAGATATCTTGGCTTTTCTTGCATTTGTTTGGTTTTTCTCTTTAGTTTTTCATTCTTGGATTTGTCAAAAGTAGTCTCAGCACCCTACATAATCAAAACTAATAACACATCAAACAAACATCTTGTGATAAAAGATAATTCAAGGTACACATTATATTTAATTTTTAGATTAGTTTCCCTTTTAGTCATTTAATTTTAGTTATTTTATGCTTTTAGAATACTACAACTTTTTTTTAGCATCATCATTGTGTGTGTCCTTATGTTGTTTCTTGAAGCACCATCCATTGTTACACCTTAGTGTCACATGATGATCTTCGAGTGGGCATATGTATACACATAATATTTTTAAATTTTATCAATTATTGATGCTTTACATCTTTAAGGAACCCATCAAGACTAAATCTCTCTAAGTGCATACCCTAAAGGGTGCATCGATAAAGGGGTGGGTAGACTTTTGGTTCTTTGTAGGATTGTTGTCCCTTTTTCCATATTATTACCAATCCAACTAGTTCCTAAAACCTTTCCCTAAGCTATTTATCCTCCCTTACATAGTCTTCTACTCTTTTTCCTCTTTATATCCTTCATTTCCTTTCTTGACACCCTTTTGACTTATTTATCATACTAAGTCGACCTAGTATAGTTTGTAGACCTTTTCTGCCTTTTGGTTTGTTAGCCTCCTAGTTGACCTAACATAGACCTAGTGAGTTAGCCCAAAAATGTGTTAGGTCAACTGGGTTGACCTAGTACAACCAACATTCTTGAATGATATTAGGGTAAGTTCCACCTATATATACAAGGTCACTTCGGTCATTATTGAAATATGCAATCAAGAGTTATTATTCACTCATGCTTCTTCACAATCTACTTTTCTACCATTCTACTTAAGGAGACTTAGCTTAGGTTTCTTATTTTGGAGAACCTAGTCTTATGGATAGATTTTAGATGATTTGGCCTAACAAAGTGATCATTATGAATGAAAAAATCTTGTGAAACCCCTTTGGCCAAGGGAGAGATTGAGCCTCGATGGGTTCATAGTCAAGTAAGTATATTCTAACATTTTTCTCCTCTATTTTAGTAGATAGAAGTAGCATAAGTATTAGTTTGAATAATATTTCTCTTCATATTCCATGTATTAGGGTGTTTCTCATACTTACTTTATTTAAAGTTCCCTATACATGTTTTGACTACTTTGCTTTACTAACCCCCACTTTGTGCCACAATCTTTAGTGTGCACTAGATTAGATTTACTTTTCATGTTATTAGATTAGTGAAATATTAAATCATAGGACTCTTGGGTTGCTATGTGATTGTGTTAGACTATAATATTTATAACCCTATCTCATATGGTATGTTGTGATGAGTGATCCCCTAATCAATTCTAGAAAATCTTCACATTGGTCATGCTTCCACTTAACAATTGTATGCCCCCAATCAAAAGTATATGTATGCTCTATCCCATTCAATCCAAGATTTATTTATGGACATGATGCATTTTTGATTGCATACACCCAATAAAATTAGGAATTTTGAATGAAATATTCATGATTTTGAAATACTCCCCACACACTTATCTCTTCATTTCTTAAATTATTGGAATTGTGCATGCCTATACTTATGTATTGTTTTATCACTTGGTTATATTCCATGTAAAGGGTGCATGCTAAAGGTTGTACAGTAGGACTAAAATTTGGATCTTCTCAATAAAGGCACATAACCTTAACACTTTAATGTACAAGACTTTTAGGAAGATAATTCACAAGAGGAATGAGGATCTGCACTTTACACACCTATTTTTAGAGCTTATGCTCAAGCATTGGTCTAAGTATTCACAAGTTTTATCTTTGACATTTTTATTTGAAATTTGTGTTTGGGGCCTTTATTCATAATTTTAGTAAACAATAATTTTGAAAAAATCTTAACACTTATGCCAAAGACATGGATATTTAAACACTTCTATGTAGTCTTCAAAAAATTTATTCAAAAAAATTATTCTAATTATTTCCTGACATTTTCTCCAAAGAGTAAAAGACTTCGGTAATTCTAACAAAGGTAAATTTATTGAAAATCCTTTGATTATTCATTTGAACAAGTTTTGACATCAAATTTTTTGAAGATCCAATACTTGAACCATCGTAAGAAAGCCTTAATATTTTTTGTAGTTGAACCTACACACAAAACATTCAAAATATAGTTAGCGACTTAGGTTGAAAATGAATGGCTATGAATTTGAATTCCAATGGATAAGTGTAAGGTCAAAAAAATGACTAAGTATAAAATATAACCATGCATAATATTATCTATTTACCTAATTTAAAAGAGGATTTAGTCCATTTACATAAAAAATAATGAAGTCAAAAAGTGAAACATTATAAACATTCAACAACTTATATATTGAAATTAAAGTAGAAATGGATCAAATTACCCAAGAAGAGAAACAATAAACTTATAAAAAAGTTAGATAATCTGCATAAACCTAAGGTGAAATATTCTAAAAAGAAGTTGTAAAATGTGTTTCAAAACACAATCATAAAATAAAATTGGGACTTAGTAGACTTATGAAAATTTAGATATTAAATGAATGCATTCCTCAATAAAAGCTTCAACTGAATTGAAGAAGCACATAAACATTAAACTGAACCCATTCAATCACTTATAACTTAATCATTTAGTGAATTTCCAAAGGGTTGATTTGAATCAACAACCATAATTAACCCCTAAAAGGTATTAGATTAGACTCTAAAGTAAAATAGGGTCCCTATTTTTAGATTGAAAATGGGGAATGTTGTGCAAACAACAAAAATAAGAATGATCAAAATCAAAGTATAATAAAGAAGACTCAAAGGTGTTACCTATGCTTTGAAATTATAATAAATGCTGAACGTAAATAAATAATGGTGTAAGATAACAGACATGTAGAGTAACTTCAAAAAATTATAATATCAAAATGAAAGAGAACTATAATATAAGCAACATATAAACAACAAGGCATCATAAATGCTTACAATGAAATGTAAATTCAGATACAATCATATGATATTGTGAAGAATAATATGACCTAACATAAAAATGTTCTCACAAATGTTGATTTATATCTCGACATACATCTTCAATAACATTTGATAAGTCTTTTTATAACTAAAATCTAGCTTTCATCTTAGTCTCATATATTTTTAGAGATAGTCATGTGAGGACTCCCTAATGCATTATCTCTATGGGTAAATTAAGAGCATGATAAGGAGGGGGAGGATGTGGTGCCTCCTATAAAGAATACTTAATGCAAGGAACCTGCATTGGTGTGTGGTTGATATCCTCTAATATATAAGAAGGTGTAAGTTAGGGAGAGGGATAACCCTTTTTTTGAGAATAAGCTTGATGATGTTGCTAATAAGATGAAGATGCAAGACTCTAAAAATCATATCATATAAATGATATTGGAGTGAACCACATCTATATATATGGTGAGTAGCACATTGATGCCAAAGGAAATAATATTTACCATGCTTTGGGATATACTTTAGAGAGATCTTAGGATGTGGTAGGATCTTTTCACTAAAATAATGTGTTATTTTAGGACATATCACATCAATGTACTATTGAATATGTTATCCATGTGTCAAATTATGTGTAGTCATGTTATGAAAATAAAAAAGTGCACCTAGGAGTATCTAACTATGGATGTCAACTATCAGTGGTATTAATAGATCTCTATGGTTGTTTTTTATGTAAGTAATCTTTGCTATGCTGGATAATCCTTGGTCTAATGACCAATGATTTTTTGAAACTCAAAATATGGTTCATTTTCCCATTATTGAATTGGAGAGTCATCCCTTGGCATCGGTAGGAACTCATCAAGTAAATCATCATTATCTAAGATAGTAAAAGTAGGCTCCTAATTTGGCTTTGTATCTAGAAGAGATAGTCATGGGGTTGGTTGGAGTAATGTGGCCAAAATCTAAGGAAGAAAGATGCTCAAAGGATTAAAAAATATAGTGAATTGGTATGGTTATGTCATGGCCTAATCAAGGATTATACTTAAAATAGGCTTATAGGTGTTTAAATTATAATGGGAAGAGTATGTTGCCTACTCCATCTTATACATATTAACATCAATGTAAGAAGAGATAATATATGGTACAGTAGAAGGATAAAAAACTATATATATTAAATGAATACTACATAAAGTGTCAAGTAGAATCATAATAATGTTTTAAGTCAAATCAATAATTAAGTATTTATGCATCTTTATCTTGGGTAAATTTAGATAAGTATGTATTTTTTAGAGAGCAACCATCATCGTAGTCATATTTATGAATATCAATATGGAAAGGATATATTAATCTATTCATCAAAGAATTATGTGGAATTGATTTTTTAGTCATGACTATTACTGTAGGAATTTCATCAGTTATCCTCTAATGAGATCAAGGTCACAATGAATGGGGTAACTGAGTGATAATGTTAAAATGGAGGTATGAGGTTTTGATCTTACCACTGATCTCATTAGGCCCATCATCTTTAGAATCTAGTAAGCTAGGAGGTATGTTTCCCACAAGTTTGAGGTGTTCATTCTAATCTTGATTATAATTAATGAGGTAATTAAATCAATAATATTCATGAAAAGGGTATGATAGGAAAAATTTCAAATGTAGGTATTTTTTTATTGAAAATCACCCTTTCATTAATATAACAATATATAATACATCATTAATCATACAAAAAATATGGGTGGAAACCACATTCTTGAAATTGTTAAAAAATTCAAGTGTTCATATTTCCTTGAATCTTGAATATAATATCATTGTGGGTAAATTTTACCAACTAGTACATAGAATATGTGATATCCATCATGTGATGTGTCTAGGTTCAAATAAGTAAAATGTTTTAGATAGTGGGTAATTGAAAACCATGATCTTTATAGACACCTAAATCTGGCCACCGATAACCTCCAACCAGGCTTTTGACTAATTTCTACCCAAAACACACAATTTGGCCTAAAAACACTAAAAAAAGCTAAATGATGTGAAAATAATGTATTCAAATGCCAATTTTGGCTAGCGTATCCCTAAATGGGGAAATAAAATTTATGGGCCAGCTAACTTTGATCAGATCATTTGGAGTCAAAATGTCAATTTTGCATCTAGGTGCTTTGGATTGTTCTTTCCTATCAAATGTCTTACACAAGACGTATGCCTTTGTTATTTGTTGTCAGTAACATCCTAAATGGGATAATAGATCCAACACATCTAACATCACCTTCTAATTCCATTTCATTCAAAATTTGGACCAATAACAAGGCATTCTGATCAATTTGAGTAATTTGTGCATAAAGTACTTAAACATGCTTAAGAGCTACTTAATCAAAATCAAGGCCTAATTAATAATTCCATGGAAACTTGTTGAATACTTGTTTTTGGAAATGAATATTGAATATCTGCATCATTGGGTGACCTCATTTCTTGGGAAGACATCCCTAGGCCATAAATGTCATAAATATCAGGATTCATGCCCTCCATGCCTCTTAATTACCCCTTCTTCAAATGTCATGATGAGGATAATTACAAAATTAATTCCAAAAATTGAATTAATTATAAACCACACGTCTTCATCTCTAGATAGATGGTTCAAGTTAATTCTAAACATTTGCAAAAATTGATAAATATACCACATCATTTCTAAGACTTAAGAATACAAAGTTATAATGTAGGGTTGGTTCTAAAAGCTTCATGAAACTAGTGTTACCATGAAAAATTGATTCCAAGCTAAGTCAAGACACAAGCCAAAGGTACCAAAGAGAGATGGAGATAGCCAAGCTTCCATTTCCAAGGACTTCATGAGCACAAAACTGAGCAAGCCACTACTATAAAGGCATTTGGAGCATCCAAGGAAGGTGAAAGAATTCTTGTGTTTTATTCCTTACTTTTTAGTTGTGTTTGTCATTTGTTTTTGTTAACTAAGCTCTCCCTAGTATATAGGCCTAGATATGTTATGTTATTAGTGTGTTTCTTTTATATTATTTTCACTTTGGAACTAACACCATACTAACCATCCTTTCTTGAGTCAAATTCCTAGATCACATATGGCATACTCGATGGGACATAGATTCATCTCACACCTAAAGAAGATAATTTTGTAACTTTAAAATATTGATTTGGACCCTTAAAACTATTGTAAAATGATTTTATAACTTTATTTTGCCATTTTTGTTTTCCATGATTTTTATGTAGTAACTGACATCGGCAAGTAAGACCGACATCAGTTGAATATCCTAATTGACATCGATTAGAAAATGTCACCATTGTCAGTTATAGAAATTGATATTGATCATTGTGTTTTTTTTAAAACACAGAACTAAGATTTCTTTTTCTAAAGTTTATTATTTCAAACCAAAAAGAGCTTCAAAGCTAAAGGACATGTTGAAATTTTTGTTGCAGGACCAAGCTTGAAATTTGAAAAAAAACATATTTAGATCACCTTTTGCATGCTTAAAAATCAATTAGGAACTTTGTTTTGATGTTTAGGATGAATGCTTTTAAAGTTTGAAACTAAGACCAAGGGGTCAAATGAACACCATCTCACTCTCATTTGGGCTTAAAATTAAACACACTTGTCAATTCTTATTTGCAATAGTTGTTTAGATTAAATCTTTGTTTGGAAAAAAGAGGAATGTTACGTGTATGCTCTTAAATTTGTCCCCTATAAGGAACCCTTGGAATCAAAATCAACATTCCTATTTCAAATAGCCTAGTCCAAGACTTAAATTTAAATTCATCTAAAGCCCTCCCCAAAAACTCATCAAAGTTTGGGTGACCTTGAAAATGACTATAAAGTCTTTCTATTTCATGCTTTCTTTATTTTTATGCAAACTTGGCTTACAAGGGGGACTTCATCACCTCCCATGAGTTCTTTAGGGAAGATTTAACCTGGGATTTCACCTCCTGATATTGACTTCATTTGGATCCTAATTGGAGTTGCACATGAGATGTAGTGGCACTTTGGACATTGCACTACACTGAGTGAATAATAGGATGTAGTGGTTGTAAAAAGGACTAAACCTTTTTGCAACAAGCCAAGTGATACGAACCCAAAATTTGTGCTTTTATTTTGCATTGTTTGGCATGAAAGTCATTTTGCAATTGATTCCCCTAGATCAATTAGAATTTTTTTAGATCTTAGACAAATCCACACTTACCATGGAAGTATTATTGGTGCAAGGTGTGCTTGAAGGTCCATATTTTAGTACTATCATTTGAGAGAAGGGGGTGTAAAAACCCTACTATATAATGCACATTTACTTTTAGATGAACATTTAAAATCCTCTCAAATGATGTATATTGATGGATTCCAACAATACCAAACAACCTTATCAGTTTAGTATCTAAGAGAGATTAATTAGTTGGTCTTGTCCTAGATTAAAGTCTTGTTTGGAGTCAAAAACTAGTGTAAACAAATAACCCAAACCAGACACATATTCCAAATTTTATTTTGAATAAAGAGGCATTATGTTGCTCACATGAGATCATCAATTTGACTTGTTCAAAATTTCATCAAAATCTTGAGAGTCATATCATCCACTTTGGCATATTTATGCTGCCCAATTGAGTCTAGACCTTTACCAAAGTTGTTTAAGTCCTTCACTTATAATCTAAATTTAAAATTGTACCTTTACAAATTCATAGGGTTGATTTGTTAAGTGGGTTCACCATTTTCATTAAACTTGAGGGAACTTAGGTTTAATTTTCAATTTGGGTTGAAGGTCGTTTAAGAATCATAATCATTGTCATCACTTGATAGACTTAAGCCATTTTGTGCTAAACACTTTCACTTTGAGTCTATGCACCACAAAATTTTGAGTCAAGAAAGTTAGTGTTATGCTATCAAAATTGTAGGAAAACATCTTTGCCTTATAGATTTTTTGAAACAAACCTTTTTTGTCACATATTTTGGGTAGTATAGTGTCATTACGCTACCCAAAACATTTCAAATATTGTTTCATAGACCCTCTTGCATCAGGTTAAAAAAATTTCCTACATTTTCAAACCAATCTAAATGTACTTTTGTGATCTTTTGTCTAAAATAGCTATACTGCTCACTTTTGTCTAGCTTGTTTGTCAAAAAAACCATGTTTTATACCATTTTTGTGAGAAAATAAACTATTTCTAAAGTGCCTTTTGTTTCATACCTTATGAATAAAATTCCAAGTGTTTTTTAGAAGTGTTTCAAATCCATTAGATTAAAACTTTCATCTATTTCAAAGTCTAACTTTTGATGTCGTTTGGCCAAGAGTCCTAGTGCATGCCTTGTCTGAGCCTAGATTTTGATGCTGCATTTGGCGAAAAGACCTAGAAAATTTTAAATTCCTAGATTAGACTGATTTGAAACACTTATACCTTAGAGTTTGGTATTTTTATTTTAGGTGCATTTACTTGTTTATTTGTGTATGAATAGTGAAATGTTGAATACTTCATGCTAGCTTGTTTCCTCACAAAACTTTGCATAAAACTTTTGATCCTTTTGATGAATCTAGAACAAGTTAAAACATCATCTATTTCAGACATTGTCCTCTTTAGATTTTGTATAACTCTTTGACCTTTTATCACAAAAGCACTGACTATGGATCCTAGCATGTACTCATACACTCGTAGTGGAATCATGTATAATTTAGGGATTAGTAATGTGGTTGTGTAGGAAGAAATGGTGTAAGACCCCTATGTGGATAATATTTATTATGAGATGGATTCTTATCCATCTTATAATACTCAATCAGGTGTACAAAGCCAAGATCTATTATCTAACTATCTGGTTAACACACCATCTTATTTAATTTGAGAATACCTAGCTATAATACCCATAGTGGATGAGCAAGTTCTTCAACAATCATATTATACTAATACAACTTTCATGTATGATCCATTTTGTTTGAGTGACATTTGTTAAAGAACAAAGATAAGATTTTGGTTAAAGCCATAGAGGTAGGGGCTAAGTTTCTATTAGACTTCCCCCATGAAAATTTATCGAGTCTAGTAAGAGTGCCCCATAATCTCATTTATGATTAATAGGCTTATTCTAGTAATCCTATGGCTCTATTCTAAATAATGTACCAAGATTTGAATATATCTGATCAAGGCAAAAAAATCATGGCAGATCACTTTAACCAAATGCAGACAACATATCAAACCTACCTGAATCTAGCACATGATTTTAATTAGATGAACATGGTAAGTAAGTCTCTTATTGACCTAGTTACTTCAATAGGAGTGTTGATAGAGTTAACTAGACAAGAGAATCTAAATTTGGACCCATTTGTACAAACTACTTTGATAGATAACTTGATGTATATGCCTATTATAGAAGAAGTGTCTTCGGCCTATACATAGAATAGTGAACTAGACATAGTAGACAATTTGCAAACAACATCCAATCTTGATCAAAGTCGTACTAATGCACAAATAACTAGTCAACAACATGTGCCTATAGTTCATCCCATGAGTAGATCATCATACTAAGAAATAAGAGTTTCTACATCCCAACCTCAACTAACTGCTTCCTCAAGTGTACAACCTATGGGATTAGGTAATCAAATGATGGCTAATGTCATGCCTAAATGACATAATGTGATGAATCCTACTCCTCCTCAATAGGTAATGAGTAGTATTCCACAACAATAGGTACAATCTAGTGTATCAACACAATAGAGGATAAATACATTGCCACCTCAATCAGGGCAAACAAATGTTCCACCTCAATAGGAAACAAAAAACATACCTCTTTAGTTGTAGACTAATATGCTAATCTAAAATCAAGTAATGACTAGTCAATAATGTGTAAATATTGGTCAATGATAGATGTTTAATCTGTAACTTGATTTCACTTCCTCATAGGGATTCATATAATAAGGAGGTCCCCATATTTCTTAGGTACCTACTAAACAATTGTTGGTTCAAAATGTGCCACAAATCTAGAGATAGGGTCTTGGTCCACAAGTTTTCACTCAATAGCAAGGTTTGATTAGTTGGCAACATGTCCCTTTTCAACCATAATAGGAAAAATATAGTTATATCCCTCCATCCCAACCATAAAATCCTCTAAGTTAAACCTTTATCACCAACCCAAAATAAATTATCACATAACCAAGTGTGCAATTTCAAGTATATCCTAATCCACGTATGTGTATTCCTAGTCCATTCCCCAACCAAACTAATGTACCCAAATAGGTATCTCCATCATACCCTAGTCAAAGTGTCTCACTTGTGACCTCCCAACCATCTATCCAAACCAATATTCTCCCTCAAACCAATGTTCCTTCTAGTTTCCTATCCCAAGAATTATAATAGATGAAGGATGTAATTATTGCCATTCAAGCTGGTAAAAAAACTAAAAAATTCAAATTGGATGATGTATGTTCCTATCCATTCAACATGAAGTATTTTCAGATACTATTTCCTCCAGGATACAAACCATTGAAATTTGATAAATACAAATGGAAAGGTGACCCTAAGGCTCATTTGATCAATTTATTTGTTGCATGTCAACCAATGACATATAACAATATATACATTTTGTTGTTGTTTCCAAGGAGCTTGGCTAGACAAGTCTTGGAGTGGTTTTTTAAGTTGCCCAAAAATTTAGTAATAAGTTTTGATGATCTTTCTGATAAGTTTGTGCAACACTTTTCCTATAATCTCAAGCATGAGATTTCATAGTGGACTTAACACAAGCAAAAAAAAAAGTTGATGAGAGGTTTACAAGTTATTTACAATGATTGAGAGCCCTTGCAAGTTGTTTCACCCTTAGTTCACTAGATAAATAATTAGGTATTATGCTTACCAAAAATTTGCATAGTGAGATAGCTTACCATCTGGAACTACAATGTGCACATATGTTCAAAGAGATCATTGATAAAGGTTTGTTGATCAAAAGGGCACTCATCAATAAAGGAGTCATCAAGCTTAATTCAACTAATCAAAATCAAGGTACCAATTAAGGAAATGACCAACATTTCATTAAAGCATAAACCTCACAACTGGCACAGGCCAATAACCAAGAAAGATTAAAGCAATTCAATCGCAATAGGAATGTTGTGGGAAATGGAGTAACAAAATCCCATCATGTCTAAATGGTGAAAAACATAATTTGCACCACCCTTTTAGCTTATTCCTACCCATCAACCTCTCTAACTAATACCACTAGTGCAATAACCAAGACCTATACAACAAATATAGCAGCCATTACCATTATAAACCCCTCCTCCTAGGAGAACCGTGCCTACACATCATGTCTTTAGTGACCTAAGAGAACCTATTGAATTTGTATTTCACAAGCTTATTTATGATAATATGATTATTTGGCCTATACCAAAGCATTATCTACAAGGCATTCCTTATCTTGATTGGTATTGTGAAAACAAATTTTGTGACTATCATTGGGTCAACAGACATAACCTACAAATATGTGTCCAAATCAAGAATTTAATTGAGAATATGTTGGAGAATGGGGAGATAAAATTAGATAATGGTGATTCCACTTCCAATCAAACTCTTGGGATTTATCAAAACCCTTTTCCCTAACTTAACAATCAGTAGTAGCAAAATAATTAGCAATAACAATAACAATGGTTAGTACAGTATCAAAATCAATAATATCAAAATTAAAGCCTAGACTAGTAGAATCAACAAAATTAATAACAAAACCCACAATGACATAATAATGGATAAAACCAAGGTCAAAATGATAAAAACCAAAAAACCTACCATTTAATTACACATGACTAAAATAGTGTTATAGGTCATATTATAGGGAGTAGTGTTAATACCATCTCCATTAATCTTAGACCAAGCAATAACCAACCTAGACCATTGTTAAATAACAACAAGCAACCAAATTACTTGGATAGTCTTTCTTTGACTTGGGAGTGCATATAGGTAAACTAGCAAACTATGACTTCCCCTTTGGCCCTTATATCGACAACCCGTCATTGCCACATGACCACATATAAGTACACCATCAATTGAGACTTGTCTTATCTGGTCCCACACCATTTCCAACATCGATTAGCAATAATGGTCTAGTATTTAATCTTGATTATGCAATCACAACTCAGAGGTTGAAGATTACTATCCTAGGCCTACAACCATATACCACTTTGCCTATCATCCAACCAACCATTCAGCATTAAAATAAACCATTCACTCCTGACCAAGATAAGAAGTTTGATATTATGAAACAATTGTAGAAGACACCAACACAAATTTATATTTTAGATCTATTATGAACATCAATAATCCATAAGAACATCTTGAATGATTTTTTGACCTAATTCAATATTGCTAGTGACATATCCCTTGATAAATTTCAAGCTTTGGTTAGACACCTAGTTACAGCCCAACAAGTCACATTCAACCAAAGTGATATGTCTTCCCTTGGCCCACTCCATACTAATCCATTATACATATAAGTTTATATAAGATGGCATAAAGTGAAACATGTCCTTATAGACAATGGATATGGCCTCAACATAGTGTCTCTAAAGCTCATTAATATTATTTGGTACACAATGATAGATCTACAACCAAAAACAATACCTATCAAAGCCTATGATAATCAGGAAAGAGAATCACAAGGCACCATTAGTTTGTTAGTTATCATTGGGCATTTGACCCATGATACAATTTTCCATGTACTTGATCTTGTGTTATCATACAATATGCTTATAGTTAGGCCTTGGTTATATGAGATTCATTCAGTCCCATCAACACTACACCAATGTATTAAGTTTTCCCACTCAGGGATGGAAGTGAATATTCTAAGAGATTTACACCAATATGAACACTGTAAACATCTTGAGGCTGAATTTCAAAGTTATAATTATCAATGTGACATGAATCCAAGTTCCAAAAAGGATAAAGGAAAAGCTATACTTATTGATCCTTCACCAAATAATTTCATAGATCTTAATACCTTAGATTCCATTTCTCACATGCCACCTCCTAAAGCTTCTAATCATTTCACCATTTTAGATAATGGACTAAGAGAGTATGTGACCCATGATACATTTCATATTGCCAATCTTCCTTAGAATTTGAAAACCTATAGGCAACCTAAAGTCACCCCACATATACATTGGTCACAAATGAATAAATATAGGGGACATGTCACATTTTTACCAGCATCTAGCCTAGGACTTGACCCTCTTGAAGGGGATGAATCATGGTTATATAATGATAACCAAGTTGATTTTTATAAAATGCAAACTATCTTATTCCCAATAGGATCAGGGAGCATCACAATTATGAAGGAAGATGCCTCAAACTGAATTAATAAGGAACCATTGAGCCAATTTCCATTACTAAGTATGAAAGACCTTATGTACTTGGATTTAACCCACCTGGGGTGACCCAACATATCTTATTCAAACTCCATCATTAGCAACTAGTAATGATGATGTTGACAGTGAAGTAGAGTCTGATCATTGTCCCACCTTTAATGACCTAGATAAAACTAACTTATTTGATAATAATGCCATTTGTACCCTTACCCTGACCATTCATCACAACCCATTACCATTATATTATCCCCAATTGATAGACTGGGACCAACACAAATCTAGTCTGCTAATTGATGAGTTCTAGAATTATAAGGCATTATATGATTTTTTAGACCTTTGAGACAACATTTCATTGGGACATCACAAATTAATATTCACAATCACATTAAATCCTATAGCCTATTTTGGAGAGCGAGTGAACACCCTTAGCTAAAAACAAATAAGTAAAACATTGAGGTCCCAAAGTGAAAACCTCCTTGAGGTACTTTCTAACTAGTGAAAAAGTAAAGATAAAGGCTAGTCTAGTGGTGAAAACCTATTTTAGGTGTCATTCAATGTGGGTGTTCATTTTTATTCAAATTTAGACCAAGAGACCACCAATGATGAACTTACCTATGGATCCAAGTTCAACTTTGAGAAATAATAAGTATTTGGTCAAATTCTTCAAGAATTTCCAACTATTTTTGTCACATGGATAAATCTCCTATTAGGGGATTCAGATTCATCTTGCTTAGGAGAAGTTAAAGAGAAAGTCCTAACGGAGGACCCTGACATAATTCAATAGTTCAAGTCATTCCCTACTATATTATAAGATGGTTTGACCCTTCTAGTTGAAGATATAATAGAGGTAAATATCAAGACTCCATCAGACCTAAAAAGGATTAAAATAGGGGCATCCCTCACTAAGGAGGAACGTAACATCTTTACAGTTCTTTTGATAGAATTTGTAGATATCTTTGCATGGGCCTATTCTAATATGCTAGGTTTAGACCCCACCTTGGTTCTACACCACCTTATGGTTAATCCTGATGCCAAACTAGTAAAACAAAAGTTACGTAAGATGCATCCTCACATTATTGTATTGGTAAAGAAAGAGTTGGAAAAAATCTTAGAATCAGGATGTATTCGATCCATTGATTACTTAGAATGGATCTCTAATGTGGTACCTATTAGTAAAAATCTTGAAGGGATCATAATTTATACTAATTTTTGAGACATCAAAAAAGCTTGTCCTAAATATGCTTTTCCCTTTCCTAATATTGATGTGATCATCGACTCCATGGAACGTTATGAAATACTTTCACTCATAGATGGCTTTTCAAGATATAACCAAATCAGAATAGCACCAAAAGACCAACATAAAACAATGTTCACCACTCCATGGAAAACATTTTATTATCAAGTAATGCCATTTATCCTTAAGAATGCTAGAGATACATATCAAAGGGCCATGACTGTTATATTCCATGATATGATGCATGATATTATTAAAGACTATATTGATGACATACTAGAAAAATCTAAAACTAGGGCAGACCATCCAGTAGTGTTGTGTAAGATATTTGAAAGATTATAGGAATACAAATTTAGACTCAATCCAAATAAATGTGTTTGATGTAACTTTAGGTAAATTACTTGGCTTCATCAAGTCTCATAGAGGTATTGAAGTCAATCCAAATAAAGTCCATGCTATAATTGAGATGTCACCACCAACCAATTTGAAGCAACTCTATAGTTTGTAGGGTAAGATCTAGTCAATCTGATGCTTCATATCTCTATTAGCAAACAAGTGTCATCCATTTACACACCTTTTGAAGAAGGGAGTTACATTTCACTAGAATGATCACTACAAAATAGCTTTTCAATAACTCAAAGACTATCTTGTTAATCCAACTATTTTATTACCTCCTATGCCAGGAAAGCCATTCTTGTTATACCTATCAGCTACTGACCATGCTCTACGGGCACTCTTGGCTCAACATGATGACAATGGAAAAGAGCACACCATCTATTACCTAAGTTGTAGCTTGGTTACATATGAACATAATAATGCACGTATTAAAAAATCTTGTTTAGCCATGGTTTTTGTAGCTCAAAAACTATGCCATTACATGTTGAATAATAAGACCATGGTCACTTCAAAAGTAGATCTGCTCAAGTATCTACTATCTAAAATATATTTTCAAGGTAGAATTAATAAATGGATCATGCTTCTCAATGATTTTGACATAGAGTATGTCAATCAGAAGGTAATTAAGAGACAAGTTCTTACAAATCAACTTGTTGAAGCACCTCTCATAGACACATAACCACTCATGTTTTAATTTCTTGATGAATCCATCATGACGATCATTAACACACCCGTTGAGGATCATCCTTGGAAACTATATTTTGATGGTTCATTTACTACACATGGATCAAGGGTAGGTCTATTATTTATTATATCATAGGGGGATCTAATCCCTAAATCATTTAGAATCAACTTTCCTTATACAAATAACATGGCTGAGTATGAAGCACTTATTGTATGACTTTGACATGTAGTGCATTGGAACATATCTCATCTCCAAGTTTATGGTGATTCTTATTTAATCATCAATTAGGTCACAAATCATTTTTAGACCAAAGATGATAAGATGGTTCTATTAAAGCCATGGTTGACACTCTTAAGTAACAAGTTACCAATATTCAGTTTGAGCACATACCAAGGGCTAGTAATAGAACTACAAATGCCATGGCTACTATTGGCTCTCTAATTCAAAAAATAGATAAAGATAGAGAGTATTAGTTCCTTATCAAGAATTTATCAACACTAGCTTATGAACGTTCAACTGTTGCCATGTTTTGTGATATTATTGGTCTTAATTCTATCTGGTACTCAGACCTTTACAACTACCTTCATGACCAAGTTCTACCACCTAACCTATCTCAAAAACAAACCAAATCCTACATTCATCATTTCATTCATTATACTCTACCTGGATCCACCCTTTAACATTGTAGTTTTGATGTAACCCTACTTCATTGTTTAACTTCAATCGAGTCTACACTAGCGTTAAGATAAGTTCATGAAGGAGTATGTGGAGCTCATTCTAGTGGGGTAGTCCTATGAAAAAATATCTTGCATACTAGTTATTATTAGCTCATAATGGATGCAGATGCCAATGCATATGTAAAAATGTGTGATAAATGTCAATGGCATGATAATTTGATTCATGCCCCAACAAAAACTCTAAAACCAATGTTGACACCATGGCCATTTTCTACAAGGGGACTTGACCTCATTGGGAATATTAACCCCACTTCATCTAATGGCCATAAACATATCCTTAACACCATAGAGTATTTCACTAAGTGGGTTGAATATATGCCCCTCACATGCATGATTGGAAACCAAATTTCCAAATTCATCTTCAACCATCTCATCTATTGTTATGGTATCCCTTCTGACATTATATCTGATAATGGAGTATCATTCAAGAACAAGGATGTAAACTAATTATGTACTGAATATAACATCACATAACATTTTTATACAACATATTTCCCTTAAGGTAATGACCAAGCTAAGGTATCCAAGAAAACCATTGTCAATATTCTCAAAAAGATTATCAATGATGCCAATCATGACTGGCACCTCTAGATATTCCCTACCCTTGGGCATACCATACCAATCATTGTACCCCCACATGAGCCACTTCATACCCACTTATTTATGGTACTGAAGCCATCCTTTCCATTGAGGTCAAATTACCTTCACTATGCATCTCTTTCAAGTATGTCCTAGATGATCATGACTATCGAGTAGCCTACTTACAAGAACTAGACCTACTTGATGAAAAATGTACAACCATGATAAAAAATATTCAAGCATATCAGAACTAACTCAAAGGCCACTATAATCGATGTGTTAAGTATAGAAGATTTGAACTTGGTGATCTTGTTATTAAATAAAACCAAAATAACACCATAGCTAAGAATAATCATAAAGGGAAATTCAAACCAAATTGGATAGGGCATTTCATCATCACTATAGATTATGGATCAAGAGCATACATGCTTGCCATACTAGACTGAGATGAACTTCCTAAGTTGATGAATATTATTCATCTCAAGAGGTACTATGCTTATCTATCACTATTCCTCTTTGTAAAAGTATCATCCTTATTTATCCTATTCAACATTTCCACTTTCTACTTCTATTCTATCAACCTAGTGTGTTCTAAAGCTTAGCCTATTTGACCTTGGTTTTTTCCATTCATTACACATTTTCAGCATCAAGGTATCTAATTAGTTCATCAATTGGTTTCAGATAGAGATCATATTTTGGAACAGTGTGACAAGAGTTTTAGTAGTTACATCCTTTGTTATTCCTTTCTTACCACCAATCTTGATACTAATTATAACCACCTTTAGGAAAATTAGTCACATTGATCTATGTCATTGTGTCTTGGTTATAAATACCTATGGGAAAACTAGGGGAAACACTAAGCCTTGATGTACCAATTTGCCACTTCATATGTCATACTATACCTTTTTATCAATTGTGCCTATTTTTTTTTAATTGACTGCTACACTCATCAAGTTCCTCCATTGTAAAGGCATAACTATAGTGACTTGAGGTCCTACTTTGGGACTATGTAGGTAGTGTTGGATACTTGTTGAGGTTAGCTTAGTCACCCTAAGCCATGATCTCCCCATTTTATGAGCAAACTAATCCATGCTCTCACCATTTTTTGAGTAACCTAAGCCACACTCTTTCTATTTTACAAATAACCTAAGCCACACTCTCACCATTTTGCAAGCAACCGAAGCCACATTCTCACCATTTTGTAAGCAATCTAAGCCATGTTATCACTATTTTATGAGAAACCCAAGCCATGCTCTCATAATTTTATGAGCAACCTAAGTTTTAATTTTCTCATTATTTTCTAAGCTTGAACCACTTAAGTGTCTCATCATTCTTGATTGACTTGAGATACTTCCAAAAAAAACATTGACCACTTCTTTGCCTTAAGGATTCTGGGAACCCTTATTGAGTTACAATAAAATCACTTATCATTAGTTTCCCCATCTTTTTTGGCTTTTTTCTCTCATGCACTTTCAATTTTTCAAGACCATTCTTATTCTTCTATCACATCCATTATGTTTGTTTTCATCAATTAACACATTCTTCCCATTCCCTGGGAAAACTACATTTGGCCTAAATTTGTTTTATTGGATATTATATCCATGAAATTATGTAGACAATTCCCACTTACCTAGTGCATATGGAGACAACTCAGCCACCCCATTCCTTTTATTCTATTCCCCCATTTTACTCATTTGTTAAGTTGTCACCTATTTTATAGGGGCAATGTTTGTACGCTTTCTATTGCATTGTTTGTTTGTTTATTTCTACTTATTTTATTTTGTTTGTCTACTTGTTTGTTTGCTTTTAGCACTATTACCTTGATTCAGTTTATGTGTGTTCATTAGGTGATTGCTTGTCCACACTTACACTTGAATCCATCCATATTCATATTTTTACATTGTCATCATGGTTTCTATCATTGGTACATTATTTTTTATAGAGTATTGGATTATAGGAGTAAATCCTCATGCATATTTCAACCAAGTCTTTATGGTGTTCTACCATAATGTCTATTGACATGTGCTACAACAAACCTTAGCTTCAATAACTCTATTCATTAATGGTGGCATCTCTTCGACATTGACATCCTGATTCAATCCCAATCATATCTCAAATAGAGTAATTAACCATGAAATAATTTTAACCTTTATTGGTTTAGATGAGTATCTACCTACTAGCAGGTTATTCCAATTCATCATTATGCTCTGTGTTAAGTTATCATCATCCTCATATAGTTAGTTTATCATGTTTTCCATAATCAAGGTCCAATTATTATAACTACCTATGGGAAAATTATTGGACACTGTCCCACCTAAATTTATCAATGATTATAACCACCTTTAGGAAAATCATTGTGTTATCACCATTGCCCATTTTTTTCTCATATAGAGGCATTTTATTATCTTGTTTGTCTATCCTAACTGGGGTAGCTCCATCTCCTTAATGATTATAACTACCTTTGGGCAAATCATTGTGTTACCATACCATGTTACCACTATTAGGGTACAATGTTTATAACCACCTTTGGGAAAACTATTGTGCACTATCCCACTTGCATTATCAATGATTTTGACTACTTTTTCAATATCATTGTGTTGTCACCCAATCATCTTTTCTTTCTTTGATATCCTTATTTGGCTTCTTTATTTTTAAGGGAACATTTGTCGACTTGTGACAACCATTCCCTTGAGGGGGCATCATATAGTTAGTTTATCATCATTAAAATTATAGGCATATAGGACCTTTTCATTCTTTGAAAATATGTTATTGTGCTTATAGCTTGAAATGCCTTCCCAAACAAGGGCAAACTATAGACACCTAAATTTGGCCACTGATAAACTCCAACCAGGCTTTTGGCCAATTTTTACCCAAAATGCACAATTTGGCCTAAAAACACTAAAACATACTGAATGACATGAAATTGATATATTCAAATGCCATTTTTGGATAGGGTATCCCTAAATGGGACAATGTAATTTATGGGCCCGCTAACTTTGATCAAATTATTTTGAGTCAAAATGTCAATTTTGCACCTAGGTACTTTGGATTACTCTTTCTTATCAAATCTCTTACACAATATGTATGCCTTTGTTATTTTTTTTACTAACATCCTAAATGGGATAATGGATCCAACACATGTGACATCACCTTCTAATTCCAATCCATTCAAATTTTGGACCAATAACAAGGCATTCTGATCAATTTGAGTAATTTGTGCACAAAATGCTTAAACATGCTTAAGAGATAATTAATCCAAATCAAGGCTTAATTAATAATTCCATGGAAACTTGTTGAATACTTGTTTTTAGAAATGAATATTTAATATTTGCATCATCAAGTGACCTCATTTCTTAGGAAGACATATCTAAACCATAAATTCCATAAATATTAGGATTCATGCCCTCCATGCCTCATCAATGCATTCCATAATGCCTTCCATGCCTATTAATTACCCCTTCTTCCAATGTCATGATGAGAATAATTAAAAACTTAATTCCAAAAAATTAATTAATCCTCAATCACACATCTTCATCTTAAGATGGATGGTTCAAGTTGATTTTAGACATTTGTAAAAATCTATAAATAGGAGGCCTTACCACATCATTTCTAAGACTTAAGAATGCAAAGTTATAATGTAGGATTAGTTCTAAAAGCTTCATAAAACTAGTGTTACCATGCCAAATTTATTCCAATCCAAGCCAAGCCAAGCCACAAGCTAAAGGTGCCAAGGAGAGATGGAAGTAGCCAAGCTTCCATTGTTAAGGACTTCATGAGCAAAAAATTGAGCAAGCCACTACTACAAATGCATTTAGAGAATCTAAGGAAGGTGAAGGAATTATTTTGTTTTATTCATTTATTTTTAGTTATGTTTGTTATTTTTTTTGTTAACTAAGCTCTCCCTAGTGTCTAGGCCTAGATATGTTATGCTATTAGTGTGTTTCTTTCATTTTGTTTTCATTTTAGAACTAACACCATACTAACCATTTTGTATTTTATATGGGGTTATAATTTTAACACAAATTAGGAAAAAGGTAGTAGAAATAAATTGTAAGGAGTAAATTAGAAGAAAAAAAGAACATGAAAATAATATAAGATGAAGAGATAGTTCTAGCTATCCAAACACAAAAACTCACTAAAATGATCGAAAAAGGAGGATTTTAATAAAGGAAATCTTTATCATGGAAATGGGATGGGAAAGACATATTATATTCATAAGAACAAATTACATACACCAAATATATTTTACAATACTAATAAAAGTGATAAATAACAACCCTATATTTACCCAAAATAATAGTCAAAAATTCTATTCTTAACCCACCAAGATTTCACAATTATAGAAATTCTTTCATACAGATTCAAGAGAAATTCCTCACTAAAACAATTTCATGTATATTGACTAGATAACAATGAAATTTAAAAACATTCAAAAGAAGAATAATAAAAAATATTAGCATACACACGTACATTATCCATTCGTGGAAATTCTTGGGCACAAGGTCTGCAAAAATTCTCCTTGTATTGAATTTTAATGAGTTGAAAATACAAACTCTGATCTCTACCTTTGAAAAAATATATTCAACTGTGAAAAATCTCTTTGAATGATATCAAAACACTTATTTATATTTTAAAATAGGTGTAACCACCTTATAACTACCTTTATAACCAAATTTTGAGTAAAACGTTTATATTTTATAGTTATGTTATCACTTATGATTTTAAAAAGGTAAAATATAACCCTTTTAAGTTATACAAAAATTACAATGAATAAATAAAAACTTAAAAAGTGACTTTTAGTGGTTATGAGAAGGAGATAAGTGCTTTTACTGAGTAGGACTTTGATCTATTGTAGCAATAATTTTTGTTTTCCCTTATTGAGATGAATTAAACTTATATATTCTGAACCTCTAAACTATTTAGACAATTCCTTCTCTTGTAGAAACAATTGTATGATTGAATCCTACAATCCATTCATATGATGTATTGGTAGCCTCTTCAATCTTTTTAAAAATTTCTAGAAAGTTTAATGTGAGATCCATAATTACATTATGAATACCACTCAGTTTGTGCATTGCTCCTTTATTGAATGTATCTGCTCCAAATAGTTCTTTTTTGATCAACATTTATAATTGTTATTTTAATTATGTAGTTGTTAAATTTTTTTAATCATCCTCATTTGATAGGTCACAATGAATATAATAAATATTGGCATGTACCTCAGATTTTACCTCATCACAAAATTTCTCACGATGTTGAAAGTCTTTCAAAGCTTCATCCAGAGTGTGGATCTTCTAGTTTATGCATTGAGCCCATAACCATGAATAATTATCTTTTTCCTTTTCAAGAATACCTTTTGAGACCAAATAATTTTCATCCATGGTGGCCATGTCTCTCAAATCTAATCAATTTATTCTATATTTCAAGATCTCTATGTGAAATTATTTTTTCTTCTTTAACCTTTTCCTGACTAGAATTGATGAGATCATATATTCTTTAATTCTCATCAAGGAACTAAAAACCTTCAAAAAGCAAATATTTAACCCGTGACTCCATCACTTTACCATGATTTATATATTCATTGATTTTGGTAACCATGTATTTATCAATGACAAATATATAATTTGGAATTCTTACTGTAGTAGAATTTTTTATAGGTGTATAAATTACACTCTAAGAAGTTTCACCAATATATCAAATCTATTTAATATACATTAAAAGTACACGTACCCTTTATTATAACTATTCTTGAGTCTGCATTCCTTCTTATATCATTTGAATCAATTTAGTTGTAGTCACTTTGAAATTATGAATATTACCTTCATGATTTGATTCACCCAAATTGATTTTTCTAATGTTGTAATCAGCTAAAGTCATTTCATCTTGATTATTTTCCACATGAGGTTCTACTATTTCTATAGACTATGTACCCAAAGGGTCAATCATCATCCTCAAATTAGTCTTGGCCTTTATTTTCTTTGAAATACCTTGCAATAAATTTTAGATATCATCAAAATCAATTTCATCTAGTGTGAATGATGACTTTTTTTTACCAACAAATTGTTGTACCCATGAAAAAGACATGTCTCCCTACGAACTAGCTAATTGAGCACATGTGAAAACCAAGGGATTCAATGATGATAACTATTACATGGGTGATCCAAGCTCAATTGATTATGGGGGAGCACCAACTTGTTACATAGATAAAACTGGAGGTGGAAGCAAAGTTGGAGATGGATTTGGGAATGAGGATGATGGAAGTGGAGGGGGAAATGGAAGGGATAAAGGTGTAGATGAATCAATAGGAATATAAATGGTAGTAAAAGGGGAAAAACCTGGGTTTATAGCCAAAAATTATTTAGTGTTGTCAATCAATAGTGAAGGATCCATCTCTTATGTGATATCTGGAGTAATAGATGAAGCAAGCCTCTTGATTTGAAGTTTTTCCCTTTGTAGTTCATCCCCACATGTCTATTTAGGAAAATTATCTTTGTTGGGATCTTCTCCATCTGCTCCACCTATAACAACCAAATTGGATTTCTTTATAAAGATATTGGTGCTTGAATATTAAATAATTGAAGTGGAAGAAATTTTTTGTTTCCCTTTTGAAGTTCCTTCATTTTTCAAACAATTTCCTGAAGTGAGTTCTCTCACTTTCTTATCATACCATTCTCTTGATCTATCTATCATGAATTATGTACATTACATAATGTCTATCAATTCTTTTATTGACCAATTGATCAGAGGGATGGATGTGAGGTGGATCTTTTCATAGAAAATGTTTTTTATAATGTCATTACCATCATCTTAAAAATTCATTTTGCACTAGTCAAATCTGAAAGACTTTATCTATTTCAATATCATCCTCAATTAATATCTTTTTATAACTTTAAAATCATCTTCATAGTCTTCCCAATAGTCTTAGATTTATAAAATGTGAGGGTAGCTAAAGCCCATTCTAAGGTTGTTTTTAATAAAACCCTTACTATCAAAACCAATCCTCATAGTGTTTGATTACATTGGAAAATCTACCAATGAATTTTAAATATTGGAGGCATTTTGGGGTATCTTGTAACTAAAGTAACTAAGGCCAATAGGGAAGCTTATTCCTATTATATGTCGACTAGTGCATTTCTTATGCACTTTATTGAGATGTTTGCAAAGCTCAATTACAATAATTTTGTCCCTAGAGTATCTTAGGAATCTAAAAGGAACACCTTCAAATCCACCAACCTAAATATACATGAATTTTGGAAACTAGTTAAAATAACTTCCATACTTCCTGATCAAAGTAACTGCCTCATTGAAAATTTTGGATGTAAGGTTACCATATAGGGTTTTGAATAGCATCATGGAGAATGCATCATTTACTCTCTTGAATTGTATTTTTCCTTTTTCATAAGTGATCTAATGAATTTTATCATATATTATCATGCATGAGATATTATGTTTCACCTCTATCAAACTAGGCCAAGAATTGACGACTGCAATGGAATAAACTAAGTATAAAGTCATAAAGAATTCTTATGTTGATTCTAGTTTGATCAATTATCCATGAATTTTGTCACTAATGATCAAATACCAATCAATGAAGTGAATCTGTATGCAGATGATAATCATGAATATACACATCCACTAGCAAAAAGTATTTGTCTCTTTATTTCCCATAACTCTGCTCAAATGGGTAATCATATATGATAGTTATTATTTGAAATCTGATCTATATATGGTTGTGATATTCTTGATATTGATTATTTTTTTAGTGTTCAACCAATATTGACTTAGCATCTTTTTTCACTTCTCATGATTATCCTTCCAGAAATGTTCAACAATGTCTCTATTGATTTTCACTATTTCATTATGGGGTTCAATATTGAAGGTGATCCCTATAGAGGTGCTATTTAGTTTGGCTATCAAATGATTATTTGGAAACCTTATTTATTTATTTTTAGGGTTGTATTACTTTACGCATGTGAGTACCAAATCTACGCACATAGTGGAAGTCAAGAATGTAGCTGCATGTGCAAGTCCACTATCTAGAATGCATCCTCCTATCTTTCCTAGAAATCATCAATATCCATGTGCCTCATGTTGTTATCAGAGATGTTAAATGTGTATGTATGTATAATGTATATAGGCTCATATCCTATATATTTGAACTTCATATTTGAAGGTGTAGTTGAATGAATAAAAACTTGAGCAAGTAAATCAATATTTTTATAGATTGAAACTAGAGAGAGAAAGTGTGTATATGAAACAAAAACTAGTATAATGTACTTGAACTTATTTATAAGCTTGGAAAGATTACTAGATCAAATAAAAATATCAAAAATTTATCTATATATGTAATGACCATCTAGGCTTGATTAGAGGTTGTGAATAAGAAAAACATGATATCATGTTTGTAAACACTATTTTTGCATGTCAAGGCATCAAAAACCTTCTAGAATACTGTGAAACCTTCAGACATTTATGAAAATGTGTATGTGAGATAATGTCTCAAATATGCATGTGATGAATCAAGCTCGAGTATGCTACCAAGAATTATCACTTGATTCATAACTATTTTCAATAGCTGAAAACCACCTATTTGCATTCAAAAGTAGCTTGCATGCAAGAGAAAAGAAATAACAACATTATTTTGAGGTCTTCTTATATGCAAGGAAGTTTGGAACATTTAAAATAGTCCACCACACATTATTTTTGGCCCAAAACAAGTTTTTGTTTATTTAATACCACCTATAAACAACTCAATACCACCTATAGAGAGATCAAACCCATGAACTTATTCTCAAAAACTCCCTATAAAATGCATGTGCAAAACTCAAGGAGGTTGGCATAATTTATAGAGATCAAAACATGTGTACAATAATAAAAATAAATTCCATAATAATAAAAATATGATTATAATTTTTGCCATGTATTTTGACAGCCACTTCAATTCTAATAAAAACCACCGTTGATCTCACCAAATACCATGAGAAAGAGTCGAGACCACCTTCAAAATGGAAGGAAAATATAAAATTCCATAGGTTTCACCCAAAATCCATGAGATAAAAAAATACATGCATAGGTTTTAATAAAAATTATAGTAACATGTGGAGGACTACCACAAAATCTAGAATATGAAATGAATTTAGCTATGGAAAAATTCAAAACTTAAAAAAGTAAAGCTTCATGGATGGAAAAAGGAGACTTCATTGGGATTTATACCTCTTACAGGCTTCAAAGATGAGGAAAACATTTGTGGAATTACATAGGGAAAAGAACATGTTTTAAGGTTTAGAAAAACCTGCATAAAATTTTTCATGAAGAATGGAACATGTTTTAAGACTTAGAAAATCTTGCATGAGGACATTATTTTAAGGTTCCCCCTTTTATTAAAATACTTTTCCAACTTGATACCTTCCCCCCTTTGATTAAAATAATATTCAAAAAACCTTTTGATCTTTGCATGGGGATACATCCATGAGTTTAAAGTGGTATGGAAATTTAAATAGAAAAAAGACACGTTGATTTTGAAAAATTAAAAACTTTCAAAGTGAAACTTTCCATAAATTTTTTTTAAAACAATGCCCATTTTAATAATAAACTTACGTGAAAAGTTTTTTTCAAAACTTTGACTTGAATTGTGATGTCACCACATGGAGAAATAAGGGGAATTTTAAATACTTTGTGGGTTTTTCAGTTTTAATGTATTTTGAATGTTTTTTTTTAATTCAAAATGTGGAATCATAAAAAAAAATCGTAATGACCTTGAATGTTTTCAGGGAATTTTGAGAACCATTTGAAAGGTGACTAGTTGAGAAAACATGTCTTGGGATAAACAATAAATGAATTAACCTGACAGATACTCATAAAAAGTGAAAAAATAGCTTAGATCCCAAATCAGAATGACCAAAGAGGGAAAGAGGTCTTTTAGGGGAATTATTCAAGTGTAAAAATGAATGATTTTAACAACATCCATGAAGGCATGAAATATGAGGGGAATAAAAAATTTGACATGGAAGCTTGATTTTTTAGGATAACAATTCTATAGTTAAATATGATACATTTTCATTTATGAATGGATTCATGAGATATAACCAAATCATAATTAACCTTGTTGATCAATAAAAAATGGCATTTATTAATATTTAGGGTACATTTTGCTATATAGTCATTCCTTTTGGACTAAAGAACACATTAGCTACATATCAAAGGTCCATGACTCATATATTCCATGACTTTATACATAAAATTATTGAAGACTATGTTGATAATTTACTTGACAAATCTAAATGTCACTAGGAACATGCTACCAATTTATGACAAATATTTGAGTGCTTACACAATTTTAATGTTTGATTAAATCCAAAAAAGTGTGTTTTCAAGATTTCTTCAACAAAACTCTTTGGATACTTTATCTCTTAACAAGGAATTAGGTTTGATATGAAAAAGGTAAAATCCATTGTCAAAATGCCACCACCAACCAATCTCAAGTAGTTTTGATGCCTATAGGGATGAATTCAAGCTATTAGATGATTCATAGCTCTGTTGGCTGAAAAAATTATTCCTCTCAGACATTTTCTAAAAAAGGACATAAAATTTATATGGGATGATGTGTGTCAACAAATATTTGATCAAATAAAAAAATATTTATAAAACCCACCAGTACTCATGCCTCTTATTCCATATAGACTATTACTTCTTTATATCTTGGCCACTCATGAGGCCTTTGGGGCTCTATTAGCACAATATGATGATGATCACAAAGAATGTGTAATCTATTACATCAGTCACCAATTGGTTGATTATGAATGTAAATATTTGGCAATGGAAAAGTTATGTTTATTGATGCAAGAGCATCTTCATGGAATGTATTTATCATGTTAAGTTCCCTCCATTTCTGAGTTTTAATTTATTTTTTATTTTTTATAAAAATTTGGCAAAATATCCTTTAAGCCTAAAAGTCTAGTATGTTGGGTGAGTTGTTAAGTGGTTTGAGTTTTCCTATGCTAGGAGAACTATTTTATTCATTTTAGGAGGTTGTTGTGTAATGCCTAAGATAGGATTCAGTATCTAAATTGAGAAATATGGTTGTTGTTAGGGGATTTTTGTGTAAAATAGGGGAGATATATATTGTGTGAATGAATACAGGGTGTAGGAGAGATCTGCAAGATATATTACACCAGATATATATATATATATATATATATATATATATATATATATATATATATATATATATATATTCATGTAATATTAATAAAGTCTGTGTATCCTTTTTGTGTGCAATCGATATTGAGATCAAATATTTAAAAAGGTTGTATGTTGTTTTCAAATCAATTCTGAGATCATGTAGAAGTGGCTAGCTATTTGCTATTGATATGATTCTGGTAGTTTACACATCGAGACTATTTGCTGTCGATACTCAATGAAGCTGTAATGCTGGGTCGTATATTACTACTGGGTCATTGTAAAATATGGGTTGTTGTGAAGTTAAACAATGGTTCATTTCAATTCTGGTCATTTCAAAGTATATATTATGCTGGGCATTCCAATGTATTGAAGTTAAGCTATGATTCTGTGCTCAGGTGAGTCGTTGGATACCATAACTCATTGGGTATGGGTCTTATTTGAAATTTCATACTTTCAATTTGAATTTAACATATAGAATCTCGCCAGACAGGCTAGAATAGAGAATTGTATCTTTAAATCCAAAATTTTGTTTTGTTCAAGAATTTATGGGTTGTTAGCCTTATGCTTCATGAAGAAACTATCAAGGATAAGAATCTAGATGATATTCTGCATTTGAGAAAATAATTTTTCAAGACATATAGTTTTTCCCTAAATGAAGAGATTTATGTTCATCATTTAAATGTTTGTTCAGGACATATAGTAGAGCCATGTTTGCTAGAGGTCAGTTCATCATTTGGTATCAAAGCCCAAAGGATTGTGCACAATCTAAAGATCTAAGGCAAAGAGAAGAAGAACGTGATTTGTGAAGAAGAGGCAAGATGGCCATGAGAGTTAGGAATAAAGGTGGAGTTAGAGGAAGGAGACCTGGATGATAGGTTGCACTGGTAAAAGAGATTAGGAACCTGACAGCTAGGCTACAAGACCTAGAGATGGCTCAAAGAAGAGGCACTAACATGGGTAAAGTCAGTGATAGAGAAGAGGAGCCACTAAAAGATGAATTGGTGGTGGAAGAAGAAATAGTTGAAGATAGGTTGATTAGAGCCATTATGAAGGTGAACAGAAAGCCAAAAATGGAGGTTCCAATGTATGAAGGTAATTTGAATGTGGAAGAATTAATTGATTGGATTAGTGCATTAGACAAATACTTTGAGTATGAAGGAATCAAAGAAGATGATAAGAAAGTCAAGTATGCCATGACAAGGCTAAAGAGCCATGCATCCCTATGGTGGGATGGAGTGCAAGAAGAAAGGAGGAGGAAAGGGAAGCCAAAGATCAGAAGCTAGGATAGAATGGTAGCAAAAATGAAAGGTAAGTTTATGCCACAAGATTATCAAGCCAATCTTTTTAAACAATTACAAAATTTGAAGCAAAAAGAGATGTCTATAAAATAATACACTGAAGAGTTTTACAGGTTGACTATAAGATCAGGTCATATTGAGGATGACACAGAGAAGGTAGCTAGATACACTAATGGTTTGAAATTTTCCATTCAAGATGAGATTAGTCTTCTCATTCCTAAGACAGTTGAAGAGGCATATCAATTTGCTTTAAAAGCTGAGGAAAAGATTGCAAGAAAACAAACATCCTTCTCAAGAGGGAGGGGCAGATCCATCAGAAGAAGAGGATTTCAAGAAGGTAGAAGACAGCTGCAAACATCTCAAGAAGAGGCCAGCATCTCACAAAGCTCAAGAGGCAGCTATACACCAAGAGGAAGAAGGCCATACCAAGGATATCAAAGAGGAAGAGGAAGATTCATGGGCAAATGCTTTAGGTGCAACAAGTATGCAGGACACAGGGCATATGAGTGTCCAGAGAACCCTTCTACCAGCCATGAGAGGGGTGTACATGTGACCCAAAGTGAAGAAAAAAATGAAAAAGTTGCAGTAGCTTATGAAGATACCCCAGAAGAAGGTGAGTCTCTTTTGATGAAAAGAATTTTGTTGAAGCCAAACAAAGAAGTTGTAGAACCACCTCAAAGGAAAACTCTATTTAGAACCACATGTAAAAGTAAGGGGAAATGCTGCACGGTCATCATAGACAGTGGGAGTACTGATAATCTTGTGTCAACTGAGATGGTGGAGAAATTAGGCTTGAAGAAGGAGGTACATCCTACACCTTATCAAGTTTCTTGGCTACAAAAAGGACATAAACTCCTAGTAAGTGAACAATGTAAAGTAGATATTCAAATAGGAACATATAAGGATCAGATTTTATGTGATGTCATGCCCATGGATGTATGTCATATTTTGCTTGGAAGGCCTTGGCAATTTGATAGGAAGGCCATGCATGATGGAAGGCAGAATACATACATGTTTGAAAAGGATGGGATCAAGCATACACTCACACCATTGAAATAAGAGTCTTCTATTATTGTAGGATAGAATTCTAAAGTCTTGATAATGAGTGGTAAAGAGTTTCTACATCAAATGAAGAAAGAAAAGGTAAACTTTGTTGTGATTGGTAAGCCAAGGAGTGTAGTCACTAGTACTAAGTTGATTGATTTGCCATTAGAAATTCAAGATATGTTGAATGAGTACATTGACATTGTGGTAGATGATTTACCTAATAAGTTACCACCATTGAGAAACATTAGCCATCACATAAACTTGATTCTAGGAGCAAATCTTCCAAACAAGGCTGCCTATAGGTTGACACCAAAGGAAAATGAAGAGATCAAGCACCAAGTTCAAGAATTGTTAGATAAAGGATTGGTAAGAGAGATTTTAAGTCCTTGTGTTATCCCCATAGTGTTGAGTCCTAAGAAGGATGGGAGTTGGAGAATGTGTACAAATTCTAGAGCAATCAACAAGATTACTATCAGGTATAGATTTCCATTGCCTAGAATTGATGACTTACTTGATTATTGAGTGGAGATACATATTTCTCTAAGATAGATTTGAAAATTGGTTACCATCAGATTAGGATAAGAGAAGGGGATGAATGGAAAAAAACCGTCAAGACCAATGATGGACTCTATGAGTGGTTAGTTATGCCATTTGGACTAACCAATGCACCAAGCACCTTCATGAGGCTGATGAATGAAGTGCTGAAGGAGTTCACTGGTAAGTTTGTGATAGTGTATTTGGATGATATTTTGGTGTTTAGTCAAACTAAGGAAGATAATTTGAAACATTTGAGGATGGTATTGAGTAAGCTACATGAGGAGAAATTGTTAATCAATGTTAAAAAGTGTAGTTTCCTGAAGACAGAGTTGATATATCTGGGGTTTGTGATTTCAAAAGAAGGACTGAAGATGGATAAGGAGAATATTAAGGCTATACTTGAGTGGCCTACACCTAGGAGCACATATGAGGTAAGAAGATTTCATGGTTTGGCTAGCTTCTATAGGAAATTCATAAAAAAAATTAGTGGAATTGTTGCTCCAATGATAGATACCATCAAGGGTGATAAAAGAAGTTTTTGTTGGACTAAGGCTGCTAATAAGAGTTTTCGATTATTGAAAAAAAAGGTAACTGAAGAGCCAATTCTAACCTTGCCTGATTTCAATAAGCTTTTTCAAGTAGAATGTGATGCTAGTGGAACTGCAATAAGCATTGTTTTAAGCCAAGATGGGAAGCCTATAGCATACTTTAGTGAAAAGTTAAGTGATGCTAATAAGAAGTATTCAGCCTATGAACATGAATTCTATGCACTTGTACAAGCTTTGAAGAAATGGAGGCACTATCTTTTGCCTAAAGAATTTGTTTTGTTCACTGACAATTATGCTTTACAGTTCATTAGCAATCAGAATAAGTTGAGTCAAAAGCATGTTAAATGGGTTGAATTTTTACAAAGCTTCAAATTCACTATTAAGCACAAGAAAGGACAATCTAACAAGGTTGTAGATGCTCTAAGCAGGAGAAATCTGATCATGCAGGAATCTCAAGTAAGCATCTTGGGATTTGAAGATTTAAAGGAGTTATATAAGGAAGATCCAGACTTCAAGGAACCATATGAAGCTTGCATGAATCTAGTGGGGGTTGATAGAAGTCCTTAGATATATTTCATGGTTTAAGAGGGTCTGCTATTCAGAGGTAGCCAGCTTTTCATTCCCAAGAGTTCTATGAGAGAGAATTTGTTGAAGGAAAAACATAGTGGCAGCTTATCAGGACATTTTGGGTAGAATAAGACATTAGCACAATTGAATGCTCATTACTATTGGCCAGGTATGAGTACTAATGTCAATAAATTTTTTGAAAGGTGTAAAACATGCCAATATGCCAAGGGAAGTAGCCAAAATGCAAGTTTGTACCAGCCACTACCCATTCCAAATAGGCCTTGGGATTCAATAAGCATGGATTTTGTACTTGGTTTGCCAAGAACTCAAAAAGGTCATGACTCCATATTTTTTGTGGTAGATAGGTTCTCAAAGATGGCTCATTTTATTCCATGCTCAAAAACAAGTGATGCTACAAATATAGCTAATTTATTCTTTCAAGATGTTAGATTGCATGGATTGCTAAGAAGCATTGTTTCTGACAGGGATACCAAATTTGTTGGACACTTTTGGAAAACCTTATGGAATGAATTGGGTACACAATTGAGTTTCATTTCAGCCTATCATCCCCAAATTGATGGCCAAACAGAGGTTGTCAATAGGAGCTTGGGCAACATCTTGAGAAGCTTGGTAAGTATGCATCCAAAACAATGGGATCTTGCACTTGCACAAGCTGAATTTGCCTATAATGATTCTCCTAACAGAAGTACAAGATTGAGTCCATTTCAAATTATGTATGGAATGCATCCAAGAGGTGTGTATGAGTTAAGAAATCTAAGTAGCATGGAGACAAGGAATGTTGATGCAGAAGAATTTGCCAATGCCATGCAAAATTTGCATGAATAGGTAAAGAAGAAACTTGAAGAAAACACCATCAAGTACAAGTTAAGAGCAAATCAAAAGAAAAGAGAGGTCAATTTCAGTGTTGGAGACTTTGTTCTTGCTCACCTCAGAAAAGAGAGGTTCCCAAAAAGGGAACACAACAAGCTAAAGGTAAATAAAATAGGACCATGCAAGGTAATAAGGAAGTTTTCAAATAATGCATATGAAATAGAATTGCCAAAAGGAATTGGAATTTCTCCAATCTTTAATGTTGCAGATCTATATCCATATAAAGATGGAGGACAACCAGCCAAAGAAACTGAAATAGGGATAGATGAAGGTATTCAATGGGAGCAACAACTACCAAAGGAAGTGCCAAAGGAAATTGAGAGTATTTTAGACAAGAAAGTGGTTAAAAAGACAAGGGACAAAGAATATTTTTAGTATCTAACTAAGTGGAAGAATCTACCAGCTGAAGATGCAACATGGTTGACTGCAAATGACATCCTTAAGCTAGGCACAAGTATAGAAGAAGTGATGCAGAAAAAGAACAAGTGAAGAATACTTCTTCTGCTCCTTGGAAGAATGATGCAGGAGCATCTTCATGGAATGTATGTATCATGTTAAGTTCCCTCCATTTCTGAGTTTTAATTTTTTTTTAAAAATTTGGCAAAACATCCTTTAAGCCTAAAAGTCTAGTATGTTGGGCGAGTTGTTAAGTGGTTTGAGTTTTCCTATGCTAGGAGAACTATTTTATTCATTTTAGGAGTTTGTTGTGTAACGCCTAGGATAGGATTCAGTATCTAAATTGAGAAATATGGTTGTTGTTAGGGGATTTTTGTGTAAAATAGGGGAGATATATATTGTGTGAATGAATACAAGGCATAGGAGAGATCTGCAAGATATATTACACCAGATATATATATTTTCCTGTAATATTAATAAAGTCTGTGTATCCTTTTTGTGTGCAATCGATATTGAGATCAAATATTTAAAAAGGTTGTGTGCTATTTACAAATCAATTTTGAGATCATGTAGAAGTGGTTGGCTATTTGATATTGATATGATTTTGGTAGTTTACACATCGAGACTATTTTTTGTCGATACTCAATGAAGCTGTAATGCTGGGTCATATATTACTGTTGGGTCATTGTAAAATCTGGGTCATTGTGAAGTTAAGCGATAATTCATTTCAATTCTGGTCATTTCAAAGTATATATAATGTTGAGCGTTCCAATGTATTGAAGTTAAGTGATGATTCTATGCTCAAGTGAGTCGCTAACTACCATAACTCATTGGGTATGGGTCTTATTTGAAATTTCATACTTTCAATTTGAATTAAACATACAGAATCTCACCAGACAGGCCAGAACAACGAATTATATCTTTAACTCCAAAATTTTGTCTTGTTCAAGAATTTATGGGTTGTTAGCCTTATGCTTCATGAATAAACTATCAAGGAGAATAATCTAGATGATATTCTATGTTTGAGAAAATAATTTGTCAAGACATATAGTTTATCCCTGAATGAAGAGATTTATGTTCATCATTTAAAAGTTTGTTCAAGACATATAGTAGAGCCTTGTTTGCTAGAGTTCATTTCATCATTTATCCTTGGTTTTTTATACTCAAAAGTGACAACATTACTTTCTCAATAATGAAGTTCATGTGATAATCAAAGATCCATTAAGGTTCCTTATGAACAAAACACACCTTACCAAGCACATGGAAAAATGGGTGATGTAGGTGATAGAGTTTGATATAAAATTTGTATCCCAAAATTTAATAAAAGGTCAAGTCATAGCCGACCAATTAGCTTTGTCTCCTTTACCAAACACTTTTCCACTCACCAAGGATTTTTGGGATGACTTCGAGGCATATACTATATCTTCCATTCCATGGAAAATGTTTTTGATGGATCAAAATTTTGAATGGGAGCATGTGCTAGCATTTTATTTTATACCCATGAAGGTGAATACATGCCATTATCATATAAATTAAATTTTTATTACACCAATAATATAGCCAAATGTGAGGCTTTGATCATCAAATTATCCATAGTAGGTAAACTGTATATAAAATACATCCATGTTTTTGGTGATTCGCAGTTGGCTATTAATCAAGTTACTAATCATTACCAAACTAAAGAAGATCATATTATACCATATAAATAAATGGTAGATAAACTTAAACAGATATTTGACACATTTTCTATTGACATTATTCCAAGTAAAGATAACCACCATGCCGATGCTATGGCAAGTGTAGCATACTTGATGACTTTTGATGATGATCACATAAAATTTACAATACAATAGCTATGCAATCCTTCTATTTCTTATAATCAAATAAATTCCTTGGTCATTATTACTATTACTCATAGTACTACAAACACATAATGATACACTGATATTTATAATTTTCTTTACCAAGCCTATATATAAGATGATTTTACATATAAATGATAAATGGAAATTATAATGTGAAACATTCTATTACGTTATTATTAAAAATGATTTATTCAAACATGTTTTTGATAGGTACTTATTATGATTCTTAAACAAAGATGAATCTTGTATTGTACTCTTATAAATTCATGATAGTGAATGTGGTGTGGGGGGGGGGGGGGGGGTCATTTCAATAGATAGGCCATGTCCCAAAAACTATTACACTAAGGTTATTATTGACACACCATGGAAAAATAATGCATTGAGCATGCAAAATTATGTTTACAATGCAAAAAATAAAATAATTTGAATCACACACCATCACATGAGATACAATCAATTATTTCACCATGGCCCTTTTCCTTATGGGGTTTTGTTTTGATTGGCAAAATCAATATGTTATCTAGTGGTGGATATAAATTCATCATTATAGTTATAGAATAATTTACAAAATGGGTGGAAGACATTCCCCTTGAGTTTATAATAGAGGATGACATATGTAGGTTTTTGATGACCAATATTATTTCCCATTTTGACATTCCTTCAACTATAATTTTTAATAATGGGTCATCCATTAAAAATAAAATGGTCAAATGATTTTACAATAAATATAAAATCAAGCATACATTTTCCACACCTACCCATAAGGTAATGGGTAAACAGAGGCAACCAATAAAATAATTATCAAAATACTTGGTAAAATTGTTGAATGATATAGTATTAATCAACACCAATAGATGGTATATGATCTATGGGCATACTAAAATAGTGTACACACACCTACTCAAGCCACACCTTACTCTTTAGTCTATGATACAGAGGACATATTATCAATTGAAATTGATATAATTTATTTTCTTGTTTCTCTAAAAGACATCATCAAAGATAATGAATACTGTGAAAAGTGATTACATCATTTAGAGCAGTTAAGTGATAAATGTATATATTCATATTAATCACTTATGTGTTTATCAAGACCATGCAAAACAAGCATATAAAAAAAGTTTCAACCACATGACTTTGATGTAGGTGACCTGATAATAAAATAAAATCAAAATAACATTTATTGACCATTTTTACCACAAGTTAAAATGGATCAACCCCCCTATAGTCAAAATATTAAATAGGGCCTAATTATAACATCATAGGGAGTCATATAGTTATATTTGATGTCATAGCACATGTTTTTTTAAACTTTGGTCATGATTTAGTTTAATCCTTGTGTCATTTGATATCTTGGGGTTCATTTTAGATTCATTTATGAAAGTGGTAGGTTTTCATAGTGTTTAAGTAGCCAAAGCATGGAACATGTTTATACAGGCCTCAAAAGTTCATTCAAGCTTTTAAAGATCAAGCAATAGTTTCTAAAACAAATCCAAAAGAACATGTAGACTTAAAGACTTGTTTGGTACTTTGGAAATTTTCCCATTTTATTTGGTGAAGTATATATTCCTTTGGGTATTTGAGTTAAGTTCTCATAATTCTTTCAGTGCAATTGTTTCTAGTTTTTTGGCTAAGTATTGGAGACTTGTTAGGAAAACTAGCCAAATCAAAAGTTTTGAAGACTCATTTCAATTGGGAAAAATGCCCACTACAAACTTCTCAAAGTATTATTTCTTGAGAGAAAATTATTCGAGCAATTTTCCTGAAGATGAATTCTTTTAGACATTTCATCCATAGAAAAAGAGCTAAGTCTGATTTCTTTCATATAAATTATCTGATATAAAAGGTTAAAGACATATTCTTTTAGAAATTTTTTTTGAAACATAAATCCCAATGACCCATATTATTTTATCAATGCAAAAATTCCAAATTGATCATTCTTACAAGGAAATCTTTTTGAAGATAAAGAGTGTAAGGAAATTACCCATAACAAAAGCTCTGATAGAGTTGAATTATTTTGAGAAAGTTGATCTAGCAGAGTATGACATTCACGTAGATGTCAAAATAAATCTTAGGTAGAAAACCTTTGGGTTTTAGAAATTGATGGTCATGCAGATGTCATTGATGATCTCAAAGATCTCAGTGATGGTCGTATAGACATCAAATTTAAGTCATGGTAAATAATGACTGGGAGTAAAATTTTGAAGGTTATACAGATGTCAAATACAATTACATAGACATAAAATGATGGGAGAAAAGATGTCAAATTTCAACCATGGTAAATAGTTATTTGATTTAAAATAATAGGTCCCATCAAATCAAGAGTTGTCATTCGAGCATACATCTAGATATAATAGTATGAGTAGAGTCAAAATGTCAATGAATTATGAGATTTAATCATGTTCAAGAAAGCATATCATGATATATGACTCACATTCAATTGTAAAAATAGATCTAATACATGAGCAAGAGTCAAAGGTCAAGGATCTTAGATCAAATTCAACACTGATAGATTTCATGATCTCAGGACCTTGGGTTAGTGATTGATGGCCAACATTGAAAGTTGAAGTAGAAAAACTCTAGGTGGGGTCAACTAGGAAAATTCAACTAGAATCCAGATGGATAAGATGGGTTATGTGTTTAAATGACGATAGAGCAAATTCTAAAATAAAATGAGCAACATGGAAATGAATGCCACATGGGCAAATATGTAGGATCAAAGGACTCTATAGTAAATCAAGATCTTTAAACTCATATGCCACTATGAAAGATCAGTCAAAGACTAAATATAAATAGTGACTGCCAAATGTAAATAACAAAATATAGGAAAGCAATGAGTGGATGTAGATGGTAAATACAAATGTCCAAAAGATAGTATTTAAGAAAACATATGTGACTATCATAACATATGTCTCAACTCTCCTAGCTCATTTTTAAGTGCCTGAGAGATGATCCAAGGTGAAAATAGTTTCACAAAGGCTAACTAAATAATCTCTACACCATTTTTGAGAGTTTATGATGATTTATATGGAAATTTATCTAAAGAGGCATTCATGATCTATTTCACACCTAGTTGCACCTACAACATAACTAGTTTTCATACCTAAACATGTGTTCCAATGACTCTTAAACTTCTTTATTTTCTCCTCTTTGAAGTTTTATAAGTAGCTACCATTTTAGAATTTGTAATCTAATTACACTCCATGTATGATGAATCCCTACTAGAATGATGTCATATTTTTATTTTTAACATTAATGAAAATATAATTTTGAGTTCTTGAATAATTGTCTAAGTGTGTAAGTGATGTATGGTGATGATTCTCTATCCTTTCTTCCCTTATCCTTTCATATTTATGCAATAGTTCCTATTATAATAGTTCATATGAAGTGTTTTCAAGTGTATGAATCTATATTATAAGTTTACAATGATCCTTAGTGTCTTCAACTATCCTATGGTTCACTTACCTTAGATATCTTTCATGTATCTCACCTTCATATAGGAATACTCATGTTAAAATCCATAAGACTTGGAAGTTAGTTTGTATGCCTTGTTTCTTAGCATAGGAAAGTATGATGGTCATATGGAAAACACATTGGTGTATCACCCCCTTAGATTAGGTTCATTTCATGAATCTTATAACTCTTTTCCCAATAAGTAACTAGTTAAGTAGGTGTGAGCATTTCAAGATACATTCAGGGAGCTAGCCCTTAAATCTAGAGGCTCACTTACACTATAGGTACAACCACATACCTAGAAGTGTTTCCATGTTACCCAAATCTAGAAGAGGCTTGAAAACCCTCTTCTAGGGTGCAATATTTGGTGACAATAGTTATGGCATGCCTAGTGGGACCCTATCTTCAAGATAACTTGTCAAGGTTAATGTTGGTCTTGAAAACATCAACTGCAAATTGGTGTGCTACTCAAAATTTGGTGACTCCATCAAGGTAAATTTGGCTTAAGGCCATTGTATTATTATAAAATTACTCCCATAATTCATGGTTCTCACTAGGTCATCATCTAGAGGAGTTTTCAATCCCATTGACCCACTCTTTCAACCTAAACTTCCCCTTGGAGTTCAATATAATCCTCCCAATTTGCATTTTGAAGATCAAGAGTATTTTTCTAGTGAGGGAAGTCAAGAGAGAGAAAAATCTAAAGAAATTGAGGATATTGTAGAATAAATGGCTAGACCTCATGATTTTATTTTCTTAAATACAAATAATCCAATTCACCTTCAAGCATATGATGTCACTCCTCCTAATGCCACAAAATGTGTGCCTATATTCAATGGTGAAAGTCATGTTACACCGAGTGAACATATTAGAGATGTCTCTAACTTTTTTAGCTTCCACAATATTACTCAAGAGAATATTTACATTAGATTCCTTGCCATGTCCCTTATATGGAAGGATTTTGATTGGTATATGACTCTATAAGGTGGATGCATCACAACATGAGATGAATTTAGAGTGTTTTTGACCTCAATATTTAGAAATGAGAGTGACCATGCATCTCTCATACACCAGATTAATGTGATCAATAGAGGATCTAAAGAAACAATGTATGATTTTAATGAGAGGTTTTAAAAGACTTGGAATAGACTACCTTCTCCTATTAGGCTACCTCCCATCTTTTTGTTTCTAACCTATTTGAGAGCTATTAACACTAAAATTGCTATCATGATTTAATCTATGGGTGGCTCCACCCTCCTTGAAGCGTATGAGCTTGCTATCAAATCTAAAAATAATCTCATCCAAACTAGATGATTATCACCTAAAGTGTTTATGCCTCCATTGTCTCATACTTATACTAATAATCTATATGTAGCCCAAGTTCCTAATGCCAATACCAAAACTAAGGTTTCTCTTAGGTAGGCAAAAAATAATGTTGATTGGAAATAAAAGTTCCTAGCCTTAGAGGATCAAAAGAGGAAAGCTAATATGAAACAAGGTTCCTACCATAATCCTTAACCCTATTATAAATAGTATGGTAAAAAATATGGAAGATGAAGAGGCCAATGGTATCCTAATCCCAATAGGCCTGTTAATGCATACAATCCTAACTCTACCACTAATGCAAGAGATATGGTACCCATTCATAGTAATTTTGTGCAAGTTGAAAATTGGTAGCAAGGCCAATTTATGGATGCTAAAAAAGGTGGATATCAAGCTCTTGTTTCTCAAGGAGAAGTTACTCCTCTCTTATCTATTGAGGATGAGGTTATGATGCAAACAAGTGAAGGTGGAAATCTTTAGGAAGAGATATTCACCAACTTCCTAATTGAGGACACTTTTATGCTTAATCAAGGAAACTCGATTGAAACAAACACTAAATACAAAATAAAGGCTTTAGGTAGTGATATTAAGGTGCCTACATGCTCATTCAATCCTCATATGAAGCAACAAGGTATGGTTTCAGGTGTGACAACTTCAATTAGCTCTACACATCTTCCAAATTAGAACTTTCGAAGAAGTATTCAAGGCAATCCAGCTAGTTAAACTCTAATCACTTCCTTACCTCAAATAATACAATATAAAGTAGGTATGGATTATTTAAACAGTATAGATTCATTGAAGAGTAATAAAACATCCATTTTCCTTTAGGATGTTCTGCATATGCCTGGTCAAAAAGAGCTCCTATAAAAATAGCTATTTGTTATCCCTACTAGTGTTCCTCCTTAAAATCAAAGTAAAATTCATGTTATCCTTGAAATTTTATCTAATACAATTTTTTAACCATCCACAAGAGCTAAGAAACCTCCTCCATTCTATCTCATGCTCATAGTGGGTGACAAATTGGTCCATAACTGCATAGTTGATAGTGAATCTTCAACTTCGATCATGCCCAAGGTGGTAGCTAATAAATTGGGTCTAAAGTATGAGCCTAATATTAAATGAGTTATCCAACTAGATGGTATACCTAACAAGATGATAGGACTAATCAAAAACTTGAAGGTTTTCTTGCATGATTGTCTTAATTTTCCTATCTTTCAAGACATAGTTGTTGTCGACCTCCAAACTCACTTTACAATTTACCTTTCAAAGGAAATTCACTACTAATATTGGTGGATATCTCTTATCTAATTCATATTTATTGGTCTTTAGGACAAGATATGATACCAAGGTGATAATTAGGACACAACCTCTTGCAAGGTTTCATATAGAACCTTACATTGAAAAAGCAAGCATTCATTGATATGTGTAGAGAGTTTCATGACATATTTTCTTGGGAGTATAAGGACATGAAATAATTTGATACTAGCCTAGTAAACCTTACTACTGAGCTGGAACCTTGAGTTAAAATGATTAGATAGAAACAAAGACCCATTAAACCTAAGGTTGAGCAATTCATGAGGTTATAGCTCACTAAACTCCTTGAATATGAACTAATATTTCCTATCAAGCATTCAACATGGGTAGATAATCTTGTTCTTATTAGAAATAATAATAGAGAGATAAGAATTTGTATGTAATTTAGGGATCTTAATAGGGTGTCACTCAAAGATCACTATCCTTTACCCTTAATGGAACATATTTTATAAATTGTTTTAGGTTCTCAATGTTTCTCTCTTCTATATGGATACTTAGGTTATAATCAAATTCAAGTCAATGAAGATGAACATTTTAAGACAAAATTTTCCACAAATGGGGGACTTTTACATATAAGAAGATGTCATTTGGTTTGTCAAATGTTGGTACTACCTTTCAAAGAGGAATGCACATGGCCTTCAAAGGTTTGATTAATGAGATGTTGGTTGTTTATCTAGATGAAATAATAGTGTTTTCTAAAGATGATAATGAACATATGCAAAACATGAGATGAGTGTTTGAAAGATGCAAGTAATATGGAGTATCTCTTAATCTAAAAAAATACATATTTATTGTCCATGAATATAAGATATTGGGACACATTATTTCTAAAGATAGTTTAGCTATTGATCCTAAAAGGATGTAAGAAATAGAGTCATTGATGTCAAAGGTCTAGCATTGATGATAAAGGACCCATTGAATTTAATAGTGTTTTTAATATTCATATCTTAGATAATGTGTGTTAATATTTATTTCATATTAATGAATATATTTTTTGTTGCATATAAGTCAAAAGAGGGCCCATGGAGAAGTCAAAGAGTCATAGGATAAAGACAAAAGAGGAATGGGATGCATTTTCTCATGAAGAGTCATCTTGAGGAATTCCAAGAGTCACCATGTGAAGACAAAAGAGGGTATGGTGCATTTTTCCATGAAGGGACACTTTGAGGAATAAGAAAAGTCACCAAGATAAAGACAAAAGATGCATTTGCTTATGAAGGGTCACCATGTGACTTTTCAAATGAAAGGATATGAAGGGTCATGCAAGTTTGGTGCCATTTTACATGAGGATCGAAAGAGGATGTCATTTGGTTTGTCAAATGTTGGTGCTACCTTTCAAAGAGGAATGAACATGGCCTTCAAAGGTTTGATTAATTAGATGTTGGTTGTTTATCTAGATGATATAATAGTGTTTTCTAAAGATGATAATGAACATATGCAAAACTTGAGACAAGTGTTTGAAAGATGCAAGTAATATGGAGTATCTCTTAATCTAAAAAAATGCATATTTATTGTCCATGAATATAAGATATTGGAACACATTATTTCTAAAGATAGTTTAGCTATTGATCCTAAAACGATGTTAGAAATAGTGTCATTGATGTCAAAGGTCTAACATTGGTGATAAAGGCCCCATTGAGTTTAATAGTGTTTTTAATATTCATATCTTAGCTAATGTGTGTTAATATTTATTTCATATTAATTGTTGTCCCCTAAAAATATCACTCATTTTTGGAACAACATTTGAACTATTTTGGTATTACAGACCAAAATTGTCTCTTCCCTTTTTAAAATTTGTCCTAGGCATTCAAATTCCTCATTTTTCAAGCTTTTCAAAAATCTACAGAATCTACAGGCTTAAATCTATGGACTTTGCAGACCAAGTTCAATGCGCTGTATAGGTTGATTTCTCCAGACTTGATTTCTACGGACTCTGCAAGCAGTTTCATTTCTACAAGTTCAACATGCTTCATGACTTCTACAGATGGTTTCAATCAAAAGAATTAGTTTCCAACACTTGGTCATTTTCAAGATTGGTTTAGTGCCTTGGTTCAATCAAAAATGTCTATCAACAAGCATTCAAGCAAAAGAGGCTTAAACCATTGAATCGTTGAACCACTTTGGTTCAAAGGTTCAACAAGTTCAAGGTTTAATCAGTTCAATGCTTTCAGTTTACTCAGTTCATCCGCTTGGTTCAATGGTTAGTTCATCGTTCTGGTTCATTCAATTGAACAATCGACTTGAACCATCAATTTGAACCATGTTGGTTCAAAGCTTGGTTCAATTGATTGGTTCAATGAAGAGGTTCAACATTTTAGTTTAATGGAGTGTTTCATCGGCTTGGTTCATTCAATTGAACCATCGGCTTGAACCATTTTGGTTCAAAGCTTGGTTCAACCGATTGGTTCAATGAAGAGGTTCAACAATTGGTTCAAACAAAGGGTTCATCAGCTTGAACCATTTTAGTTCAAAGCCTTGGTTCAATGGAATGGTTCAACAGTTGGTTCATCACCAAAGTTCAAAGGGCCTCTTGAAGGACAAGTGCCCTTGTAGAGGGCACTTGGTCAATGAAAATACCCTTTAGAAGGGTCATTTTCAAAAAGACTAAGGCAAGTCTAAGGCACAATTCTCTTAGACAAAAGTCTGAAAGAATTTTGAGAAGTCACAGAAGTAAGAAACCCAAAGGAATTTACGTATTGGCAAATATAATAATTTCCACAAGCTTTTTATCTGCGGGAAATTTCTGTGAATAATTTTTCTATGGGAATTGTCTACGAGAATTATCCATGGGAATTTGCCTAGGGAAAAGCCCAGGGAAAGTACCCACAGGAATTATCTATGTGAATTTGTGAAGGGCCACTGAAGGACCCCGAAGGGTAGGTTCCCTTGCGGGGGACTCTCGATTGCCAACTTACAGGGCACTTCCTGAAGCTGAAAGGTCACCTTCCCTTCGGGAAGGATGTAAAACAAGAAGCCTAAAGGCCATTCAGGGATAATTTCTTAAGGCCCAAAAGGGCAAGTCTAATCTAGAAAAGTGCCAAACAAATAGCCGAAAGAGGACCAAGGGGTGACGCACCCAAAGATGTCAAATTCAACACAGCAAACTAACTGTTGAAAACATAGTGATGAGTGCATGAATGTCAAATTCAAGACAACAAAATAACTATTGATCCTTTGAACCTATAGACCAAAATGCATTCATAGACTTCAAGACCAAGACCAGAAAAAAGTGAGGAAAGAATAGAATAGCAAACTGAATCCAGGACCCAATTTAATTAACCAAAAAAAGAGGAATGATGAAGGTAAGATCAGATCGCCAGGTGGATATTGAAAGTTTCAAACTTTCAATAAGCGTGACTTGTTTCCCTGCATTGATAAAATCAAATGGGTAAAATGCCCCTAAGTTCCAACCTATCTTCTTAATAGATTCCAATGTAACATGATGTGTTACTATTCCTGAGTCCTTCTTGAAGTGGCTATATAAGGGACTCTCTTCTATTGTAAATTATCCTTTTTTTGGACAATCAAAAATGAAACTCTGCCCAAATTGAAAGGCACTTTTGAGACTTTGAGCTCAGTTTGTTGATCATATTTTATTATTTGAATAAGAAAGCAAGTGACTTTTCATACTTTGTGCTGTGATATCTTTGTTGTTGAGGAAACTATTCGTATGTCTTTTTCCTTAATTTATTTTTTGTTCCTTTAATTTAACAAGTAGGATTAGTGAAATTAGTCAGAAAGGTGTCCTGAAGAGTCAACTATGGAGAGACTTTGTGCCCCCATAATTGCCTTTCAATGTGTTTTCTTTTCATTTCTATGTAAAGGACTTTGGGAAGACTTTATGCCCTCATTGTCCTTTATATCTTACTCTTGAGTGATTCAGGTGGAGACTTTGTGTTGCATCTCAATTTGCTGGTTATTACATCTTTTGCTACATTTTGTTGTTACTACCTGGAGTATTCTTGTGGCTTGTTGAATAGTGCTTTTGAAAGAAGAGTGATTTTTATCATTTTTCTTGAGTTTCTCCTATGATCTGTATACATCATCACTGAAGAAAGAGACATGGATGGTTTGTCCTACCCTTGAGTATTATTTTCTATATATATATATATATATATATATATATATATATATAGGGAACCTCCCCTTGATGAGAGGAGAGATCAGTCCCCTTTTGATGTGGTAAATCTACACATTTAGATGACTAATCTTCCTATTTTGGCTGCTCAGACCTATTTTTTTATCAGTACATTGATTGACAAAATATTCAACCAATAGTTTTTAGTGACTCTGCTGGAGATACATACCCATTATCCATTTATAATCTATCCATTCACCTCCACACCAACCAAGAATGCATAGTTTAAAGCCTCAAGCTTTAACTAAAGCAAGGTTAATTCTTTTCCATTTTTGTTTCACAATCTAGCAGATTCAAGGTATACATGAAGCCAAAGGGCTAAAGGTATCATTGACCCTATATTCAAGTTGGTACAACAAAGTGATTTTGATCTATTTCCTTCACCATCTCATCTCCAATGAACCAAGAGTTTTCCTCCTACTAAAGTCAGATCTCCATTGCCAGATGAAGTATCTGCTTCTACTGTTGATAAAGCTTTGCCAATAATTACCCCTCTGAGATTTTTTATCCCTCCTTTTCATAATCCTAAAATGGTAGTTCAAGGCCCCTAGGGTAATGCTTTTGGTCCTCTCAATCTTACTCCACCTCTACATGAGCTTCCACGCAGTTTTAGGAAGAATTTCCCCAAATTCTATGGTGATGGGAAAGTTCATCCTAATGAACACCTTATAGCTCTCAGCATAGCTTGTGGAGTAGTTGGAGTATAATTTGAAGACGTATTAGTTAGGCTTTTTGTAGAAACACTACAAGGTGCTATTGTAGATTGGTTTTATCATCTACAGGCTCAGTCAGTGACTGATTGGAACACTCTCAAAGCTAGGTTTGAAGCCAAATTCAAACCTATAGAAGATGTACATACACTTCTGGCTCAACTTACATAGATGAAGAAAGAGCCTATAAGAGACTTCATAGCCAAATTTGACAAACTGAGAAACATAATCCCTGTAATTGCTAGACCTACAGCTAAGAATCTCAAATGATTTTTTATTAATTCTCAGCTACCTAAAGTAAGTTTTCTCTTGAGATGTGTTGGTCAAATAAAACTTGCTGCAGCTCAACTTTTGGCCACTAAGGTAGAAGATGATCTCATCTTAGTAGGGAAGATAATAAGAGATCCAAATAGAAATAGAGCTTCATCATCTTTTGAATATGCATCTACAGTCACCATAGATCCAATGGTGCAGAAACTAGAAATGAGTTGATTGCTCTCAAAAAGCAAATGGCTCAAGGAATGTCTTCTACTCTTTCATTCAAAAGGACATTCCCAAATTAGTCATATTAGGGCAATGTTGCCAGAAACTAAGGGCAATAGAATTGCCTTCATCCCCCACAAGGGAAACTTGCCTTGGAAGCTCCTTCAACCAATTCAACAATGGGATATCTTGAAGCAGAATCAGAATTCTCTTTATAGCTTGAATTGAATCAATAAAATGACACTAATCTCCTTGAAGAGAATCAATAAGAATCAGTTGGTGACTCCCATATTGGTTTCCTGAACTACCAGTATGAACCCAGAAGCAAGGGAGAAGCTTTTGATGGATCATATGTAGTGTTTACTAGGTCCAAAAACCAATCAATCTAACAAGCTAATGAAGAGAAGATAGAAGAGCAACTGTAGCCAGTAGTCATGATTGTTAAGTGTGGAACCATTTTACCTTTTTAGTCAAAGGACCTGGTAATCACCCAAAAGGCAAATACGTCAATCTTGCCTTCCCCTTCTAATTCAAATTCACAAACCAGCCCACCTCCCATCCCTCCTAAAAATCAGAAAGTTGAAGTACCTTTCTCTATACCTAGTTCAATTCAACCATTTGACATAATCGATCATGTCAAAAAGACAAAAATACAAATGTCTGAGTTTGAATATTTGTAGTCCAATCTTGATCAATTGAATAAGCTGGTCCAATATGTCAAAAACCAAAATGTCCCTACAGGACAAAAGGCTAAAAAGGTAACTCCTGATTCTTTAAAGAACATGCCTATTCTAAATAATATAGTGATTACTCCTCTAGCTGCTCTTGGAAAAATAGAACCTTTTTATGTTTCCCTGTTAATTAATGACCATAAGCTGAGTAACTATATTATAGACACAGGCACATCTGATAATGTCATTCTAGCTAAAGTAGCTGAGTCTCTTGGTCTCACACTAACCAAGACATTTAGAAGATGTTTCTCCATGGAGAACAAGCAAGTACCATTGCTGGGGCAAATCAAAGATGCCTAATTTACATTTGTAGCCTTTCGAGACAAGAAAATCAAGATGACTGTCTTGGTGGCTGACGTCCCAACATCCTATGGCATTTTGCTTGGATGAAATTTCTACAAAGACGTGGGAGGAGAACTAAGCATGGATATATTTGAGGTGAGGATCCCTGTATAAGGCATAATGAAGAGGTTGCTCCCTGAAAAGGAAGCAAAGTATGTGGTCACCCAAGACATCAGCCCCTGAAGCTCAAATTCTTTTTGAATTTGTAGGTAGGGGTAACTATTTTCTGTCTACAAATAAAATACATGAAACACCTAAGAGTATCAACTCAAAAATTAGTTCAACAAGAATAGCAGAAAAACTAGTAGGCTACAATATAGACCAAGAAGGATCCCCCATCTCTGATGAAGGAAAATCTAAAGAAAAATCAGTATCAGATGAGATATAGACTTTGGAATTTGATGGTAGCTGTTCCTCTACCGGTTTAGGAGCTAGAATTATTTTGATATCTCGTCAAGTAGATATGTTTCCTTCATCTTACAAATTATAGTTTAGCAACACTAACAATACAACTGAATATGAATCTCTATTGCTTGTCATGAAGGCTACTCAAGAAAAAGGCATCAAGTTTCTTCATGCTAAAAGGGATGCTGAATTAGTAGTTTGTCAAGTGAGAAACTTATACAAAACTAAAAATGAAAGATTATTCCACTACCATAACTTGGTTTGGGACCAAATTGAAAGCTTTGATGCTTTCAACATTTCTACCATACCTAGAGAGTCTAATGATAGAGGGGATGCACTTGCTATTTCAAGAACTCTCTTAGTTCCTCATTCAGATTTCAAAGAAGACAAGTATACCATTGAATTGGTCTATAGACCAAGTGTTCTTGAAAATGCTGATCATTGGCAAGTATTTAATGATGATCATCAAATCATTGCCTTCCTAGAATGAAAAGATAATTTTGAACAATTATGTTTTGAAGGCAGTGAATCTCAGAAGAATGAATCTGTGTCTGAATCTAGCTCATATATAAATGAAGAATTCTTACAGCTGAAAGGAAATAAAATTCCCAAAGGCCTAGTTTCTCTTGAAAAGCTATTTGACAAGCATGATAGATTCATCAAACAACAACAAATAGACTCGACTTTCTCTTAGGAATTTGATCAAGTGAATCTGACTACTGAAGAAAATCCCAAGATGGTCAATATTGGTAAGTGTTGCACTCCTAAAGAAAGATTCAATTTCACCTCTTTACTCTGTCAATACATGGATGTCTTAGCATATTCTTATGAAGACCTAAAGTCTCTTAGACCTGATGAAATCTACCATAACATTCCTCTCAAGGCTGACTCCATACCCTACAAGCAAAAATCTAGACAATATAATCCAAAAATATCATGTACTATTCTGTCTGAGATAAAAAAGATGTTAAATGCTAGAATCATCTTCCCAATCCATCATTCCACATGGATTGAAAACATAGTGCCTGTAAGGAAGAAGAATGGCAAAATTTTCATTTGTGTAGATTTCAAAAATTTGAATCAAGCATCTTTGAAAGATAATTATACTTTACCAATCATGGATCAAGTGCTTCAAATAGTGACAGGTGCAGAGATGTTATCAATGCTAGATGGCTTCTCAGGTTATAATCAAGTTGAAGTTGGTGAATCAGACCAACACAAGACTGCATTCACCACACCTTGGGGTACATTTGCATATAGAAGAATGCCTTTTGGTTTAATAAATGATGGTGCTACCTTTCAGAGAGCTATGGATCTGGCTTTAAAAAATGAGATTGGTAAATTCATAGTGGTATACCTTGATGACTTGACTATCTTTTCAAAGTGTTGATTTGATCATGTACGCCATTTGCAACAAGTGCTGGAGTGGTACCACCAAAATGGTATTTATTTAAATCCTAAAAAGTCTATTTTTGGAGTAACAGAGGGGAAACTCCTTGGACACATTGTGTCTAAAGAAGGCATAAAGATTAACTCAGACATAGTCAAGTCTATTCAAGAACTTAATTTTCCTAAAAGTAAGAATGTTGTTCATTCTTTCTTCAAAAAGGTGTATTTTTTATGGAGATTTATCCATAAATTTACTAAAAAAACTAGACACATTGTGAACATGATGAAAAGGAAGACCATCTTTAGCTGGACTAAAGAAGGCAAATCAACATTTCAAGATATCAAGACTGCCATTGCTCATGCCCCTACATTGGTTTGTCCAAATTACAACAAAGATTTCATCATATATAGATATGCATTTAAACACACTCTTTCAACAATTCTTGTTCAACAGGATAAAGAAGGTATGGAATCTCTTATCTCTTTCATGAGTTGCCCTATCAAAACCCATGAGATGAAGTATTCAAATATAGAGAAGCATGCGTATGCCTTGGTGAAGGTAGTCAAACATTTCCACTTCTATATTCTAAATTCACATACTACTGCCCTAGTGCTTGACACTACAATCAAGTCTATATGAACTCAGCAAGAGTTTAGCATGAAAAGAGGTAATTAGATTACAAAAATCCAAGAGTTTGATATAGACATCAAGTTGACAAAGCTGGTCAAGGGTAAAGGCCTATGCCAATTAATTGCTGACAATAAGCCAGAAGACACACAACATGAAGAAACTAAAGTTGAAGAGACACCAACAGTCATTTTTGTCTCCACTACCAATGAGTGGTATTTAGGTATCGCTCATTTCCTTACTTATGCTGAATGTCCTGCTCATTTGTCTTACAAAGAAAGGAGGACTATCAAGTTGAAAGCTACCAATTTTGTCCTTTGGGACAATGGCCTATAAAAGAGAAGCATAGATGGAGTATTCCTTCACTGTGTAGATAAAGAACAACAAAGCCAACTTTTGAAATCTTTACACAACCTGGCCTATGGAGGATATTTTTCTACTCCCATGACTACTCACAAGATTCTGTGAGCCAGGTATTACTGGCCAACTCTTTTCCAAGATGCACATAAATGGGTAAGAAAATGTGAACTCTGTCAGCAATTTGTTGGAAGACCCAAGTTAGCTACTATGCCTCTCAAGCTAGTGATCATAGAAGAACCTTTCCACCAATGGGGACTTGATTTTATTGGGACTATAAACCCATCTTCAAGTGTTGGACATGATTATGTCCTTACAACAACTGACTATTTCACCAACTGGGTAGAAGCAATCCCAACTAAGCATGCTACTTTAGAAGTTGTATACAACTTCCTCAAAGAGAATATCATTTCCAAGTTTGGAGTTCCCATCAAAAAATTTATTGATAATGTAGCTTATTTCACCTCTCAAGAGATTACACAATTCTATTTCCATTATGGAATTACACTCTCTCACTCTTCTAATTATTTTCCACAAGGGAATGGACAAGCTAAATCTAGCAATAAGAATTTGGTAACTATTATCAAGAAGCTAGTAGATAGCAATCAAAGAACATGGCATAAAGCATTGGTTGATGCTCTGTGGGTAGACAGAATCACACCAAAGAGGGAAATTGGTATGTCTCCTTTTCAACTTCTTTATGGTATCAATGCTAAGATACCAATCACCTTAGAATTGCCAGCCTTGAAATTGGCAAAGGCAATTGAAGATTAGACATATGAAAGTTCTCTTGACAAAAGAATCATGTGCCTGGCTAAGCTAGAGGAACAAAGAACCATGGTGGTAGATATAATTGCTGCACATCAAAGTTTGGTAAAGAAAATCTTTGATCAAAAGGCCAGAAATCATGATTTCTAGATTGGGGATCAAGTCCTGTTATGGGACAAAAGGAGAGAACCAAAGGGGATGCATGAAAAGTTTGTCTCCCTTTGGAGAGGCCCATTTATAATTCATCATCACATTGGTGAAAATAGCTTTATATTGAAATATCAAGATGGCACACTCTTTTCTCTACCCCACAATGGGCAGCAACTGAAACATTTCAACTCTTGAAGTGTCAGATCATTCCATATGTATATATGTACATTTGTATAGTTTTTAATTTTGTTTGTTTTGTTTGTTTCCATTTTTTATGCCTTTCATTTCTAGGTAGCATGACTCCATAACCCAATGGTACACATGAAGACACTAGAGATTTTGGATTCTACTCCTTTCAATTCTTTTTGCAATTGACAAAATTTCCCCAACTAGAGCCAACTATTGTCCCCCAAAAATATCAATCATTTTTTGGACAAAATTTGAACTATTTTGGTCTTACAGACCAAAATTGCCTCTTCCCTTTTTAAAATTTGTCCTGGGCATTCAAATTCCTCATTTTTTAAGCTTTTCAAAAATCTACGGACTTTGTAGGCTTAAATCTACGGACTTTGTAGACCAAGCTCAATGGGATTTACAGGTTGATTTCTATAGACTTGATTTCTATGGACTCTGCAAGTAGTTTCATTTCTACAAGTTCAACAGGCTTCACGGATTCTACAGACGGGTTTAATCAAAAGAATTGATTTCTAACACTTGGTCATTTTCAGGATTGGTTGAGTGCCTTGGTTCAATAAAAAATGTCTATCGGTAAGCATTCAAGCAAAAGAGGCTTGAACCATTAAATTGTTGAACCACTTTGGTTCAAAGGTTCAACAAGTTCAAGTTTCAATTGGTTCAATGCTTTTAGTTTACTCAATTCATCTACTTGGTTCAATAGTTAGTTCATTGCTTTGGTTTATTTAATTGAACCATCGGCTTGAATCATTTTAGTTCAAATCTTGGTTCAACCGATTGGTTCAATGAAGAGGTTCAACATCTTGGTTTAATGGAGCATTTCATTGGCTTGGTTCATTCAATTGAACCATCATCTTGAACCATTTTGGTTCAAAGCTTGGTTTAACTGATTGGTTCAATGAAGAGGTTCAATGGTTGGTTCAAACAAAGGGTTCATCGGCTTAAACCATTTTGGTTCAAATCTTAGGTTCAAAAATTGGTTCAAATCCTTTGTTCAATGGAACGGTTCAATAGTTGGTTCATCGCCAAAGTTTAAAGGGCCTCTCGATGGACAAGTGCCCTTGTAGAGGGCACTTGGTCAAAGAATACCCTTCGAAAGGGTCATTTTCAAAAAGACTAAGGCAAGTCTAAGGCACAATTCTTTCAGACAAAAAATTTCGAAAGAATTTTGAGAAGTCACGGAAGCAAGAAACCTGAGGGAATTTACGTATTGGCAAAAGGAATAATTTCCATGGACATTTTGTCCACGGGAAATTTTTGTGGACAATTTGTCTGTAAGAATTGTCTGTGAGAATTATCCATGAGAATTTACCTAGGGAAAAGCCCAAGGAAAGTACCCACAAGAATTATCTGTGGGAATTTGTGAAGGGCCACCGAAGGACCCTGAAGGGTAGGCGCCCTTGTGGGGGACTCTCAGCTACCAACTTAAAGGGCACTTCCTGAAGCTGAAAGGTTACCTTCCCTTCGAGAAGGATGTAAAACAAGAAGCCCAAAGGCCATTCAAGGATCATTTCTTAAGGCCTGAAAGGGCAAGTCTAATCTAGAAAAGCACCAAATAGAGAGTCAAAAGAGGACCAAGGGGTGACATGCCCAAAGATGTCAAATTCAACATAGTGAACTAATCATTGAAAACATAGTGACGGGTGCACAAACATCAAATTCAAGATAAAAAAATAACTGTTGATCCTTTGAACCTATAGACCAAAATGCATTCACAAACTTCAAGGCCAAGACCAACAGAAAGTGAGGAAAGAACAAAATAGTAAACTAAATTTAGGACTCAATTCAATTAACTAGAAAAGGAGGAATGATCAAGGTAAGATCAGATCGCTAGGTGGACATTGAACATTGCAAACTTTCAATAAGCATGACTTGTTTCCCTGCATTGATAAAATCAAATGGGTAAAATGCCCCTAAGTTCTAGCTTGTCTTCTTAACAGATTCCAACACAACATGATGTGTTACTATTCCTGAGTCCTTGAAGTGGCTATATAAGGGACTCTCTTTTATTATAAATTATCATTTTTTTGGAAATTAGAAATGAAACTCTACCCAAATTGAAAGGCACTTATGAGACTTTGAGCTCAGTTTGTTGATCATATTTTGTTACTAGAATAAGAAAGCAAGTGACTTTTTAGACTTTGTGTTGTGATATCTTTGTTGTTGAGGAAATTGTTCTTATGTCTTTTTCCTTGATTTATTTTTTGTTCCTTTAATTCAACAAGTAGGATTAGTGAAATCAGTGAGAAAGGTGTCCTAAAGAGTCAACTGTGGAGAGACTTTGTGCCCCCATAATTTCCTTTTAGTGTGTTTTCTTTTCATTTATGTGTAAAGGACTTTGGGAAGACTTTGTGCCCTCATTGTCCTTCGTATCTTACTCTTGAGTGATTCAGGTGGAGACTTTGTGCTGCATCTTGATTTGATGGTTATTACATCTTTTGCTACATTTTTCTGTTACTACCTGGAGTATTCTTGTGGCTTGTTGAATAGTACTTATGAAAGACGAGGAGTGATTTCTATCATTTTCCTTGAGTTTCTCCTGTGATTTGTATATATCATCTCTGAATAAAGAGAGATGGATGGTTTGTCCTACCCTTGAGTATTATTTTTTGTTTATATATATATAGCCTATAGGGAACCTCCCCTTGATGAGAGGAGAGATGAGTCCCCTTTTGATGTGGTAAATCTACACATTTGGATGACTAATCTTCCTAGTTTGGTTGATCAAACCTATTTTGTTTATTAGTACGTTGATCAACAAAATATTCAACCAACATTAATGAATATATTTTTTGTTGCATATAAGTCAAAAGAGGGCCCATGGAGAAGTTAAAGAGTCATAGGATAAAGGCAAAAGAGGAATGGGATGCATTTTCTCATGAAGAGTCATCTTGAGGAATTCCAAGAGTCACCATGTGAAGACAAAAGAGGGTATGATGCATTTTTCCATGAAGTGACACTTTGAGGAATATGAAAAGCCACCAAGATAAAGACAAAAGATTCTTTTGCTTATGAAGGGTCACCATGTGACTTTTCAAATGAAAGGATATGAATGGTCATGCAAGTTTGGTGCCATTTTACATGAGGATTGAAAGAGGATGTCATTTGGTTTTTCAAATGTTGGTGCTACCTTTCAAAGAGGAATAGACCTTCAAAGGATTGATTAATGAGATGTTGGTTGTTTTTCTAGATGATATAATAGTGTTTTCTAAAGATGATAATGAACATATGAAAAACTTGAGACAAGTGTTTGAAAGATGCAAGTAATATGGAGTATCTCTTAATCTAAAAAAATGCATATTTATTGTCCATGAATATAAGATATTGGGACACATTATTTCTAAAGATAGTTTAGCTATTGATCCTAAAAGGATGTTAGAAATAGTGTCATTGATGTCAAAGGTCTAGCATTGGTGATAAAGGCCCCATTGAATTTAATAGTGTTTTTAATATTCATATCTTAGCTAATGTGTGTTGATAGTTATTTCATATTAATGAATATATTTTTTGTTGCATATAAGTCAAAACAGGGCCCATGGAGAAGTCAAAGAGTCACATGATAAAGACAAAAGAGGAATGGGATGTGTTTTCTCATGAAGATTCACTTGAGGAATTCTAAGAGTCACCATCTGAAGACAAAAGAGGGTATGGTGAATTTTTACATGAAGGGACACTTTAAGAAATAGAAAAAGTCACCAAGATAAAGACAAAAGAAGAAAGGATGTATTTGCCTATAAAGGGTTACCATGTGACTTTTCAAATGAAAGGATGTGAAGGGTCATGCAAGTTTGGTGCCATTTTCCATAAGGATTGAAAGGTCACAAAGGGTTAATGCCAAAGGTCATTTGAAAATCTATAAATAAAGGCTTGAGAATCCATTTGTAATATGCAAGAGAGTGCATGGTTTTGAGAAGCCAAATAAGAGAAACCTTCAAAGAGAGACACTACTTTCAAAATATCAAAGAAAGAGAAGGCTAAAATTTAAGAATCAAGTGACAGTTTTAACAATGATGAAGATGACAATAGAGCTCTATTCATTTGCAAGCCAAAAAAGGCATAATTAAATATCAAGTAAAATTACCTTTTAAATTTTTTAATTTTGGAAATATTGGACATTTTGTAGCTAAGTGCCCAGATAAGGGTAATGGTGACAATGAAGAAGGAAAGTCTACATACAAGAAGAATTTAAAAGGAAAATTCAAGAAGGGATTCGAGAAGAAGAGTTTATATTCTAAATATCCTAGCCCAACCAAAGTGAATCTAGAAGGAGAACTTATCTTTTGAGAAGAAGAATTGAAGATGAAGCTCCAGATCGAGAAAAATGAAAAGGAGTCAAAGGAAAAAATTGAAGATCTACAAACACACTTTGAAGAGGCCAAGAAGAATGAAAAAGATCTAATAGCATAATTGTAAACAGTAAGTGAATAATGTGAAAGGTATGTTATTGAAATTAATTCTTTAAAAGTAGATCTTGAGAAAACAAATAAAGCAATCAATGATAGAGTAGCCAATGATTCAAAATTTGAGAATGACACTAATATGTTGAATCAAATATTAGAAAGTCAAAGATCAATGTTAGATAAGATAGGTATCATATTTGAAAAAGAGAAAGGGGAGGCCACTAATTTCATAGACAAGGTTAATATAGAAAAAGGAAAGAGCTATGATGAAGCTCTTACAAAAGAGGAAATAAAAAGGGAAGAAGTTAAGAATACAAAGGACATCTCAAACAAAAAAGCTTAGAAGGAATAGAGATACAAAAATCAATCAAGTTAGAGATACATAAATAGGTCCTATTTTTATGGTTACTATTTTTATTGTAATAGATATGGTCATAAGAAAATAGAATGTCAAAAAAGGGCTAACAATTTTAGAAATAAGGAGAAGGAAACTCATATAGAGTCAACCAGAAGCCACAACTCTTTTTCTCCTCTAACAAGCTTTAATGAAGAGGCCATAATATGTTACAAGTAAAAAAACTTTAGACATATATCCTGGTACTATTGAATCATGTTTGATTCAGTCAAAAAGGACCAGAGTTTCAAAGCTCCTTTCATTAAGAAGAAAGTTTAGACAGGGTCATGGTAGAAGAAACAACCTAAAAAGTCTATGTTGGTATAGATAGCTTTGCATGCAAAAAATAAAGAAAATCCATGGTTCATTTATAGTGGATGTTTAAGGTACATGATATGAGACAAGATAAAGTTCATAACCTTGAAGAAGATCAATGGTGCGATAGTGAAATTCAGAGATAATACTACTACCAAAATTGCTAAAAAATGTACACTAAGTTTAGATAATTATAGAACTAAAACTAAAAATGTTTTATATGTAGAAGGTCTTAAACATAATATTTTGAGTGTAAGTCAAATGTGCAATTAAGGACACACACTAATGTTTTATGTAAAAGGTTGTGAAATTAAGAGAAAATATTCAAATTTGTTAGTTGTAGATACTCAAAGAATAAGAAATAATTTTTATATGCTATCAGACATCAAAGGTCAAAGATGTTTGAGTTAGATTGAAAAAATTTGGATATGGCACAGGAGAATGGGACACATAAATTTTGATAATATTGTCAACATAAGTAAGAAGAAATAAATCAAAAATCTTCTAAAGATTACAAAGTCATCAAACATGCTTTGTGAAACTTGTCATCATGGAAAGCAGGCCAGAAGGTGGTTCAAAACAAAAGAATAATCGACCACTCAAATGTTAGTGCTTGTTCACATTGATTTATGTGGACCTATGAGAACTCAAAGTACTCAAGGTGATAAATATTTCATGTTACTTATTGATGATTTTTCATGTATGACCTGGGTAATGTTTTTAAAGAAAAAATCATAAGCTTTCAAACATTTTAAAGCATTCAAAGCATTAGTTGAGAATGAAACCAATTTAAAGATTAAGTGCTTAATATCATATTGAGGAGGAGAATTCATGTTAGATCAATTTATTGATTTTTATGAAAATCATGGAATAAAGAGACATTATTAAATAGCCAAAACTCCACAACAAAATGGAGTAGTTAAATAGAGAAATAGAATAGTTCAGGGGATGGCGAGGACAATGCTAAATGAATCCAAGATACCAGATATATATTGGAGAGAGGTAGTTGGTACAATAGTGCATATTCAAAATAGAGCATTATTGAGAGTCAATAGTGACAAGACTCCTTATGAGCTATGGAAAGACAAACTAACTATAGTTGTTTATTTTAGAGTTTTTGGTAGTAGATGCTTCATAAAGAGAACCGATGAAAAATTAGGTAAGTTTGAATCTAGAGCAGATGAAGGTATATTTCTTGGTTATTCTTGAAAAAGTAAAGCTTATACAGTTATAACAAAAGAACCAAAAAATAGTTGAAAGTGTAAGCATCAAGATAGAAGAAGAAGGAGCACAAAGAATCAGTGATCCAATAGACACTCTTGAAATCATTGAAGAGAAAGATTTTGAAGAATCAGATGAAGATGAGAAGGATAAAAAGGACACCAAAACCCCATCCAAATATGTCTAGAGAAATAATAATGAAATTGACATCATTGAGGACATAAATGAAAGAATTTGCACTAGAAGAATGATAGTAAGTGAATCTGAGCAAGTTAATTTCTCTTTATTATCCAAAATTTAGCCTAAAACTTTTTCAGAAGCTAGACATGACAAGCATTGGGTTAACGCAATGGATGAAGAATTAAATTAGATAGAAAAGAATGATACTTGGAAATTAGTGTCTAGACCAAAAGATCATAATGTAATAGGAATAAAATGGGTTTATAGAAATAATTTGAATGAAAATGGAGAAGTGACCAAGAATAAAGCAAGATTAGTATGTAAATGATATACTAAGATAGAAGGAATATATTTTGAAGAAATGTTTGCACCAGTGGCAAGAATAGAGGCTATTATAATATTTCTTGCATATGCAGTGTTTAAAAATTTCAAGGTGTTTTAGATGGATGTCAAATCTACCTTCCTAAATGGGAATCTAGAAGAAAAGGTCTACATTGAGTAGTCTGAGGGATTTATTCTCTCAAATATTAGTAGCCATGTATGCATATTGAAGAAAGCACTATATGGATTGAAACAAGATCCCAAAGCTTGGTATGCAAGATTGATAAGTACCTATATGATCAAGGTTTTAAGAGAGGATTTATTGACAGTAATCTCTACATCAAAACAAAAGGTGAGCATCAATTGATTGATATGGTATATGTTGATGACATCATTTCTGGAAGAAACATAAAAAATATGACAAAAGAATTTGAGATGTCCATGCTTGGAAAATTGTCATTTTTATTAGGATTTCAAATATTTCAGTCAGATAAGGGAATTTTCATATCTCAAAGTAAATATGCCAAAAAAATGTTGAAGAGATTTGGTTTTGAGGATTGTGCACCATTTAACACACTAATGAGTACAAGAAATAAGGTAAGGATGAAGATTCACCTAATGTAGATCAATATTTATATAGATCTATGATTGGTAGTCTTTTATATTTGACAACATCAAAGCTATACATCACATATGTAGTAGGTATGGTTGCAAGATATCAGTCAGCTCCAAAATATAGTCATGTTTAGTTGGTAAAGAGAATATTTAGATATATCAAGGGGACATTAGATTATGGATTATGGTATCCCACAAGCAGATATTTCACTTTGGTTGCTTATATAGATTTAGATTGAGTAGGTTGCTTGGATGATAGAAAGAGTATAAGTAGAGGAGATTTATTCCTCAGTGGTAACTTAGTATCATGGCTAAGCAAGAAGTAGAACTTGGTATCACTTTCTATAGCTGAAGTGGAATATATTACAGTAGTATTGTATTGTACTCAAGTGCTTTGGATGAAGCAAACTTTGAAAGATATCAAGGTAAAATATGATGAACCTGTTTTTATTTTTTGTGAAAACATAAGTGCTATTAATATTTTGAATAATATATTGATGCATTCAAGAACAAAACATATTCCCATTAGATATCACTTCTTGAGAGAAAAGGTTGCAGATCAACAGGTTAAGATGGAATATATCAGTACTACAGAATAGATTGCAAATATTTTCACAAAGGCACTACCAAAAGATGCTTTTGAGTATTTACGAGAGAAGTTGGGAGTAATTTATTTTACTTCTTGTCATTGAGTATCAACATCAGTTGAGGGGGAGCTAAGTGTTAACTCTAGGATAAGCTCTTTTCCATTGATGTCAAAGGAAGAGAAGAAAAAAATAGGTAAGGGAATAGGTAGAAGTTGTTATAGTAATGGGAAGTTACTATATTTTTTTCAGATGGTAGTATGTGCAGGTTGACATGTGCAGTATAGGTTTTAAGATGTGGTATTTTTAGTTTGAGGTTGCCATTAATGACAAAGGGGGAGATTGTTAGAAATATTATCATTGATGTCAAAGGTCTAGCATTGGTGATAAAGGCCCCATTACATTTAATGGTGTTTTTAATATTCATATCTTTGCTAATGTGTGTTAATATTTATTTAATATTAATACATATTTTTGGTTGCATATAAGTCAAAATAGGGCCCATGGAGAATTCAAAGAGTCATGGGTAAAGAAAAAAGAGGAATGGGATGCATTTTCTCATGAAGAGTCATCTTGAGGAATTCCAAGAGTCACCATGTGAAGATAAAAGAGGGTACGGTGCATTTTTCCATGAAGAGACACTTTGAGAAATACAAAAATTCACCAAGATAAAGACAAAATAGGAAATGATGCATTTGCTTATGAAGGGTCACCATGTGACTTTTAAAATGCAAGAATACAAAAGGTCATGCAAGTTTGTCATCATTTTCCATGAGGATTGAATGGTCACAAAGGGTGAATGCTAAAGGTCATTTGTAAAGCTATAAATAAAGGCTTGAGAAGCTATTTGTAATATGCAAGAGAGTGCATGGTTTTGTAATTATTTTATATAAGAAAAGAGGAGAGAAAATTAGGAGATATTATAGAGTTCTATCATTTGTTGAGTAAAAAACATTGAGATATAGTTGTGTTTTATACACAAGAGGGGTTGGTGCTCATAAATATTTTTAAGGGGTTGGTGCTCCTGTGGGTTGGTGCTCACAAATAGTTGTTGTGTTGGTGCTTGGTGAAGGGGTTGGTGCCCTTGCAAGTTGGTGCTTGTGAACTTTGTAATTTGAGTTGATGCTCATTCATATACTTGAGATTGTTCTCCATGGTTTTTCCCACTTTGGGTTTCCATGTAAAAATATGCTCTCTCTCTCTCTCTCTCTCTCTCTCTCTCTCTCTCTCTCTCTCTCTCTCTCTCTCTCTCTCGTGGTGCATGTTATTGTTTCAGTTTTATTGCATATCTTAAATGTGTGATTAAGTAGTTATGTAAAAGAAATCAAATTAAGTAAAATATATATAATTTACTGAGTCACCCCTCCCTCTCAGTATATTTCATGCTTAACAAAGGATATAAGATATTCTTGGCCTATCATTTCCCTTGGATAAGAAAGGTCTCCAAATTTTCTTAGGCAAGATAATTTTCTTAAGGAGGTTCATACCTAGGTTTGCATCTTTGGTGAAACCTTTCACAACCATGCTCAGAAAGAATCATGTCTTTTCCTATACTAAGGAAGGTAAGAATATTTTTGAAGCCACTAATAACTTAATTACACAAGATCCTACTCTTGTGAATCATAACTTTGCTAAATACTTCATGTTGTATTCATTTTTTAACCTTGATACTATCTCAACCATGTTAATGCAAAAGAATGGTGAGGGTGTGGAATAGTCTATTGCATTCTTTAGTCAAGGTTTAGAATATTATGAAGTCAAGTACACCTTTGTAGAGAAATAATTTATTGATGTTTTAAGGGGATTAAAGAAGTTTAGGCATATGGTTTTAAATAATAAAATTCATGTTATGGTATCTCATCCTAGTACCAAGGAGTTTCTTTTGAGCAGATACCTTAGTGAGAAGCGAGTAGGGTGGATCACTATGGTAATGGAGTATGATGTTGATATCAAAGTAACAAAATTGGTAAGAGGTAAAGGCCTTTGTGAATACTTAGCTTCATATTTTCATGAGTCAAAAGAAGAGGTTCTAGTCAATCATGATTTCTCCCAACTAGTTAGTTCCTTGTATATATAGAGTTGGACACTATATATGATCAGATTTATTCAAAATGGTGAGTATCATATTAATATGGGTAGATAATAAAAGAGATATTTTAGGTTGTAATATATTCCCTTTTGTCTTGTGGATGGTGTGATTTTTAGGAGGGACATCAATGGTGTGTTATTGAGATGCATTGATAATGATCAGTTTGGGGTGTTACTCAAGAAGTTTCATGATGGGATAGTAGGTCATTTCTCTCCAAGAACCACATTTCCCATGATCATGAGGGCAGTCTATTAATGTCCCAACCTTTTCAAATAATGTCATGCTTGGGTGAGAAGGTGTGTAAAATGTGCTTTCTTTGTAGGAAAATAGAAGATTGTAGCTCTTCTTTTGAAGCCTACCCAAGTTGATCAACCTTTCATGTAATGGGGTCTTGATTTCATTATCATGATAAATCCCCCATTAAATACTGGTCATAAATGGATACTCACAACAATTAGCTATTTTACAAGTTAGATTTGTTGGAACAAAACTCGATATTGAGAGGGGGTTGAATCAATATATTGATTAACTTATTTCTTTTCAAACCTTTTAATTTAGATTAAAACCATTTGCATAGATAAAAAACACACATAAACACATAACACAAGATATATTATGGAAAACCCAATATGGGAAAAACCACCATGAGAATAACTACTAGAAACTACCATTCTAATCTAGCCTCATAATAAAGAACCTCGCTGGTTATAATAAGAGCACCAACCTTGAGGAGACACCTATCCCCTTATTGAAGAACTTGAACTCTAAGTAAGCACCCACTTCCTAATCTAATAAGTAACTCAGCTTATTTGGTGGCACCAACCTATCAAATTTTATTATGGAGCTATAACTCCAGATTATAGCATATATTCATAAATGAATCCAATCATTCTAATCTCTATTATAGGTTTGATCTACAACTATTCATGATCTACACATAATCTCTTTATGACTTTCTTGTTCTTTGTCTATCTATCTCTATGTATAGATATGTCTCTATTTGACACACTTCATCTCTCTTGCTCTCTACCTCTATCTCACTATTCGACTCTACTCAATAACAAAAGCTCTAATAGCTTTTCCTATATTCTAGATAACATATATATAATCAATAGATCTAGGGTTCCATATCTTCATTGTGTTCACACTTGTTTACATATACATAAAGCTTATGTTCTGGACTTAGTTCATTGTGAATTAAAATGTAAGCTTCCCACATCTTGAATTCAAGCATTACTATCATGATTCCTAGTCTCATTACTATCTATATCATTTGTTGGACTCTAGTTTTGATGTACATGAGATTTTACATAGAGTTGATCAGTTAGATTGATCAATATCATTGTCTATATCATGATTTAGGGATTTCTTGCATGTTCCTTCATCTAACCATTCTATTGAACATAAATTTAAATATAAATCATTGATCTTGAGTTTGGTGCCATGATCCAATGGTCCATATTCAAATAGCTCAACTTTAAAATGCATCTGTTCAATCACATGATGATAGACTCATGCCATCCATCTGATTTTTGTATAATTCCAAACTTTAGCATTGTCAACTTTAAAATTCATCTATTGATCTTCCTGATCTGAGATTCTATGTGCCATTTGATATCTGAAAATAAATGATCTTTACTTCTATCTATATTTTAAATGTCAATCTCTTTATCCCATTTCACTCCTTCCTAGGTCTTTTGATCAATTTCACTCTATCGATCTTCTCAAACTTGCTTGGTCTTTAACTCACCACTATGTCAATAAACCTCATGCACTTTATTCCATCTGATTCCACTCACTCTATTAGATCTGCTTTGAATGATCATTCACTCACTATCAGATCTTTTGACAAGCTCAATCTTTATCTCTTTTAAGTTCTTGAGAATGTGACACTTAACATTAGTGCCAATCTTCTATACATTACTATCAGTTCCTATTATTGAGACACTTGGCATCCTCATATTGATAATTCAATTATTTAATTTAAAATGCACCATTGATTTAATATTCAATATTCATGATGTAACACTTGTCACTAGTGGAGGTCCTTTTGACAAATTGACTTTTGTACACTTAGTTGGATCTTCAATTTATGAATAAGAGAGAGCCATTGATCAAGATTTAAAATTTGACCACCTTTCTTCATCTCACTTTATCATATCATCTTGGAGCCAACACACTCCATTGATCTCTTTGAGACTTGCTTGAATTTTACCTTAAGTAGATTTGTCTATGGGGACAATCTCAAATATGCCTGGAAGGATAACTTTTCACCTTCATATCTTCTGCTTCGCTCAACCACTTGGTCTAAAATTTGAACCCTATAAACTAGGTATGATAATGAATAAACCCATATAATCATTTATTATTAAGTCTTTCACATGTGTGAGATGTAGTACCATTAATCTGCTCATTGAGCTTATTCTATCACAGAGCTAGTTATGCCTCAAACTTGCCTAGAAGGCCAACTTTATCCTTGCATAACTCTTGGTGTTCTTAGTCAGATAGCCTATTATTTAGTAAATATGATAATATTATATAGGGGATTTGATCCATATATTTATTTGCTTCTGAAGTCTTCATATGTGTAAATTATGACATCATAAAAATGCATGTTCATCTATTTTTTGCAATCTATAAATTTGACTAAGTGTTGGAAAACACTATCAAAATGTCTAGGAGCCCTACCTTGCTCAAGCATATCTTTTATCGTGCTATGTCATGTGACATAAGATTTAACACGTAGAAACTAGGCACAAAAATGAATATACCCATATGATCATTTTGTCCTGGTACCTTTATATGTGTTAACATTGACCTCATCAATATGCTTACTTGGCTCTATTAAAGAATTTTGCAAATTTGGCTAAGTATATAAACCTAGTGATTTTTATCTGAGTAGCGAACTTTTGCATGCCCATATATTTAACTACACTTCATTGCATGACTTCAAATTTGGTGCATGATAATTAGGGGCTAGTGTGATCACAAAGATGTGACCAACTCCCTCATACTCATTCACATGTGGCAATGGTGATGTCAGTAAAATACCTTCTCATCTTTTCCTATCATAGACCCAAAATGTCTAGATGATCAATATGAAGAATTAGATGACTTCCACTCATAAACATAAGCAATACAATCATCCATGACCTCTGATATAATGCCTTACACATCTTCAATTTACCATTCTCAGCGCTTAGCTTCAATGACATCCATAATCTCCCTTTTGACATCAATGACAAGCCCATAAAGTCCCTTTTGACATCAATGACAATCATATTTCCAATAATATTCCCCTTTGTTATTAATGGAAAAATAAATACTCTAATCTTCTAATATGCTATTCCTTTTCTAGCATTGCTTGTATTGGATTCTGATGAGTATGAACTAAAGCTGTTCATACCAAACTTGTCCCCCCTTAGGAAATGGCACATTTTCCTAATACTTAACTTAGACACTTGCTCTACTTATTCTTCGACATTTTCACTTTTTCTCTAAATTTTTGTAGAGAGCATTTTTATCTTCTTCTCACATAGAGAGCATTTGAACTTGTTTCTCCCATTTGACATAAATGGAAAATAGACTCTTTCTGACTATTTGTCCAAATGTTTCTCCCCCTTTATCAGATAAAGGATCTTGTCCAAGAATATTGAACCTTCAACTCATTATAAATTTTCAAAAGTATGCATACCTAAGTTTCCTTTTCTTTCTTATTTCTAGGATTAACAAAGCTTCTATGAGACTCACCCACTATCACTAGGATCTAGTGATGTGGTGTAGGAGCCACCACTCTCAACTTCTATCTCAAATATTCAAATTTTTCCTTGGGAATAGATCTGGTGAATATGTCTACAATTTGATCCTTATTTGGCACATATTCCATTGTGACTTCTTGATCTGAAACATTCTCTCTTAAAAAGTGATACTTGATTGATATGTGTTTGGTTTTAGAATGCATCACTAGATTATTTGATATATTTATAACACTTGAATTATCACAAAGAATAATGATAGGTGCGTTGTATTCTACCTTGATGTCTTTGAGTGTTTGCTTCATCCACAATACTTGAGTGCAACATGCCACTACTACTATATACTCTACTTATATTGTAAAAATAGAAATTGACTCTTGCTTTTTACTTAGCCATGAAACAAGTCTATTTTCAAGGAAAAATGTACCACCACTGGTATTTCTTTTAGCATCCATACTTCCTACCCAATCATCATCTGTATAAGCTGTCAAAGTGAAATATTCACTTGTAAGATACCATAGGCCATAGTAAATTGTGTTATTAATGTATCTAAGGATATTTTTCACTACATTGACATGCAATTCTTTGGGAGCAGCTTAAAATATTAGAACCATGCACATTACTTGCATGATATCTTGTCTTGATGTAGTTAGGTATAAAAATCTACCTATTATTGATCTTTACATTATCTAATTTACATCAAAGAACTCATCCTCTTTGCTCAAATTTCATCCATTTATCATGGGATTACTAATTGGTTTGTTATCTTCCATTCCAAAATTCTTGAGAATTTTTTTGCATACTTTGTTTGGGATATAAATATACCTTTATCAGTTTCTACAATTTTTAGACCAAATAAGAAATAAATTTCTCCCAGCATAGACATCTCAAACTCATTTTGCATTTATGTAAATTTTTTTTACACATTTTGTTATTGCTACTTCTAAAGATGATGTCATATACATAAACAAAAACAATCAACATATGTTCACCTTATGATTTGAAGTACAAATTATTTTTTGCATATCCTTTATTGAAACCTTGTTGTTGTAGGTACTGGTCCAATATTGAATACCATGTTGTAGGTGCCTATTTTAGACCATACAATGCTTTCTTTAATCTTCATACATAATATTCTTGTTCTAACAACTAAAAACCTTTAGGCTATTCTATGTAGACTTCCTCTTCTAGGTTCCTATTCAAGAAAGAAAATTTGACATCCATTTGATAAACTTTGAAATTTTTATAAACAAAGAATGCTAAAAACATTCTTCTAGATTTAAATCTAGAAACTGGAGTAAATGTTTCCTCAAAATCTATGCCCTCATATTGTGTATATCCTTTGCACACCAATCGTGCTTTATTACTTATAACAACTCCATCCTCATTGACATTTTTTCTATAGACCCACTTTGTACCTATCACATTATTTTTTGAAGGTCTTGGGACTAATTTCCAAGTTTTTTTCTTTTCAATTTGGCTTAATTCTTCTTCCATGACTTTTAGCCAATTATCATCCTTGTTGGCTTCAACATAGCTCTTAGGCTCAGTTTTAGAAATTAGAGAAAAACTTGCTTCTTGTTCATTGCAGCTCTACTCTTTGTCTGAACTCCTTCATTCTTAGTACCAATTATCTGCTCTTTAAGATGATCCTTTTGAACAAATATTGGAGGTACCTTTTCATTCATTTCCTTAGCCTCTTCATTATCTTCTTTTTCTTCAAGATTTGATTCTTTGATATTGATTTCCTTGTCAGGTTCAACATGTTTCAATCCTTCTTCAACCTTAACATTGATGTTATCTAAAATAATATGTAGCCTTTTATTGTAACATACATAGGCTTTTATTTGAGTGGAATAACCAATAAATATTCCCTCATCACATCTTGATTCAAATCTTCCCAATGTGTCCTCTTTTATCTTGATGTATCATTTGCTTCCAAACACTTTGAAGTACTTAACTGAGGTAGCTTTCCATACCATAGCTCATTGGGAATTTTATCATTATTTACCCTCAAACTCTATCCAAGATGTATACAATTATTTGATTGCTTATCTCCAGTATCCATCAAGTAACTTGGCCTCTTTTAGCATTGTTCTACCCATTTCCTTGACTATCATGCTCTTTCTCTCAACCACTCCATTTTATTGTGAAGTCCTTGTTATACCTTTTGATCTCATGATTTTCAAAATACTCTATGAACTCATTTGAGGTGAATTCTCCACCTTTATCAGATCTTAAGCATTTGATCTTTCATCTAATCTCATTCTCCACCATGGATCTAAAAATCTTGAATCTTTCAAATACCTAAGACTTGCCCTTCAAAAAGTTTACCCATGTCATTCTTGAGTAATCATCTACAAACAACATGAATTATCTCTCTCCTTTAGATCCTCTTGTCTTAGTAGGGCTAAAAAGATCAATATGAACTAATTATAGAGGCTTTGTAGATGCATACTCCTTTGTTTTAAATTTAACCCTTATCTGCTTGCCTAGTTGACATTCCTTGCAAGTAGTGTCTACAGGTTTGGTTATCTTGGGCATGTGTCTAACATACTTATTTTAGATCACTTTGACTAGGTTATCAAAGTTAACATGTCCCATTCTTCTATGACATAACCAAATCTCATCAATATTTCCTATTAGGTAGATATTACCATTCACTTCAACAAGATTATAGATATTGCTTTCAATCCTTTTACTTTTTGCAACCAATCTTCTAGATCTTTTTAACTTAAAACCTTCTACATCAAATGTGACCTTATATCCATTGTCACACATTTGGCTAACACTTATAAAATTATGCATCAATCCTTCAACATAAAGGACATCATGTGTAGGCAGTTTACCATCTATGTTCAAGGTTCATTTACCTTTGATATTTATTTCCATGTTGTCTCCCAAACTAATAGATTCTTCCTTACATTTGATCAATTTGATGAAATTGCTCTTGTCACCAGTCATATGATTTGAGAAACCACTATCTATCACCCACAAATTTTGCCATTTAGCATGGAGTGTAGTTTGAGTAATCATAGATTGATTTTTCACTTTCCACACTTCATTGGGTTTCCTATATGGCTTATTTTTCTCCTTTTCAGAAACTTGTGAACCTTTATTCACACTAGGAGGCATGTCTTTATTTACATTGTGTAATTTTAATCTTACAAGCTAGTTCTATAATGTTTATCTATGTGACCAAAATTATTACAATTATAACACATTATATTTGTATCTAACAAAAGAGCAAATGAATTTTTACTTTCAAAATTTGTTCTCCTTGTAGGTACAACTCTAAAATCAATAGCCCTATGACCAAACTAATTATAGGTATAACAATAACCATATAAAGATGAGGAATACTTGGTGATAACATTTCTTAGTATAGCATGAGGAGCTCTTCTAACCTCTAGCTTCTTCAAGTCTCTCACTTTTGTGTATCCATCTACATCAGCTACCTTTATCTTCTTCTTTTATTTAGGCTTCTTTTCTCCTTTAGGTTTCTTCACATCAATAGTGTTTGTTTCTATTTTTGTATCCTTTCAAACTTTTTCTATGCTCATGATTCTCTTTCTACTTTGAAATTTCCATATAGGTTAGCAGATGTACTAGTTTTGGAACATTTTTCCTTTTCATAACCAAGACCTGATCTCTCTTTTGAGGGTTTTTAAGAGTTGATCAGTTCATCAAGAATGTCTGATCCTCCTATTAGCTTTATAATTTTATCTAGTTTACCTTTGGATTTTTCAAGCTCTTTTCTTAAGGCCACTGCTTCTAGATTCATACATTCATCAGATTTAGATTGTAGTTTAAGTTTAACTACATCTTCTATTCTCTTGACCTCTTCAACTTGTGTCTTTAGGCTCACTACCATTTGATCAGATTTATCAATACTTTTTGACATTTTCTCAATTTCCTTTTGTCCAAGCTTCTTCTATTTTGAGCTCTCTTTTCTTAACTTGTCAACTTCCTTTAAAACACATATGAGCTCACACTCTATATCCACTTCTCCTTCATCTTCTTCATCCAAGTCTTCAACTTCTTCTTGATCTATATAAGTTAATCCTATTTTTATGAATAGGATTTTTGTTTCCTCGACCATAAAAGCACGATCATGATCATCATCGGAATTATCATTGTCATCCATTGAATCACTATATTATTTTGTGTATAGGCTTTTGAAGAAGTTTTTCTTCTTGGGATAGTAGGGTTTCACCTATTTACTACTCTCTAATTGCTCAGAGTTATCCTTTTTATTGTAAGGGCATTTAACAGCAAAATGTCCTACTTTACCATAATTAAAGAATTTAAATGGTAGCTTACCTTTGTATTTTATAAACCCTCTCTTTCATCTTCTAACAAAGTTATCTTCTTCTTCATCAATCTCCTTAGATCTAGATTCTACCTTTACTTTTTTGGCTACTTTGAATTCAGCTTCTCTCTTACAATTATCTACTTCTCCCATTCTCATCTCATATGTAGTGAAGGCTCCATGCAACTCATCAACAATAAGTTTATTTATATATTTTACTTCCTATATTGTAGAGATTTTAGAATCATATCTTGATGGAAAAGATCTTAAGACCTTTTTGAAAATGATTGATTCTTTAATTTATTCTCCAAGGCCTCTAATTATATTGACTATTTCATCTACCCTGAGGAGGTAGTCTGCAATCTTCTCTTCCTCATTCATATTAAGGATTTCAAACTTGCCTTTGTAAGTTTGTATTTTGGCCTGATTTACCTTATCATCTCATTTATAGATGTTCTTCATTTTATTCCATATATATTATGTATTTTGACAATACATCACTTTGACAAACTTTGATTTAGATAGTCCACATAAAATATCATTCTTTTCCTTAGCATTTATCTCATATGCTTTCTTGGCATCTTGATCAATAGGAGATGTATAAGGGCTATATATCCATTTACCATAGACATCCATACATCAAACCTTAATGAGGATAAATATGTTTCCACTCTTATGCTCCAAAATGCATAGTTTGATCCATCAAATAAAGGTGCCTTGTTTGATGAAGATCCTTCTTAACTATCCATTTGTGTTCACTATTCTAAGATCTACCTAAGTTGATTAATATTCTTTCAAGGAACCTGACCTCTAATACCAATTTTTAGAACACAAGTAGATACTAAGAGTGGGTTGGATTAGTATATTGATTAACTTAGCCCTTTTCAAACCTTTTAATATAGGTTAAAACTATATGCAAATATCACACACATAAAAACACATAACATAAGATATACCATGGAAAATTGAATATGGGAAAAAACACCATGAGAATAGCTTCTAGAAACTACCATTTTAATCCAACCTCACAATAAAGAACCTCACTAGTTATAATGTTTAATGGAACCAACCCTAAGGAGACACCAATCCCCTTGTTTAAGAGCTTTAACTCTAATGAAGCACCCACTTCCTATTCTGAGCAACAACTCAGCTTGTCTAATGGTACCAACCTATCAGATTCTTATATCGAGATACAAATCTAGATTATAAGATAGATTTATAAATGAATATAATCTTTTTATTCTCTATTACAAGTGTGATCTACAACTATTCATGCTCTGCACATAATCTCTTTGTGCCTTTCTTACTCTCTACCCCTCTATCTCTATGTCTACATATGTCTCTATTTGACACACTTCATCTCTTTTACTCTCTATCTTTATCTCACTATTCAACTTTGTTCAATAGAAATATTTCTAATAGCTTTTCTTGTATTCTAGATGACATATATATAATCAATGGATTTAGGGTTTCATATCTTTGTTGTGTTCACACTTGTTTACAAAAACATCAAGTTTTATTATAAACTTAGTTCATTATGAATTGAACTATATGTTTCCCACATCTTGAATTCATGCATTACCATCATGATTCCTAGTCTCATTACTATCTATAGCATTTTTTGGACTGTAGTTTTGATGCACATGCACTTTTACATATATTTGATCAGTTAGAATGATCAATCTCATCTTTTGTATCATGATTTAGGGATTTCTTGCATATTCCTACATGTTCCTATATCTGACCATTAGAATGAGCATAACTTTAAATATCAATCATTGATCTTGAGTTTGGAACCACAATCTAATGGTTCATATTCAAATACCTCAACTTTAAAATGTTTCTGTTTGATCACATTATGACGGGCTCATGTTATCCATATGATCTTTATACATTTCTAAACTTTAGATTTGTCAACTTTAAAATGCATTCATTGATCTTCCTTAATTGAACTTATGCATGTAATTCAATCTTTGAGTATGTATGATCTTTACTTCTATCTAGTAATTAAATGTCAAGCTCTTTATCCCATCTCACACTTTCCTAAGTATTTGGATCACTTTTGCTTCATCAATCTTCTCAAACTTGCTCAGTCTTTAAATCCTCACTATGTCAATAAACCTCAAGCACTTTGTTCCATCTGAGTCTACTCACTCTATTGGATATCTTTTTCATGGTCATCTACTCACCATCAGATATTTTGACAAGCTTGATCTTTATCTCTACTAAAATCTCAAAAATGTGACACTTGGCATTAACACATGCCTTCTATATATTGTTGTTAGTTCTCAATATTAAGACACTTGACATCTTCACATTGATCATTGACTTATCAAATTTAAATAGTACTATAGATTTACTATGCATGATTTGGGATTTTGACACTTGTCACAAGTGGAGGTCTTTTTGATAAATTAAATTTCATATGATTCTTTGGATCTTTAATGTACAAATAAGTGAGAGTTGTTGATCAAGATTTAAACTTTAACCACATATCTTCATCTTGATTCATCCTGGCATCTTCAAGCCAACATGATCTATTGATCCCTTTGAGAGTTGCTCAAACTTTACCTTGAGTAGATTTGTCTAAGTGTGGGGACCATCTCTAATATGCTTGGAAGGATAACTTTGCACCTTCATATCTTTTGCTTTGCTTAACTACCTGGTCTAAAATTTAAACCATATAAACTAGGCATGATAATGAATAAACCCATATGCTCATTCCTTATTGAATATTTTACACATGCAAGATATATCTCCATTAATCTGCTCAATGTGCTTATTCTATCACAAAGCTAGTTATGCCTCAAACTTTCCTAGAAGGCCAACTTTGTCCTTGCATAACTCTTGTCACTTTTAGTTAGATGACCTAAAATTTATCACATATGATCATCTTATATAGGGGATTTGATCCATCTATCTATATACTCTTCAAGTCTTCATATGTGTAAGATATGGCATCCTAAAAATGCATGTTCATTTATTTCTTGCAATCTAAAAAATTGACTATGTTAGAAAACACTATCAAAATGACTAGGAGCCCTACTTTACTAAATCATATCTTTTGTCACACTACATCATGTTACCTGATATTTAGCACGTAGAAACTAGGCAAAAAAGTGAACAAACCCATATGATCATTTTATCTTGGTACCTTCATATGTATAAATTTTGACCTCATCAATATGCTTACTTCGATTTACTAAACTCTTTTGAAAATTTGGCTAAGTATAGAAACTTAGTTATTTTCATATGAGTAGTCAACTTGCATTCTCATATCTTCAACTATGCTTCATCACATGACTTCAAATCTAGTGAATAATAACTAGGGACTAGTGTGATCATAACCATATGACCATCTCCCCCATAATCATTCACATGTGGCAATGGTGATGTTAGAAAAATGCCTTATCATCTTTTCCTGTCATAGACCCAAAATGTCTAGATGATCAATATAAAGAACTAGATGACTTTTATTCATGCACATAAATAATCCAATCATCCTTTACCTCTAATATAATGTCTTGCACATCTTCAAGTCACCATACTGAGCCTTGAGCATCAATGTCATCCATAATCACCCTTTTGACATCAATGACAAGCTCATAATGTCGCTTTTGACATCAATGACAATCATATTTCCAATAGGTTTGAGGTAGTAGCATAAAGGAAGTTAATGAAAATTCTATTTTGGAGTTCTATGAGAGTATCATAATAAGGTTTGACACTCCTACTATTATTTAAGATAATGATCTTGATTATATGGGTGCTACGATAAATGATTGGGAAAATAGTAATGGAATGTTTATGAACACTTAATCCAACTATTATCCTCAAGGTAATGGGTTGGATGAGTCAACTAACAATAATTTGATCAAAATCATCAAGAGAACCTTGGATCATAATCATAGGGCTTGCATACCAAATTAAAGATAACCTTGTGGGTTGACAGGATAACTCCCAAGAGGTCAACATGGAATTTTACTTTTATGCTTATATATAAGAGATACTAGGTTGTCTATTTCTCAAGAGTTGTTTGCCTTAAAATTAGGACATTAGTTAGAGTTTCTTGAAAACACTCTAATAGAGGTGAGATTGATAGAATTAATGGAGTTTTAGAAAGCTCATCAAGCTATGGAACATCATCGAGTACTAATGAAGAGGTCTTTTGACAAGAAATCAACTCCAAGATAATTTCAAGAAGGTGACATAGTATTAAAATAAGATGAATATAGAGAAAAACTAGGGAGACATACAAAATTTGACACCCTATGGAGTGGACCATATGTCATCCTCAAGTGCAAGTAATGAAATTCTTTTCAGTTAGTAAGGAGGAATGGAGAAGAGTTACTTATCCCTATGAATGGGATACATTTGAAACCTTGCTATTGAGTGGTAAAGTTTAGTTTTTTAAATAGTATATTAGGTGTGTGTTTTATTTCTATTATCTATGTTTTATTCCCTAAATGTTCCAGATGAACATATGTTTATTTCTACTTTGTGTTTTATCCTTGATGTTTCTTATTGTTGTGTGTTTTCAAAGGCATTTATGTGTCAAACCTACTTTACATGTGACTCCATATCCCAATGGATAGGATTAGGCAATTGGTCATGTCATAGCAAGCATTCCATCCTTAGGAAATCACCAAAAAATTTGACCATTTTTACCACAAGTTAAAATTTATCAACCCCCTATAGTTAAAATCTTAAATTGGGGTTGATTATAAAGTCATAGGGTGATGCATAGTTTTATTTGATATCATGTCACATGTTTTTTTAAAATTTGGTCATGATTCAGTTTATTCCTTATGTCATTTGATATTTTGGGGGTCATTTTAGAGTCATATTTGAAATTGGTAGGTTTTCATAGTGTTCAAGTAGTCAGAGCATGGAACATGTTTGCATAGGCCTCAAAAGTTTGTTCAAGATTTCAAAGATCAAGAGGCAGTTGATAGAATAGATCTAGAATAACTTGTAGACTTAAAAACTTATTTGGTATTTGGTAATTCTTCCCATTTTATTTGGTGAAGTAAAAATTTCTTTAGGTATTTAGACTAAGTGATAATAATTCTTTTAGTGGAATTGTTTCTAGATTTTTAGCTAAGTATTAGGGACTTATTGAGAAAATTGGATGAATAAAAAGTTCTAAAGACTCATTTTAGTTGATCAAAAACCTCCTACAAAGTTCCTAAAGTACTATTTATTTCAAAAAATTATTCAAGCAATTTTACCAAAGATAGAATTCTTTCAGACAATTCATCTGTGTAAAAAAAGCTAAGTCTAATTTATTTTAGAAAAATTATCTAATAAAAAAGGCTAAAGACATATTATTTTGAACAAAATGTCCAAAACATAAAGCCCTATGACCCATATTGTTTTAATAAAATTGGCTGATGCAAAAATTCTAAAACCATCATTTTTGTAGGGAAATTGTCCCTAAGACAAAGAGCCTAAGGAAATTACTTACAATAAAAGATTTGATAGAATTGAATTGTTTTGGTAAAGTTGATCTAGTAGCATATGATGTTCATGTAGACATCAAAATAAAGCTCAAGCAAAAAACCTTTGGGGTTTATAAAGTTATGGTTGTGCAAACATCATTGATGGTCTCGTAGACATTATTGACAATCATGTGAATGTCAAATAATTATAGGGGGTAAAATTTTAATAGTCATGTAGATGTCAAATATGGTTGCATAGACATCAAATTATGGGAGTAAAAAAATCAAATTTTAGCCATAATAAATATCTATTTGAGTTAAAATAGTTGGTCCTAATAGATCAAAGGTTATCATTCAAGCATACATTTAGTTCTAATGGTATGAGCAGAGTCAAAATGTCAATGAATCCTAGGATTAAATTGCATTCAACAAATTTGATCATAATCTATGACTCATATTAAATAATATAAATAGATCTAATGGTGTGAGCAAGAACCAAAGGTCAAAGAGATCAAATCAAATGTAACATTGACAGATGTCATGATCTTAGGACCCTAGGTTAGTGATTGATGACCAACATCGAAAGTCAAAGCAAAGAAACTTGAGGTGGGGTCAACCAGGTAAACTTGATTGGACTCTAGATGGAGAAGATGGGCTACATGTTCAAATGATGATTAGGTAATTCTAAAATAGAATGATAAATGTGGTAAGGAATTCCACATGGGTGACTATGTAAGATCAAATGACTATGTAGAAAATAAATCTCTTTGAGCTCATATACCACCATGAAAGCTCAATCGAAGACTAAGATGAATAGTGATTGCCAAATGTAAATAATGAAGTCTAAGAAAGTAATGAGTGAATTCAAATGGTAAATTCAAATGTCTAGAAGATATTTAGTAGTTAAGAAAACATCTATGACTATCATAGAATATGTTTCGACTCTCCTAGCTCAGTTTCAAGTGCTCAAGAGATGATCCATGATGAAAATAGTTTCACAAAGCTAGATAAAGAATATTTACACCATTTTGGAGAGTTTTTCATGATTTATATGGAAATTTTTATTAAGAAGCATTCATGGTCTATTTCACACTTAGTTTCACCTAAAATGTAATTGGTTTTTATGCTTGGACATGTGTTCTAGTGACTCTTGAACTTCTTTCTTTTCTCCTCTCTATGAAGTTCTATAAGTAGTTACCATTTTGAGCTTTGTAATATATTTCCATTCCATGTATGGTGAATCCCTATTTAAATGTTGTCATATTTTGCCTTTGAACATTAATACAAATCTAGTTTTGATTTATTGAACAATTATCTAAGTATGCAAGTGACGTATGGTGATGTAAAGTGATAATTCTCTATCATTTATTCCCTTATCCTTTCATGTTTGTGCAAGATTTCCTATTATAATAGGTCATATGAAGTGTTTTCAAGTGTATGAGCCTATATTTTAAGTGTACAATGAGCCTTAGTCTCTAAAACTAGCCTATGGTTCACTTACCTTAGATAGCTTTCATGCATCTCACCTTCATATTGAAATATTCATGTTAGAATCCATAAGACTTGGAAGTTAGTTTGTATGAATTATTTTTTAGTGAAGGAAATTATGATGGTCATATGGAAAACATATTGCTATATCACCCCCTTAGATTAGATTCATTTCATGTAACTTCTAAGTCTTTTCCCCATAAGTAACTAGTTAAGTAGGTGTGAGTATTTCAAGATATATTTAGGGAGTTGGTCCTTAAATCTAGAGGCTCACTTCCACTATAGGTACACCCACATACCTGAAAGTGTTCCCATGTTTCCAAAATCTGGAAGAGGCTTAAACACCCTCTTCTAGTGTACAAAATTTGGTGATAAAAACAACAATGCATAAAAAGAAAAGAAAGGAAAGTTCAAATCAAACTAGTTGGGACCATTCACAATTACAAAAAAAATAGGAAAATTTATATACCACCTTATTACACTTGAATTAAAACCTTTAAAATTTATAATTAACATAATGCACTTAAATAAATAATTTATGTGAGATGTTCCAAAACCTCTTCAAAAATACCAAAAAAATCAAAAACATTCAAAAATCCATAAACATTTTTGGCACCTACATATTTTATTGGATCCTTGGAATCTATGTGTTAGTTCCATGTTCACATTTATCATATCATTTAATGCTATATACACACACAAATGATAAACTTATGGGTGTTAATATTTCCCTCTACTCATGTCACAAAGACAATGGAGACATCCATCTTCTATGATCTTGATACACAAAAGCTATATGATTCAATTATCATTATACATAATCATGTTTGAGCCTACATATGTAATTACACACATATTAAAAATGACTCATCCATGATTATATATTTCACATGGTACTTGATATGTTGTGTAGCTGACAATTTTTGCTAACACATTTGATCTATGGACCATTATGACATGTTTATATTGGTTGCTTATGATTTTCCTTTCCACACTTCCTTGATTTTTTTGCCTTGCTATTATATTGATTTTTTGAGAATTTGAATATACTCCATTATATGTGGCCCTTGTGCCTACAGATGATTTCATTGACATTTGCATATGTCATTGTTTATTGTATAAATAGTTGAATACTTCATTCCTTTCCTTATTGGACATTTGAATATGTCATTAATTGTTGTATGGACATTTGAATATGTAATTCCTTTCTTTGTGGACATTTAACTAAGTCATTTTGATTCAATTTAATATCATTTGAATATTCCTCTTGTTTGTGGTTTCCTTGAATCATTACCTTTTTACTTGATTTTGAGCGCTCTTCTACATGTGTTTGTTTACTTGTTGAACTTGTGTTGTTACTATTTATATGTTTCCATGATATTTATCATGCATCTTAGGCCTACATGTGATCACATTGGTTCTATGTGATTTAATGATATATTTACCTAGACATTTTTCCTTCTATATGCTACATGGTTACATATTTTACACTTATCTTACCCTTTTGAGGTGAGGTAACTGAAATATACTATTTTTCCCTCACTTAAAAAGGGGGGGGGGATTAATGAGGGAATTCTTGGGAATCATTTTATCCACACTTTGCATAGTTCTAAGATATATTGGCTACATGATTTGGAAGCATGTTATCCACATTCATTCAGTATCATGGTACTTATACCAATTTGTAGATTCAGTGGTAGGGGTATGTCATATAGACATGGATTCCAAAAATTCACAATTTCTAGATTATAGTGGAGGTATGATTTGGAATCATGTTCTCCACACTCATTCAATATGGTACTTATATCAATTCACAGATTTAGTGAGGTAATGCTATGGAATCAAGTTATCCACACCTAATTTGTATTAAACATCTCTAGTTTATAGTGGGGGTATGTTTTGGAAACATGTCCTCCACATTGGTACTTATATTAGTTTCACATTTATCCATATATAATGGGGGAATGATTTGGAAGCATGTCCTCCACACTTACATAGTTCTCTCAATTTTATAAAGCACATATTCATATGATTTCAATACACATTTATGACATAGCTCTTTAGATGGTACCATTATTATACATAGTTTCAACATTAAACATATATAAGGTGCATATGTTATACAACATGTGCCTAATATTTCAAAATCTAAATCAATCCTAGATTATAAAAATATTTCATGTATTGAAACCCTACAAAATTTTATAGGCTTTAGAAAGCTAATATACCACAGTAGTTAGTTCACCTTTTGGTATGGTTGAGGTGATTAAATCACTCAATATTTTTAATTTTTTAGTTTGGACTTAATCACACAAACTCACCAAGTTATAAGTATCATTGGGTTACATGGTTGATCTAATATCAACTTCTCGGTAGAAACTCACTTTTTCTATAAAGTTGGGGGCATTACATTCCAATCTTGATTTCTTTCTATATCTCCTTAGATATATGTGTAGGATGTATTTTAATGAGGATCAATTCAAACATTAGTCATGAAAACTCATAAAATAATGCATAAAAATTGACAATCTAAGCCAAACTATTCATGCAAGTTTTTTTAATGATAATGAAGGTAACTTTAAAAGAAAACAATACTAGTTACCTTCCCAAATCGATTCGACCACCCAAGATCAGTTCCAAGTGTGTTCTCCCTTGATTTAGAGCTCTAGTCTTTATCAACAATGGCTTATTTGCTCCTCCATTACCTCAAGAACTCTATGCATAACCTAGAATCAATAAAATAAATCTCCAAATTGGTCTATCAAATGAATCTTACACAAATGTAAATAACACAATAATCAAAACACAAATGACTTGTGAAGAGATTTTGGCATTATAAGTTTACAATAAAATAGCTTAAGAAATTTTGTTATATGCCCTTCTATTTATAGATTTTGGAAATGGTCTAAGATCAACCATGACCATCCATCTCAAGATTGAGATGTGTGGCCATGGATTAATCTAATATTTATAATTAAATGCATAAATAAACTCATAATTATTTGGGAGGAAGGGGAATTAATTAGGCATAGGTGCCCCATAATCTAGATATTTTATGCATTTATGGCTTATGGATGCCACCCCATAGATGATGTCAATAGGTGATGTAGATATTGGGAATATATTTATAATATTAAAATAATCAATAACCTCTATGTAAAATCCATTTAAGCTCTTGATTTTAATTAAATATCCTTAAACAAGATCAATCAATATTTGTGCAATTCTTTAGAAATTGGCCCTCAATTAATCAAAATTGTCAAAAAGTCATATTACTGGGTCAGAATTTGACTTAGAAAGAATTGGAATGTAATGTTATATGAATTAGAACCATATTCCAATTTAGGAGGTTATTAATATAAAATAACAAAGGTGTGTGAAATTTACTAATAAATTATAAGAAAAGAGTGATCGAGATCACAAAAAGGCAAAATCATCATTTTGACTCAAAATGAATTGATCAAAGTTAGGAATCACATAAAATGCATTTCCCCATTTAGGGATACATTGGCCTAAATTAGCACTTGTATAGGACAAGTTTGAACCATTTAGTGTATTTTTAGTGATTTTGACCTAAATTGGGCATTTGAGTGCAATTTGAGTAAGATTTATAAGCTCAACACAAATGGTGTTAGGAATTGGATGTTTACATTTTTATCCTATTTTAAAAGGAATAACAAGACATTCAAGTGAATAAACATATTTTCAAAGAAAAGAGTTATCAATAATAAAATATAAATGACCCATGATTCCCCCTTGAGAGGACATACTAGGATAAAAGAGAAGGATGGACTCTCTAAAAGAGAGGGATAATGATAGATTAACCCATGGAATAGATCACATCCAAAAGAGCTAATGCTTGCACATGTGGTTACCATAAATGATCAAAATATAATATTTATAATGGTCCCCAAAGATGGTGGAATGGGAAGGATTAAATCCATAAATGTAAGGGACACACTTTGAATGCACCCAGTTTGAGATTGCAAGTTGCATGCTTACGACATTGATCAGTATTGAGATAAGTTTCACACTAAAACATTTACATCATGGGTATAAGTATGGAGAGATTGGAATTATAATAAAAGGAGAGTGTGGTCTCCAAATATATGATAATAAAAAGTGCCCTAGTAGAGCAAATTTGATCATGATAAGATAGTTGTGCCCCAACAAGGCTAATTTTGATCATTGATAAAGAATGAATAATGGTTTTCCCATGTAGGGATGATTTTATTTGTATGGTAGGATCATATGTGGTGCCCTAGCATGGTAAAATTAGAAATAAAAAATAGTTCAAGGATATAACCTAAAAATATAGGTTAAGGCAAGTGGGTGAAAACATAGATGCGATGGTGTAATGGCTAGAAAGCCACAAAAACTAGGCATATGAGAGTGCATAAAGTGATGAAAGAGATGAAAATAAGAATTAAGGTGGCCAAACTAAACTGAGATATGTCATGTATCCAAGTTTTGCCTATATAGTCTAAATAGACCTCAAGCCATTGTAGTTCACCCAAAATTGGGAGAGAATGGAATGAGGGATGATGAAAATTGACCAAAGATTGATTGGAATCATGATTTATGCAAATAGGTGCATGTCTAAGAATTTATTCAGGTGATAAACCTATTGATCCTATTTTATGCATAGTGTTCTTGAGACCTATTCACCAGAGTTGTGTTGGTGTTAAGACTTGAGTCTAGAGCACAAAGTGCTTGATATAGAAAAATAAATTAGGCATCATAAGTATGAATAAATCATAATGACATGATATTTATAGTACATAAAGCTAGTTCAAATTTTAATACCTATAACTAAGGATAATGGTAAACAATGACCAAAACTAGAGTTATAACTATTTACATTTAAATAAAAAAGCAAAGATAAACATAAACATAAACATAAACATAAATGAACCTAGCTTAACATCAAGATATGAACAATCATGATTTAAGTAGGAAAAATAATTTTTAACAACACAAAAATAACAACTTAATAACATGAGATCAATATATAAATAATTAAGATCCATGTGGACCATCAAGATGTTCTTGAAAAAAAAATATAAGAGGTAAGACCAAACAGGAAAAATAAACGACCAAACAACACCAACAACAATCAAATTAACAAAATGTTTTTGGATTTTTAAAAAAATCATGAATGTGTTTGGAATTTTCTAAGTATCTCAACTCGATTGAGAATTAAGAGACACAAAATGGTCCATCTCATGAAATGATGAGAGTGCACCAAATTAAAATGCTCGTAAGATGGCGAGAGCATAATGAAAGGGGGATTGAGTTGACCTCAACATGAATCGAGTACAACCTATGTAATCCAATTATGACCTTAGGTCATAGTAATTATGCCTAGACAAAAGGAGATGAAAAACCTAGGTCAAAACAAGTCTTTAAATAAAGGCAAACATCAATGCAAATGATAATAGTAATAACTAGATGTTATGGCAATGCATGATAAAAAGGCATTGTACCTAATTTTTCCATAGGTAATTATAATTAGGAAACAATGCATGAATATTTAGGATGGATTTAAAAGAGGATCAATTAAAACATTAGTCATGAAAACTCACAAAATAATGCATAAGAATTGGCAATCTAAGACAAAATATTCATGTAGGGTTTGTTAATGATAATGAAGGTTAATTTGAAATAAAAAATAGTATTTAACTTTCTAAATTGATTCTACCACCCAAGAGTGGCTCCAAACATGTTCTCCCCTTGATCTAGAGCTCTAGTATTTATCAATAATGGCTTCTTTTCTCCTTCATTACCTCAAGAACTCTATGCATAACCTAGACTTAATAGAAGAAATATTTAAATTGGTATATCAAATGAAGCTTACCCAAATGCAAATAAAAAAATAATCAAAACACAAATGACTTGTGAAGATATTTTAGAATTATAAGTTTAAAATAATGCCAATCTTTTGAAAAATAACTTTCCAATAGGAAGGGTAGTTACATCAACACATAGGTGTATTTACAAACCTTGTTCTTTTAATTTCAATCAATTTCAAGTACTTTTAACCTAGATTATATACATTGATTATATGTTATAACATGCTCTTGGTTATAGGTTAGTCACCAATAAAATAATCAAAATTGAATCCAAAAAAGTACTCATATTTTACTCAAGTAAAGACAAGGTGTGCATATACACCTAGGTATTTATTCCTTTCCTTTAAACTAGAAATTTCATTATTAGATTAAAGGGTGGGGGGAAATATAGATGATGTTTTGTGATTATGTAGTATCTTAATCTTGTACACTTGGAAAACTTAGACCTTGGCTATTTATTTTAGTTTTACACATGTCTTGCTTCTACAAGCCTCACATCTATTATATCATATGCCCTTAGCCTATCTATTTGTCTAAAAAAAACTTATATTGAGGACAAAGACATCTTATCTTTATTAGAATTTTTAAAAAGTATTTATCTTACACATCTACAAGTTATGAGCATGTTCCTAATCTCCTTCTCCCTAGACACTAGAGTCTGGGAGAGACAATAACATCAAGATTATTGTGTTGCCCTCACATAAGTGCCCAATGCCATAAATTCATCTAATTTAGAAATGAAACATATTAAAATGGCTGAACTATGTATTTTAATGTGAGTTGTCTCCTGATAGGATTAATATAAATACAATATCAACCCTCATTCATTCACCACCTAATAATCAGATCAAAAGAGCACTCAAGAAAAACTCAATTTACCAAAATATTTCATATTCTATCATATTCTAATATCAACTAAAGGAATATCCCAGTTATAGGTCTGATGTTTTAAAGGAATAATCATAAGGTCTTATTTTCCAAGTTACAAGCTAGTTCACTATTGTCCTTACTTTACACACATTACATGATTCACACACAAGCCAAAATGTAGGGAATAACTACATGAGTTTAAGGCACTCTTCTAGGGTATTTTCTATGTAGACAACACCCTTTTACAATGGGGTCATTATGGGTTAGCTCGCCACTATGTGCCCACTAACCCATTTCCCCCCAAGATCATATTAAATATGAAAAATTAAGGTTTTTCCATTTCATCAGGGGTGATAGTCCATGACCCAAATTTGAATTCACTAGAGTGAAGGTGAGGTCAAACCCAAAAACATCTAGGTGATTGCATACTATTTGAGAAGATATTATGTACAAGACACTAGTGTCAAACTCAAACACTAGCATTGACATAACCATCCCAAGATGATACAAATGTATAGAGAGCTAATGATAGTAGATACAAAATATTTTTTATTCCAAAACTATCTTCCCACTTTATTTCTTCCTCTACTAGATACAGATCTACATTAGCATCAAAACTAGCTAATTACATTCTTTTATGTCATTTCTATATATAGCATATTTTTGCTTTCCATTAATCGCCTATCTTAGTTTAATAAATTTAACATATGGTACATCTAATATTATCACATTAATTAGCCTACTATATATTTGATATTGACCCTTTTGCCCTATCATTTCTATATCTTTAACCCTATGTACCTAAGTAAGGATTTCACAATCCAAATTAGGGTTAAACAAGAAGCAATATTAAAATTTAGGGAAAGTGAAGCATCTAAATTTTTGTCAAAATTTATAAAAATGTCTTCACACTATTATAGTATACTATCCTCAAACCCAAACAAATTGGATTATTTCCCTATTGATGGAGGTCAAGGGATATTAATTTCAAATAATAATTGTATTAAGTGATTACGATGATGAGGGGAAGTTAGAATTTGAGAGGGGAGTCAAGATAGATCTATGATGGGGTCCCACTCATCATAACCTAAGGGAACTAAACTAGACTAAGTTAAGGGTCCATATTATTTAATCAACTTAGCCAATGGAGGAGGCGAAGTAAACTTAAACTAAGTAGAAATATAAATGTGATGTTTTGGCTTAGCCAATGTAGTTTATCTAGGTTGATAAAATTACATCTAGTTGTTTGATATAGTTTATTGAATGTTAGAATTAGAAACTATCTACATCAATTTGGTCACTACAATAACAATTAAACTAGTAAAAAAGACTACTTTAGGTTAGTCAATGTATTTGATTCAGATTTAGGGATAGTTGACTATATCGAGCTAGTCAATATAGTTTGTTTAGATCCGATTGGCCAATGTAGCCACAATAGAGTAATGAAATTGAATAGACTATATTGAGCTGATTGATATAGTTGGGGGATGAATAACATATAGTATCAAAGTGGTTGATATGGTTTTAATTATTTTTAGTATGGGAGACTACTAGTTAATGTAGTCACTTGAGATGAGTTGGTGTTGACTTTTATATGCTCAATATCCATAAAATGAGATGGAAATGTATCTTGAACAATTTGGTAAATGGAAAAAATATTATAATTAAAATTTGGATAAGGATTAATATAAGATATTACATGCCTCATGTTATTCATGTTGACCACATTTTCATCATTAGTTAAAGTGTTAGGGACAATTAATGCTTATACAGCAATGTAATTAGGTAGTTGAGTAGTATTAGATTGATGATTTGGAAGTAGATATTTATAGATGGTAAGGTGAGCATTAAGTTAATTGAGAGAATCATTATTAAATTTGGAATAATGGGCTTTAGCTACCTTATCATAAGATTTTTTTATTTAAAAAATTGTGGCTTCATGATCAAAATTAGGACCAAGGATAAAATCAAGAGCAAAGTTTCTAATTCTCCTACATGTTTTATGAGAATAGACCCAACTTGTATGATACCAAAAATAATTTTTTGCATTGTACAAATGTTTAGTAGGGTGAGTAGGGTCGAGTTATCTTTTTGAAGGTTTAGGAACACATTTTTGGTTTTCCACTAGGGAAAGAGGTTTATAAACATCAACATTATTCATATAAGATGATGAAGAGGTAGGAAGCTGGAAGGGACTTTTTATGAAATGTTTAGAAAGATTCAACTTTATTAGAGCCACCATAAGAATATCATGTATATAAACATAAGTGTTTATAACAACAACATTGGTATCATTTTATTTTTAGATGTTATAATCCTAAGAGTTCTTGATGTAATTTGGGAAGGATCAAACTATCTTATGAGTAAATCTTGGTGTTTAGCTTGATCAAGGGCATATTACAAATATTTTGGAGAGACAATCCTAACTCTGTGTTGGAGTTTAGGGTGTAGATCATTAGTGAAAAAATTGAAGAGGTTGTTTTTGAACATGTTATGTTTGGATTTGATAGATAATGTTTTCTAATTCTTAATGAAGATTTGGATAGTTTCAAATTCTACATGTTTACAATTAATTAAATGGGTTAAACTATTTTAAAGAATATCATTGGTTTAAAATTCTTGAACCAATACTTTAAATAAGTCTTCTAAACTAGAGATAGTATTATAATTAATTTTATTATACCAATCTAGGGCATCACCTAAAAAGGTTTTATCTATAGTTTTCATAAAGATGAAAGTATTTAGATTAATCCAATCTTTATAAAGTTTACAAAAATATTTCAAATTTAAAATGGGATTAATAGATCATTATTGGAAATAATATGAATGATACCACCTCTATCAATGTTTTCAATTTTAGGGATTAATTTTTCATTTTAAATATACTTATTGGCTTTATTAAGAAGTGGGGGTTGAGGAAAAAGGTTACCTTGTGCATCTCTAATGGGTGGTGTGGGAGGGGGGGAACATTTGGATTCATTGCTCCCCATTAAGGTTTTTGAGGATGAATTTTAAATTACAAGAGTTGATTTTGTATTTTAATCATTTAATTGGCATTATTAGTTTGGAAGGCAACATTTTATTCATGGATTGAAACAATATTTTATTAGTGTTGAGAGATTTTTAGCTAGTATGGGTAGCATGAGACACATTAGTGGTAGTATTGACATGAGTATTGATATGGGAAGTTTTAGTAGGTCCACTATGTTATAATAATAACCAATGCGAAGGGGGGGGGTGAAATTTTTTGAAAATATTGAATTCAATTCCATTCATCATTCTTTAACCATTTAAACTAACATAAAGATATAGCAGTGCATAGAAAAGCAACCATATAAGCAAGAAGTAAGACATCATCACATAAACACTAGATATATGTTGGAAACCCTCATGGGGGATGAAACATACTATCACACCACTTGGAATACTATCCTATAAGTAATGAAACAACATTTAGTGAGGCACCAACCGCATAAGGAGCACTAACCCCTCACTAGTTAGGTACTAACCCAACTAGTCCTTTAGTAAGATCCAACTTGAAAGGAGGATAAAAACCTATAGTTGACTTATCACCAACCTAAAAAATTCAAGGAAACTTATAAAATATCTAACCTACAAGGCAGATCAAACTCCCTCTTGACCAAGTACCAACCTAGCCAAGACAACTTGATCACCTTAGAACACCTTGTTGCTCTCTCAATTGATGGTGACCTCTTCTTCAACTCTCTCTCTTATATTTACTAAAAATAAATAACTATGAAAAAAATTTAAAAATACTATGATTTATCTTTTTTATCTCTCAATATCAATCAATTCATTCATCTCTCCTTAGTCTTATACCCCTCTCATATATCTTCTTAGGCTCACTCGCTCAATATGCCTCTTCTAGGCTTATTAGGTCCATTAACCTTATCATCCACCTAAATAAGATAAATTAGATATTAAAAATGGTTTATTTAATCTTATAATTTTAATAAATAACCTAATTATTCTCCTTCAAGATATCTTTCTTTCATTTCAATATTCAATTCACTAACTAGCTCAAATAGACCAATTAGGCCCTATTTTTATACTTGATTTTTTATCATACCTATCTTGGTCATCCAAGGACATAAAAATAATTTTATTATGATTTAAATAGATAAATACACATGTTTCATAAGTGAAACAAACAATACATAAGTCATTCATAGTCTATAAGGACCGAATCCACCATTAGACTTAATGGAGACCTAATGTAATTAGGTATGTATTATCCACACATTACCACTCTAACCCTTAGGAAAAATTATTGTATTAAAAAATGGATTAAAAAATTCATAAATTCTGCCAATATACCTTTAAAATTTAATATTTATTCCACAAATGCATTTGTCCCATTTCACTACTTGGACCTACCAATTAGGTCTCCTTGCTAATAGACTTGCCCACTACCAGAAAGCTAGTATTATAATTTTGAATCATATACAAAACTTTTACATATAAAATAATATTATTAGGATATTAAAGACTTAATAAACTTCAAAAGTCTTTGGTATTCACCACACAAGCTGAAAGGCCTCAATAATACTTTTGTAAAATGCTTACTTAGAAACATGAAACATTGTCAACACACAGTCAAAAATATTTGAATTTTTAAGTTTGAAAAGTGACTTTAAATTAATTAGAATAAATTAAAATTATTCTATGAGTCCTTTATGACACATTAAATTGATTTGGATCATTTAAATTAGTGAAAAATGACTCAAAAACATCCTTTTCACACACATACAAAAAAAATTCTCTAAGACAAATAACACAGTCAATAAAATCAACTTATATGACACCTATGGAAACATTTATGTGATATTAAAATGGATTTTTGTTAACATTTATAATCCTTATATCATATATTAAAATTTATATTTCATGGTCATATATCAATATTGGTCTTATAGACCAATCTCACTATGTCACTCTACATAGACTTCACTGTGTTAGAAAGACCAGTTTGATGACATATTTTTGCTTGAGTATAGGCATCATAAAAAATTATATAAAAATTGGATAGGAGGTATAGTTATTTAATAATTAACCCATGCCTTATGATCTATTCCTATTCCTCTATAACTAATCCCTAATCTCAATATCACTTTGACTAGTTTTTTTCATTATTTTCACTCTTTGCTAGTTTAGTGATAGGTCAAATTGGGCTAGAAAATTAGTTGAAATAGAGGATATAAAATATAAAAATAAACCAATGGATATAATAAAATTTATTTACCTTCAACCTCCATCCACTTTCATGCATTGACCTAGTCAACCCTACTTGTATCATCAAATTCTTCATAAATAAGCATTTTTCTATATGTTCCACTCACTGCTATGACAAAACACTGCCACCTATAGATTCTTGGAGGAGTAAAATAAAATATAAAAACATAAAAATTTCCTTATCAATCCATTTCAGGCCATTTATAACAATCTCTCTAATCAGGTCATTGTGAGGGTTTTAGACCAATTTACCTTCATGACAAATGTTCATATAGCTCTATCCCTAAAACCACTTCCTAATTATTGGAAAAACTTATTACGATAATTTTTAATATATCACAAAAAGGATCATCTTCCCATGCAACTGTCGCATGTTCTAATGAGCATCAAAATATCCTTTCAAGGTTGTCATCTCTTCATTTTACATGTACTAGAGACCTTTAAACATGTTTTCTTCCTTTCTCTTCAACTTATGACCTAAAACTTGGTAAAAACCATTAAAAACCCA